>JANVCC010000019.1:18364594-18482364 GCA_025345505.1 Todiramphus chloris collaris
AAAAAAAAAAAAAAAAAAAAAAAAAAAAAAAAAAAAAAAAAAAAAATTATAATGTTTTCAATAAACATTAGAAAAGCCCTGAATGCAAACATTAAAAATAAAGAAACAACAATACTAGATCTTTTTTTCTAATTTTCTGTGGGGTTTTTTTTCGGTAAAAGACCATTTTGGAGCAAGAATGATTACTGAAAACTCTCAAGTAGCTCTAATGATGTAAATTTATTTCCAGATATGCTATTAATCTTTTGATAAATAGGAGATAGAGGTTTGGATCTAGTTTGCAAGTGTTGCTAATCAAGAATACTTCTGCTGAACTGAATGGGAAAAAGCCAGTATAAAAATGCTTTCAATAAAATCAGAATTTTAATTCCCTTACTTAGATTTGTTAACTAAGGTTCAATCATTTTTAGACTGAAGCCACTAGTGAAATTTTCATCAGCACCCAAGGGAAGATAATCTAACTCTTTTCCATAAAGATCTTTCAGGGTATGGAGCAGCTTTATGAACTTCCTCTCTTGGCTTGCTCACAATCTGCCTACAGTATATTGCCTGGAGAGTTTAAATCTGATTATATTATTCTTTATAGAACGATATGTCTCCAGCCTGAACCTACAGAGAAAGAGGGAGAGAGGAAGCTTTTGTGTGCATGCACAAGCGTGGATGAGTATCTTTCTTGCCACTAGACTGCACAAAGGAAGCAGGATGAGTAGTTCAGTGATTGTACATTGTGACAACTGTAACATTTTACAGTTTTCTTGCACAGAATTGAGGTGTGGAAATCTTTTTTCCCTCTTTGAACAAGAGAACATTGCCTGGACATGAGCCCTAATCCTGGACTCCTGCTAAGCACCATGATGAGACCTTGAAATTTTGCTTTAGACAGTGATGGGAAGAGGAAAGCTGGTGAGCAAGGCTCACCAGAGTGCTTTCCCAGGACACTGGAAGCTAGCTGGATACTGACCTTCTTGGCAGCACATGGACTGGCCCAGGGACAGCATCCCATGGACCTTGTCGCACTTTCCAGCGCCACCAGGCAATTTTTAGACTTTCAGCTATACAATTCCTGAATGGAAAAGAGGTGTAATTCATCCCATCAATCCCACTGCTGCGGCAAGATTTTTCTGTGTGGTCTGCTCCTGAGATTTTCCCTGGTTTGGTTTTGAATGAGTCAAAACAGAAGTATGTGCTCCCCCAGGAAACAATTCTGCAGCATGAATGACTGTCAATATTAGGGAAATGCTCCTCATATTTTCTGCTGTTCTTAGAATTCTTATGTCTGTGTTTGTTCACCTTGCTCAGTCCTTTCCAGCATAAACAGTCTGCTTGTTATTTTAATGTTACAAATAGCACAAAATAGCTGAAGATCTTAAATTATGAGAAACACATTTGGATTATTCATTTGTTCCTTAAATTGCTCAAAGAATTTCTATTTTATCCCTGCAGTCCCTTGATCTTAATGTTTCCTTCACTTTAAAATCCTGATATTATATATATTTTTCATCTGCTTCAGGTTTAGACAGACCAGAAATGATACCTTTGCCAATTCATCTTCACTTACACTTTCTTCATTCAGCCTGTCAGACACTACTGCAAAAGGGAGACCAAGCTGGAACATGACAAATAGGCACTGTGATTGTTTTCAACATGCCACAAAAAAGTAGGACAAAATATCTTAATGTTTTCCTCTTTTCCCTCATCTTTCATTCATCACAAATTTGCTGTCATTTATAAAGGTCACTGGCCTATGAAGCATCTGAGAAGACAAAAACTTTTTCTTCCTCTTCCAGTACATATTCAGCAATAATATAAACCTTTTATTATATGATGGGTGCAGCTACAGCTTGTCATAATCAGTTAAATAAAGGATTTTAGGGGACTGCCTCACTTTTATTTATGCCTGGCCAAACAAATCTGTCCTATAAACCACATAAGGAGGTCTTTAGTGTAAGATGCTTCAGTGTAAGCATTTTGGAACTGATGACAGCTCTGACAGATCCCAGAATATTTTCAGGTGAGGTCATTTAACCCGGTGCAAAAGGCCAAGATAAAAATCAGTAGATTACTATGTCTCATGCTACACATCATGTATATGCATTTTGCAGATATGGTCTATCAGCACACTCCTTGCCACAAAACAAACTTGCTTCCTCATAAAGCTCTTGGAAGTTTATGACTCTATGTTCCAAAGTAAAATATTTTGATTTGGAAAGGCTGTGATAGTCACTTATGATAGGTACTATGTACCTAACTTATACCTTCATCATGATTCAGTGGTCAAATATCTTGAGGAAAAACATCTCTTATCATGTGTTGATTTTCTTCTCCATCAAAATTCCTGATGAGGTAATAATCTAAGCACTACAGAAGACAGAAACAACCAAAGTACAGTTACCATGAATTATTATAAAAGCTTTTTCCCATCAATATGTTTCAACTTCTGATCAAAATATTTTAGCTTTGAAATTTCTACTCTTATCCTTCCTCATGAAAATTGGCCAACAAAAAAAAAAAAAAAAAAGAAGTTAAAGTATTTTGACCTATTGTGTTTGTAAGCAGCTGAGGATTCTGTCACTGTGCTAGCAATGTATCAGGAAAGCAATTTCTTAAATTTAATTACTCAACTTTAAGTGCCTGAGTAGCCCCATTCAACCCAGTGAGACTGTTCAAGACCTTAAAGCTAACCATCCATTTACAGGGAATAGTACCTTGTGCCCACTTGAGGGAATGAAGAAAAAGAGTGTTTCAGAGATTTTTCTCAAAATCTGGTTTTCTGTTCTTTATAATTTTTAGTCTTTAAGTTGGATTAAAATATGGTAGGATTTGAGTTGACCCTGCTGGTTTGCTTTTTTGATGAAAAAAAGTATTTTTCAGGTTATGGGGCAATAGTGCATTCCCAGACTTGTGAAGCAGCAATTCAGGAGAACAGATTTTTATCAAGGTAGGATCTAGAAACAAAGACAAGGAAACTGTCTGAAATGTGAGGCACCACATGTGACCTTCCTCGGGAACCAGCAACATGAAACAGGAGGTGTGTGGCAGAATGAGACCTTACCCTAGATCAACATTCACAGAAGGCAAGCACCATACCTATATATATAAGGAACTGTAGGAAAGCCAGGCTGTTTATGCCTAAACTCCAAAAATACGAGTGCAAGGTGCTTTTCTTAATAGCTGTTCACGAAAAGTTGCTCCTATAAAGTCTCCATCAGATTTAGGGTGCTGTGAAAAATTTGAGTCCTCGTGCTGCTTTAAAGATAGGCTAGATAGGCTAGAACTCAAGCTCCGATTCTCTGATGGTAAGGTAGGGCTTGATGAAAACCAACAGCAATTCCTCCTCTACTCACCTCTCCTCCCCCTAAAAAAAAAAGCAAAAGCCTTACCCACCAGTCCAGATTTTCTCACTCAAATCTTTCTACTATTTTCCCCTCAGAAACCTTACTGTCTTCTGTACCTTAGTGCCACAGAGGCATTTTCAAGTATGCCATTTTATTTGTTACAGTGGTAAATGGGTCCAACTCACAGGAAGACACAGCTAGTTATCCTGAATATCAACACAAGATTTTGGTGACTCAGTCTAGCATGTGTCAACTTGCTAGAATCCCACATATTGAAAAGAAACACATGGCATGTCCCCATTTTACAGGCACCATAAGATGTGCATATGGCCTCATGCCCAGGGAAGGAAGTTAATCTTGAGTTCTTAAAGTCTATCTACATCATCCCACAACAAAATATACAGACACCACTGTCCTCAACCCTATGAGCATTATATGCGTGCTTAACTAGAAGGTTAATTTAAAGTCTGCTCATGTATGCAACTGTTGGCAGGAGTGGGGTCTTAATGAGGGATTTTTTATAGCCCCCGTAAGGAGTAGGGATAGCATTTCTTATTGAAACAGATGCTCTCACCTAATTTTTATTGTTGTAAATTCTAACCATTTTTGAAACAGCAAGGTGAGGTCTAAGTCTCTCTTTGATGACCAAATTTCTAGTGTTTTAGAACTTGGCATTACAAAGATAAACTGACATCATTTCAACAAAGATATTTTGGTTTCAAATTTAACAAAAGGTAATTTTCTGAACAGTAAAATAGCTTGGCAAAGTTTAAAACAACAACAGCATAGGCAGAGCATGCTATTCTAGCTGTGTTTGACATTCTCACACCTCACCTGAATTTATCTAGAGGAGACTGACCAAAAACTACAAGTCTGAATGCACTTGACACATCATCACTCACAGTAATGTAGGAAAAGATAAAGCCTAGGATAATTTAAGGCAATTTAAACCTGTGATACTTGAGATGATCTGAGCATCTTCTCAGCCTACCCAGCAGCTCTTTGGATGACATACAGCAAGTGGGATATAAAATTGTGACTTTAATGGAAAGGGCCATTTTTTTCTATTCTTCTTCTTCAAGCACTAAGAGAATGGAGGATGCATATAACAAAAGGTATAAAGCCAGTATAGGATGGTTGCTGAAATTTGCACTGTTGAATGGACATTGTTGTGATTGGCATTAAAACAACATCAATTTCTTTTAGTGTTCTTCCAGTTATTAAAACCACTTGTAGTGTAACAGGCAATGAGAAGAATAAGCGATGGTCCTTGGGCTCTGCATTTCATTTCAGAACAGCTGTGAGTCAGCACCACAAGAAAAGTATTGTTGAAAATGTAATGTTTAAAAATTCATGCCAACTAAGGTACCGTAGGGAAAAACAGTACATAGTTTTTTGGTTTAGGCATGTTCTTCCCCTTCAGCCAACATCACTGGAGTCTTCACATCCAGTTTAATGACTTTTCCTGGAGCTACACTGGTGTCATGCATGTCACACACCACTACAGACAGTAGTGTGGCACCTTATAAGGTCTACACAACTCTTGAATATCTAGACTGACTAAAACCACACAGGGTCCACTGAAGTCTCACTAATGAAGTTGGGGTTTTTTCCTCCATTTATCCTTGTAATAGCTTGAGAAAAAACATGAGCTAGCTGGATGGCTCACATTGCAGATATTTCACAGAAGTGTTATGTTCCTATTTTGCAGATAGGAACCATGATTTCATGTCCCACACAGACGTCTCTCATTGGGTTATAAAACTCCTTTGCAAAACTCACTGAAGGGTGATTCAGGTCCAGACCTTCAAAGGAGTCTAGTGACAGAGAGATCTTTGTATCCATGAACTCAAGCTCATGCAAGGCTCAAATCAATGGACCTAACTCCAGTGTCAGCTGGAGCTGCATTACTTTGGATCCTGCATGACTACGTCCATGTCTTATAAGAATTGTTAACAAAAGAGGGAAATTACACTTTGTCCTAGAGCATTTGTGAACCTTCTACAGGATTACTTTCCTTTCGTACAGCTTTCTTTCCTGCAGCTGGCATCATTGTCAACACAGATAACAGAAAGAGAGAAGGAATGAGACTAGCCCTCCATAACTATTATTTCTTCATGCTGATTTTATTTTTTTTTTTAAATAGAGTGAAATATTTGGTAAACTTTTTGCCAAGCCTTTTCCCAGGAAAAATAGATAGCGTACAACTTAAGTTTAGCTGCAGTGACTCTAGTTTCTCTGAAATTATATAGTCCCTGTTGTAAATATGTTTCTTTAAGAAAAGAAAGTATAATTATTTTGCTAATACACATGAAAATAGCATTTGAGAAATGGAAACAATACAGTACCGGTTGAGCAAGAATTTGCTACCCAGCTGTTAATATCCTGCCTATGTCTGAGATGAAATTGTGAGTTTGCTATTCCTGTGCTTACAATAAATAGCAAATGTTTCTAAAACTATGAGCTGGGCAAAAGGGAAAAAAAGAAGCCCCCCCACATAAACAAACCTCTTAAAGCCTATATTGTGTATTTAATTTCCTAGAGCAGCAAGAAGCAAAAATCCCATGTGCACCTTGTTGCATTGTTTCAAGTATTATTTCATTTTTGGAGGAAGGAAATGTTTATGACAGCCGTTTTGCAATTACATTTGCAATTACATATGCCTTTTATTCTTAAATAAATAATGTCAGTGATTATTAATATTATATATCTATCAAGTTTTCCCAAAGCCATATGCATGTGATGGACCAAAAGACTGTCTTACTTTGAAAGACAGTTACAAAGAGACATTGTCCCAGATTTTCAGTTTATCATAATTTGTAAAAAGCACAGAAACTGAATATTACATGAATTAGATATAATTCCTGGGCATTTTTGGCAGTCATCTTCATATATGCATTTTGAGCACAATTTTCTAAAGTATTTAAGTGACTGAGAAGTGAAGGTTTAACTGCCAAAAAAGGTATATACCAGCCAAAATCTGATTAGACCAACTCATGTCTACTTTTCTAAATTTCCATGCAACATAGAAATTAAGGATCTTGAAATATTTTGTTCTTATTAAATTTTACTTTAAGCAAGTAAATAAAATTGCCTACTGACAAGATTATGTAACTGAATTTACCACAAAGTCTGTTTCCAAGCACTGCTACTTGGGCACTCCATCACAAGAAAACTGTTTTTTCTGAACATCCTTAACATTAGGAAACTCAAATGTCCCAAAGAAAAACTTAAGGCAAAGAATCGGGACACCACCACTACCTACTGGCCTTATGTTCTTTTCTTCTATTGCTCTCAACAGAGGCATTTCACTGGTGTCCTCTGAAGCACATACACTTTTAAAGAAAAGTAGGTATATGAACACCTTTAATAGAACTTGAACTTTTGTTCCAAACTCACATCACATTCTTGGATATTGATTTTATGGTATGAGCTGTCTCCCTAGCCCAGGAAAGTCCCATACTAGATTTATCACTTCAAATAATTAGTTTAGCTTCCCCCTTACGGACTTTGATTTTTCCTCTACTTTGCTAAAATGACACATCCCCAACACTAATGAAGCACATACATTATGTTAGCAGTTTTGGGGTTTTTTTTGTTGTTACAAGCACATGACAGTGCTTCCAGTTCCCTGAGGGCTGATATATTGGTCAAATAAATCTTCCAGATAGATAATAATACAGTGCATTCTGCAACATTGCTTTACATGTCATATTATTTACCTGCACTGCTTATCAGCAATTGCATGTTTTCTGGGGAAAAAGAAGTGCTGTTGTATGGGCAGTTCTTGCTCCATTGGCATGATTGCTAACTAGAAGACAGTAAAACTCTATTTTGGAGGTGTTAAGAGAAGGTAAGAGATGAGCTGTTTGAAGTACTCCAGATCTCTGGATGAGTTATACCCTGTGCAGAAATCCAGAACATAAATTATGTGTCCTGACAAAACATTATTTTGATAATTGAAGTGGATCTTAAGTGTATAGTTCTGTGTTGTCTATTTATACAGCAGTGGATAAGGTCAGGTGTGCCACTACAAGGACAGGGCTGTGTACCCATAGGAGAAGCTCTTATCCTATTGTACAGAAACTCAAATACTACCCCTGAGCATTAGATTTGAAGACAGAAAGGAGGTAAAAGGGCTTGCTTTCATGCCACAGAGATAAAAAAAACCTGCTCCTCACCACTTCCTTGTTAAGTGATTTGTCTACATGCTTCCCTGTTTCTGAGTGTAGACTGGAGGATATGTGTGTACCACTCTTGCAGTTAGCCCTTCCAAAAAGGAGCCTAGGCATGACCTATCTTCCATTACTGGGACAAGTGTAAGAAATGCATGAAAGCAACAGAAATTGACTGCATTTTTCAAAAGCACATACTTTTTGTGTGCATTGGTACAAGAGAATTCAAGAGCTAATGAGTCACATTACTGGAATTGTAAGATGAAACTGAAAATATGCCAAGGAAAATGAAGAAAATTTCTTCCTAATAGATATAGAACAAATCAGTAGGTTCAGAATTTAACATCTGTAAAAATAATCTAATTAACTTTACAAATATACATTTTCCACGTGAATTTTTTTTTGTAATTTAGATTTCAATATTTTCAAAGAGTCATAGAACAGTTCATATTGGAAGTGATTTCTGAAGGCCATCAAGTCAAATTCCCCACCTTGCAACTAGATCAGGCCGCTCAGGACTATGACTAGTTGGGTTTTGAATATCTCTAAGAATGCAGATGATGGCACAACATCTCTAGAAAACCTATACAACATTTCAATTGTGTTCATGAATCTTTGACTGAAAGCAAAATGGAATGGAAACAGAAAATTAAAATTACATTTTAAATGTCTTATCTGAGTAACATGAGACACAAATAATTACAACAATGTACCTATATTTTAACAGCTATTTTTCTATTTTAAAATTATTTCAGAAGCTACTACTAACAATAAAAAAACCCACATTTTTGTGGCTTCCTTTAGTGTATGTAATGAAAGTCTGCTCTTAAATAGTGTAAATTTGATGTCAGTCCTTCCTCAGAAAGCCCCTGCAGATGCTGATGTTGCTGGCAGAAGCATTTGATAGAAGCACGAGAATCTTTCCACTGATTACAGTGGGCTTTAGGGCTAAACCAGATCTCAGATATTTTAAGCAGACATGAATTTGTCTCTCTTATATTTGACTGAGATTAGGCAATTATGAGAAAACATATTTAATATTTAAATTAGGCAAATGCTTAATTATGAAATCACTAAAAGAAGAATGCTCAGCTTCATTGCACTTCAGTGGCTTGTAAATTGGCAAGTAGCTGTAAATTAACTCCTGGATTTCTTTAGGTTAATCAAATCAGATTTAATGATGTCTTTGAAATCCACAGATTAAAAGTGTAAAAGTGTGCATCATAGCATGGAGGAGAACCATAGTAATTATTGTTATTTTCTATTTTGTTCTCTTTTGTTCTCTGTTCTTTTCCCATAAACTTGCATAGAAGTGCAGTATTTCTGTGAAGCGTGTATTCTAGTGATACTAAAGCCCTGATCTCCACAAAAGAATCTCTTGTAAGGTCTTCAGTACTTTTCTCTGACCATTTAATGCAAAGGACTTGTATTTTCTTCTTCACTTTCCACTTTGTAGACTTCCCATCACTGCTCTTATTGCATTGCCTAGCATGCAAAACACAGAAGCTGTTCATTTACTTATGAATTTTTCTATACAGGAGACAATGTAATAAATCAGTAAACAGATTTGTTAAATATTAGTATTTCATCTTGTTGTCTGGAAAAAAAAAAGGCATTTTTTAATAAGAATTATTTGGAAAGATCTGTTAGAAAGATAACAACAGGGAGACAGATTACATGATTCAAGGAAAAGGATTGGTACATACATTTTTATGTTCTGAAAACAAGAGTATTTTAGGAATGGCACCTGAAGGCGTGAAAGCACATGTCTAACAAGCATATATCTTCAATTGTTTATCAAAGTGAATGTGAAAGAATGCAAGGAAATAGGAAAACCCAGTGCAGTTTTGAGGCATGAATTCAAACCTTGCTCTGAAGGTCATATGCAGCTGAGTCAGCCTGGTAAACTATTTACCTCCCTGGTAAACTATTGTCAGGTGAACGCAATGCCAGACACTTCCTCTCCCTCCATGCTCTCTGCTACATAAACTACTTTTGTTTTAATATGATAACCAAGAGGACCAACTACCTCAAGAAAAGGTCTTTTGTCATTTTTTTCTATTTGTGGACAGAATTGTTGTTGCTAATCTAGTTACTGACTGATATTTTCTTATGTTGTAGTACTTTCCAATAATAATTAATGTTCATAAAAATATTTCCAAGCAAATTTGATTGTATTTATGCATCTTTATTATCCATCAAAGCAAAATTTTGTGTTTGACTCAAGCCTAGATCTTCCTGAAAACATTTCAGTGTCAAGAAAATCTTATTTTCTTTCCACCTTCAAAAGTTATAGATATTTTTCTGATTCGGCAAACAGCAAGATATTTCATAATCTTTCCTCTAAAATTCTAGTGTTTCATTATGTGAGAGCTAATTTTACTATGAGCAGGAGACAATCATTTTTTTGTGGGAGGAAGGAAAGGCCTTAGTGTCAAAAAAAAAAAGTCTCTAACTCTCTGCAGATAATAGCAGGTATTCCAGCCCATATATGTCATAGTATTAAGCTGAGGGATCCAGAGCGTCTGTGGCTCCTCTCCCTTCTTTGCCCTCTTGGACTGCTTTGCCAGCTTTGCTCGGCTTGTCTCAGGTCCTCTTTCAGTTTCTTCTTGGAGCATCAGAAGAGGACTCTATCTGTTCTGCCTTTGATCCCAATCTATGTGTTCCTGAATCTGGTACCAGAATCCATCTCCTGAACACAGCTCCCGTCTGCTGCAGAGACCAGTCTGGGACTGCCCCAGTGCCTCCACAGCATCAGTGGTGATGGTGATGCAATTACCATCAGGGGGCTGGGTTTGATACTGGTTTTGCATATATTTGTATATATTCCATTGTTATTATTTTCATTTTCATTAAAGCTGTTCTAGTTTCCTTTTCTAATCACTAAGTCTCTCTCTCCCTTATTCACTTTCTCTGATGGAAGGAAGTAAACAGAGACTGTCTGTTATAGGTCTAAGGGGCCGCTCTGACCCTAAACCATGGCACAGGAAGTTTTGAAGAGTCCAAGCAGACAGATAACTTCCATCACTTCCAAATTTAGAGCATTTCTTTGTTGTTGGACAGCATATTTCTTCCAGAATATGCTCCCTGTCCTGAATATTCCCAGAGAAATGGTGACAGTACAGACATCCAAGAAGGGTAAAAACTGAAATTAAGCCAACCTCTTCTATAAAGTGTGAATAGGTTTTCCTGTTCCTCTCTCATTCATATATAGCGTAGACAAATTTTGGCCTTTAATATGCTCCAGAGAAAATCCATCCAACTTATTAATAATAATGAGTTGATCTGCTGTATAAAAATGTTACAGGTCAATATGAACAGACTTAGGCTGGCTAAACAGTGACATTCAGGATCTTAATATTCTGTACTTGGCATTATGTGTAATCACCCGTGCCTGAAAGTTACCAGGTCATTAAGGTCCTATTTCACATCCAATTTGCACTAGTGACAAAGCAATAGAGGTCTAGTCTCAGTGTTCGGTTGTCCTGAGTGCTTTCAGAAAACAAGTGGGATGCATAAAGCTTACAGTGATTACCCTCAGCTGGGATTTAGCCATATGCACTAAATAAATAAATAATATGGTTTAAGTGTAAAAATTCACAAAAGTAAATAAAAACCCTACCCTTCAACCCAGCTCTCATTGTTATTCATAGCCATAAGCAAGAGTTTGTTAGGCACTCCCTAGGTAGGCTTTCATCTGCTTTGTAGCTTCATGTCCTAGAAGAGAAGTATGAGCACTCATTTTTCAGTAGCCTTTCATGTATTGCAGTCCTGTGACTACTCAGACAAGACACACCTCTGATCAAAATTTGTCTGCACAGGTGGTTTCTCTGTAGTAGCATGAGTTAAATTTAGCGCTGACTAAAACAATATTTTTAGTGAGCTCAAATCACAATGAAGAAATATCTCCTGCCTGACTTTTGGCCAGCAAACTTTGGTAGTGGATTTTTGTGGCGTTCAAGGAAAGACATTTATCCCAGTGTGATAAATATTTCCCTCTCTCTCTTTTGCTCTATTATGTTTAAAAAGAGATGAATTGAGAAAACATTTGTCTTGTGTAGACAGTGCAGGAATATTAAGCAGCCTGTGCCTGTTAGCAGCTTTCTTATGCTTGGTTTACTGTCATGCACCATTCTGGTAGAGAGACACCATTTCACAAGCACTGTAATACAGTATCTGTATTTTTCATTATCAGCAAGAAGGTCTAAGTCGTTTTCTTTTACCTCCCTTTCTTACAGTTGTGCTTACAATAGAATAGCAAAACGTAAATTATCAGTTAAAAGCCCAGTTAGAATAGAGAGAAAGATGTGGGAGGTACAGAATGTGGCTTGGGTTGTGCCCAAACAATCCATTACTCTTTGGCATTTTTCAGCCACATGAGTGTTGTCATGGCTTCTTAGAAACACAGAGTAATTGAGGTTGAAAGGGACCTTGGGACTTGATCTAGTTCAACCTCCTGCTCAAAGACAGGCTACACTTAAATAAACCCAGACTGGAAGCAGCTTTATCTGTAAGGATCTTGAAAGCTGCTGCTGGCACCACTCAGTTTCCATGTGCAAATCCCTGCCTAAAACATTACTCAAATTCCTTTGTCACCTCAGCTATCTAACTGGAATAAACTAGTGTTTATATAAGTCTATTTCGTTCTCCATTTCTCTGCTTTTTTGGAGGTAGGTACTGTGGGAAGAAAGGATGATTTTATGGTAAAATGAATGAATTATGAGAAAGTCTTCCAAGCTCTGCTGCAGTAATTTTGAGTAAGCCCCTTCCTCTCTCTGTACAACATTCCTCCAGAATAGCAGTTTAGATGTTATAGACTGTGGGTCCTTCTCACACATTGTGAGGTAAAGTAGTCAAATAAATAAGAAGGTTAAACTTGTCACTGTCCAAGCACTGTTACCAATAACAGTATGACTCTTGTCAGCTGTACTGTGTGTATCCAGTGTGTGAAAACACATGGTATCCCATGGTTGTGTACTCTCAGGAAGGTGTAGTCTTTTCTGTCTCCAAGTTTTACAACAGCAACATTTGAGATGCAACCTTTCTGCTCATCTGAATCTGCCTAAAAACCTTCCTGTGACTTCTGGCCATCCCTGCCCTCGCCTCACTAAGTAAGCAGGTTAGTATGTCGCTGATGCCAACAACAGTTGTTTCTCATAAAGATCATAAGCCAGATGTGAACTATTAGATAGCATTTGGGATTCAGATTCAAAGAGCTTTTGAGCTTCTTTTCATGCTGAAGGCAGAAATTGAAGATATTAATTGCACTGCTTATAGCTTCAGCCTCTTCATCTGAATGAGATGCTTTGTGATTTCCATAAACCCCAGGAGTATGATGCTTGAAGCTGAAATATATTTCCTGACAGATTGACAAATAGGGCAGGTTTTTTTTCCTTATTATAGCTATTGGAATTGAAAACACTACCACACAGAGTCGCCAAAAAAAGAGTCTTTATACGTAAGGGTATTGTTTTCAGAAATGTTTTGAAAGATTTTCTCCATTAATATTCCTTCTTTTTGTCCCACACAAGGAAGTTATTTTTTTAACTGATTATATGTTGCATAAAACCCAATGCAAGTCTTGAAACCACAGAGAGTGGTTTGTATAATGAAAAAGTCTTCATTCTACCATTGTTCAATAGCGAGATAAATCAGAAGTAATTTTACTACAGTTGTGGTGTCTGATAGGTGCAAGAGACATCAGAATTGCAGCCAGGTGTTTTTTCAAAGTATTCTGGGAGATACTGACATTACTGCATTTTGGTTGTACACAAATGATTAATGGTAGAATCATATGCCATCTGTTCATGCTAATTATATGAAATGTTTGTAATAAAACCTTAAACTCAGCATGTTTGTTAAACTCCTGAAATTCAGACTGTGGAAGATTTATTAAGGCTTATGATTTTTATACCAGAAATTGAGATCCTACCATGAAAGAATCTGAAACAAGATGATGTATTGTTTGTTGAATCAAAGGACTTTCAATGTAAGCAGTATTCATGTTTTTGTGAGCTCAGTTTGCTCTGGGGATCCGAGTGAAACTCAACCCAAAATTCAGATGAGAGGGAGCAAGAGTGAACTTTTGCAGAAGAGAAACAAAAAAGATCATCCTGGTAAGTTTCTTGATGACTTACTGTAAATTATCAGTGGCTTTAATCAAAGCAGGATATGAATGAATATGCCAGTGCATAGGTATGTGATGGAGTGTGTCAGAACAAAAGATGAAAGCTGTCAGCTGTCCCTTACCCTTTTCCTGAAACAGCATCTGACCGTGAATCTCTCTTCCCCTAGGTGCAGCCCTTTTCTCTGATTATTACAATGCAGAGAGACTGTCAATGCCTGTTAGCGTTAGATGAAGTTCCCAGCAAAGTCACTGTACCAGGCAAGAAAAGGCTCCCCTAGATAAAAGTGCAGATTTTTCAGGAAGAAGAGGACTGGGTTTGGGTAAGATAACATCCGAATTTTGAACACCACCTTATCATACTTAAATTACATAGGTGTCCCTTTCTGAGTGCTTTCAAGGATACATAGGTGCCTGAGGACACCATTAGTGGTGTTATCTTCTTCCTGAGGGGATGAGTAGAGGACCATGCACACAGTGTAACTTCATCTCAGTCTTGTTACTGTGCCTTTTTGCTGAAATAGCGTGGGTTAAATCCCAGTAAAAAAAAAAAAAAAAGGAATATGTGGAAACACAAAATTCATGGTTTGTATTCAGCTCGGCTGTGTGTGACTATAAGGGAGGTCAAGTATTACTGCCATTTTTAAGATACAACAGACATATTCAAGGGTTTTGCTTTTACATATTTCATTCTTTTATTGTAAAAGGGAACACAAACTAACACTTCTGTCAGCTAATGAATAGTACTGGGGAGCAGCACTAGTCCAATGAATAGGAAGGGCCATGCGCTAAGGATCAGAAGATCAGGCTTTATTCACAGCTCTGAGTTACTTGCGTTTTAGTCTTTTCCATCTTCACAGTGAAGATGATAATGCTTAACTGCCAACAGGAAATATTTTGTTATCTATAGCTGAAAAGCACTATATAAGTCTAAATATTATTTCAGTATCTTCTTCCCACCCACTCAGTAAGTAAAGTATGTGAGAGTTACAGAAAGTGATGTGATAATTATTATACAGAGGCTGAGCTTTGAAGTTGAAAGCATGTTATAGATCATTATATATAATACCTCTCAGATTCTATGCCAATGAGCTTGGTATAAGAATTCAATAGAACAGATACTTAGCAGGCTAAAATGGCCACAGAGAGTGCAGCACAGTTTCCTTGAATGAGCAACATGCAGAAATGTCACAAGCTACTTTGGGTGTAAAGCTTCACAGTATGCTTAAAGCTCTGATTACAGTGCAATAAAGAATGCTCTCCTTTCCAGAGCTCTGGGCAATGAAATGCATTTCACATCTGGGGAAATTACAGACAAAATGCAGTGCATAAGGAGGCTGGATCCTCTCACTACTGAGTTACCAAGAGGGCAAATAGTTAAACAATGCACGCTTTTTTTCCTTTTTTTTTTTTTTTTTTAGGCTTTAAAACCAGCCTCTAATTTTCTATTTTTTTTTAAGATGCTTTATAATGCAATTAGAGAGCTCCTGGAGGCACTAATTGGATCATAAAGTGCCTTCTTCATGTTCCAGCTGAGGAGAAAGGAAAAAAGGATCACTTCACGTCCTCTTTGCACCTGCTAAGATGTTGTGAGACACCTTACAATTAAATTATAAGCACTTAGAGGAGACATTAAATTACATACTATAGAGCTAGAACCTAGGGTCAGACAGCAGAATCCACAAACTCAAAGCTTACAAAAGCCTCTTATCCACCTTCTGGCACTTTTCTACCTCCTGAGGTGGAAAAAGACCTTTGTGTTTCTAGTGCCCTGAGTTCTTAATATTCTCTCTCAAAACAATGGTATAACTATATCCTGGGCTAACTGCAATTTCTTGCTGAGCGTACAATATGTCTTTTCAATACTCTGGCCCAGGAGGGAACCTGACAGCAGGCATAACATGGATGGTTCTTATAATCACTAACAGCTCCTGGGTAGTCATCTCTGAAACGGAACTGCCCAGCGGATGTGAGGAGGTGTAGACTGTGTAGCTTTTATCCTCCATGGAGGCTGGTATGGGAAAATGAGACAATTATGCTGCTAAATCTGGAAATTGTGTAAGAACAGTGCAAGCTGCAGCAACCCCAAAGCCGTGTGAGGGAGAGGAGAGCCAGGGACACAGCCAAGAAGAGTTTCATGAGATTGATGTGCTGCACTCTCATGTGTTCTGCCTACCACAGTGCAAGTGTCAGTCCCCTTCCTACGCTTCACAGTCTGCACACGCATTTGATACCAGTGGAAGCATAAGAGCAGGACCAACCAGCCTGGCAAAGAGACTCTTGGCTGTTCATGTTTCTGACTGCTGTATTAACCAGTATCAAATCTGGGTTTATATTTCATAGTCTTCTTTGGAAAAGGGTATCCAGAGACCTCTGAAATTGGTGTACTAATTTGGATTTTCAGTAGCAGGGCTGTAAATCAGAAAGTATGAGAAAAAAAAATGTCTGCTGGGTCTCTAATCTCAGTGTACAAATACCCACAACCTCTGTCTAATCAACATACTGTGCCTAACAGCCCAGAGGCCTAGAGAACAATATATCACCTTCCACCAAGTCAGTCAGGTAGAGGTACAGTAACTGTACAACCATAAATTAATACCTGCTCCCACATATAGAACTGAACTGGAACTTTTTGATATCTTGGACTATTTGGATATCTATCCATACATAGGGATCCTGACTAGGATGTAGCTTTGACTTTAATTCATAGAAACATTTGGGATAGAGATACCTAAATACAGTTATTAATTAGAGCCTTATTGAAATCAATCATCTTTAGGCTCCTAAATGCATATAGGAACCCAGATCTTAGCCACTCTCTTTCTGTTCAGGTAGCTCCTAGACTTGTCCATTAAGACTATCAACAGGTTTTTGTTTCTCAGGCAACTTTTGTGCTATGAAATTCTGTAAGGAATGACAGTGTAGAGCCCTCAAAGTTAAGAGGCAAGAATAATGATTCTGTGGGATGCCTGTCTGGACTGGATTTTGAATATGCGTTAAGCATGTAAAAAGCTTTGAAAGTCCTGCTGAATGACATATTTTGACAATTTCTTGATTTGGTAGCTTTTTGTAGCCTTTCTTCAAACTCATAAGAAATCATGATTGGTTTTATACTTTCAGTTTCCAACACACAGTTTGCTCTCTTCTTATTAAGTAATATAAATATACTTTGCATAGTTTGATTTTGCATACATAACATTTTGTAAAATTATGTTCATATACTGTTTAAGCTGGATCATCCTATTTCCCACATCCTGTGTATTTTTTTAAGATTACTATTTAATTATGGTTTCTTCATGTTGGATGTTCTACTAGTTATATCAATTTACAATATATCATTTATTCTCTTTCTCTATAGAGTGTTTTAATAAGAAACTGTATGCTTCAATGACAACATATAGTATCACTTACTCTATGAAAAGCTCTACTCTACCCATTATGATGTGAGAATCAGTTGCTGTTGGTTAATTCATTTTGGTACATCCAGGAATCCACTTAAATCAATGGGCTAACAGTGATGTAAACTTTGAATCACTTCCCCAATTCTATTGGAGAAGAAGCCACATCACAAATCTTGCTAAAGCCAGCTACTCTTTACAGACTGACTACACAGAAAGACACAAAAATACAAGGAAGGATGGTGGCCACATCAAAATGCAGCCAGCTCAGAAAACCAGCTGTCAAAGTATTCCTTTCCTGAAGCAACAGCTGAAGACCACAGGCCAGTCTGTTCTAATCTCCATTAGACAAAAACCTTTGGCTGCACCTTAAAATTTTAAAATAATACTAACATTGTTATTGTTTCTTTCCTACTCTATTGTAGCTGCGATTCCTACTGAAGGCCCCCAAAGGTTGAAAGCACTTAGGCTGGTATTATTCTGATGCTGCAGTTTATCACAATTTAAATCAGTGTAAGCTCTCTGGGGCAGGGCTTTTTATAGCTCTCTGCTGGCAATACACTGTACACACTGGGAATTGTAAGATGATGATCCTAAAAGCTACTACCAAAACATGCCATCATAAGCATTATAGAATTACTGAGGAAGAATCCTTAGTAGCAGTTTTCAAAGCATTCTGAAGGAAAAAAAAGTGTTGCTTTTCAAAATCTTGATCCATTTTCCTACCTTATTTCTATGCTACTGCTTACACAGTAAAGATTTTTAGCTTCCACATTCAAGAGACTGCAAATGACCTGTGAAATAAAATGAAGGAAATAATAGAATGAGACACACGACAGTATCTATTTAATTTCTTTAGAATGCTGTAATGATGAAAACAATAGGTACTGGAGAATTATAATCAGCAGGGTATTCAAATAACCCTGGGGTCCTATTGGGAGTAATTTTTGTTTAATGATGTTTTTAAAGTTTTTGTAAAGCATTTACTGAAATTTTCCTTTGTTCACTTACATTTTTAGGCTTGTCAGTCAAAACATGTAAAAGCTACGAAGTATGTCGAAGAAAATACAATCCAACAACAAACCAAGAAATTATTATTAGGAGTCAAATATGGAATGGTTGACATTTTATGCAACTAATGCTTGTTGGTAGGAAGAAAAGTTGAATAAGGGGAAACATGAGAATGTTAGTATCCCTAATTCTCTAAAATATCATGCACTGTGACTGGGTAGAAGGAAGAAATGCACCGTCAGAAAGTACCCAAAATTACAATAACATTTGATGCTGACTCAGACATGAAGACACATTTCAGTCTGACATTCAGTACTAATAATCATACTCACCCAGCCATCAACACTTCTCACTGGAAATCAGCAGCCACCTCAACTGTCATTAACCAGGCCTGTCTAGAACAGAAATGTTTATGAATAGGCTGCTTTGCTATGTGATAAATGAAGGCAGAGAAGACTGCAGCATGACTAGGAGAGATCAGAAGAATGTGTCTACTATGGGCCATGACAGCATTATAACCTTTTGCCTGACATCCCACCCACTCTGCCCTGCATTTAATTACATTAGCTAAACCAACAGAAACTGGCACAGAACAATCATTGCTTTACCTTCTGGCAGTTTCAGTGACTGTTAATAGGGAAACATTTTCTTTCTGCTTTGCAATTTTTTTCATAAAGATTGAAAAACATATGAACAGTTTGTCCTTAACTGGTGTTGGAAGGAGTCTCTCTGGTGGATAAAGGCATCCCTTGTTGCTCTATAAATTACAACTATTGTTTAGCTGAAGTCTATTACTTTGATTTTGGATCATAGAGGGCAGGCAAGAGACTGATGATTGAAGGAGCTAGACAAGATTAGAGAAAAAAATCAATAAATGTATAAACAGAAAGAGGTTTTTAGGCTTTAATCAGGTGATTTATTGTACATTTTGTGCCTCCTTTTGCATTAAAGTTGTTAATGTAGATCTACACAACTGACTTGACTACACTTTGCTTTGTCTTCTGGAATGCTTTGTACAAGAGCAGAAGAGTAAGTATCTTGTGTAAGATGAATTGAAATAACATTGCTGAAAAAAAGAAGAATGAGAAGAAGGACTTGACCACAGGAGATGAATACAGCATTACAAAACTGAATGCACATCCACAAAATGATTTCTTGCCTGTTGACTGAGGAGAGGTTTTAAAGCAAAATGCTATACTCCCTTGCAAAAACTGACTGCTTATACAAAAAAGGCAGCAGAGAACGATTTCAAGTTTAAACAGGACCTGTGGGCTGTATCAGCCTTTGATTGCATAAACCTGAAGGGAAAGTAAAATCTGCATTTCAATGGCAGGAAAGTAGATAGAAGGACTAACATCTGATCACACTGGTGATCCATTTGCTATATGCACATGTCTGTTAAGCAGTCTTCTATAATACAGTCATAGAAGTAACCTTATGGGTAACTTCGGCCCATACTCTGAGTACAGAAATACAGACCAATCCCAATGCACATGTCAGACCACATCTCCTATTTTCCCACATGGTGTCTGATCCAAACTCACTGGGAATTCATGGATATTATTCCAATCATTTCAATGGACTTTTGAAATGGCTTGGAGGAAAAAAACCCCAAACCAATGCCAACTCTCAGCATCTTGCTACTTAAAATATGCTACAGTCTATCTGTGGAATTACATGAATTAAAGGCATCATAAGAGGTTGCTCTTTGAGAAGTCACTGATTCCTATTGAGATGGGCATAGGTAGGATTGTAAGCAGTCCTGTGTTGCTGCTGAGTCTTTGCATGAGAAAATCCTCAAGAAGCAGAGTGTATGCTGGGAATGCAAGGCACAGTAGCAAGTCTGTCCTCGCCTGCAGGACCTTTGAGCCCTGTTGAGTTCAATGGACACATTGCCTATAGCCATGACTAATGGGATAGAAAGTAACTATCACAATACACTCCTAGATGTTATTGTACAGTGGAATGAGACAGCACTAAAGAGCAGGCTGGGCCAGATGGGCAACTTCTACTCTCCTGAAGAGTAAACCACAGCTTGCTATCACTACACATGTTCTCCCATTCTCCCACCCACCCGAGAGAGCAGCAACAGTGGATATTTAGCTGGATCACTTAATTCTTTCAGAAATGTGTCTCTCTTCAGTCCAAAAAATCACTGCTGAGATAAACACATTCTTGCTAGATCCAGAGTCTGTACTATTCTTTTTGAAGCCCTGTTAAAGACTAACTTGTAGACTTGGTATTATGTTAATGAAAACAGTCTTTTGACCATTTTCTGTGGTATACTGTGGAGTAAAGAAAATTCCTATGGGATACAGAAATACCCAGTCAAGTTCACTGAAGACTTCTTCCTGCACTGAAGGGCTTCTTCCTGCATTTTTTACACAACATTCATAAGTGACAATGTTTGTGAAGTTACTCAGTGACTCCTATTTTCAGAGTACAATGTCCCTTCTGTCTCAGGTTTGATGTGCAGATCACAGCTCAGGCTACATCCTTGTGCCATGACTGTATGCTCTTTCTCACAGAGCTTTCTGCATATGATATTGTGGAATGGGAACAGTTCATTAAATTGCCTGGAAAGTTCTTAATTAGGCATGCATCTTTTTGTGGCTGAGAAAGGCTGTGATGCTTCTTGTCTTGCTTACATTTCTTTTTGTCGGGATTTCTCTTACAGCTAACTCAATGCAAAAAGTTTTGAAAAATGCGAGAAATCTCCCTAATACATGTGATCCATACTTTTGTCTATGATATTTGCCTATTTGCCAGGTCTCAGTATGTTCTTTCTGTCATCCTTCATACAATATTCTTAATAATTTGCCCTGTCTTCTTGTTCTGTGTTTGGGGCTCAGAGCAGGGGTTCCTTGAGCATTTAGCAATAGTACATCAGGATAATAGTTAGATATGAGTGATAATAGATATGACTGATGACAGTTGTCTTTCAAAAGTCCCAGGGGCTGAGCATACAGCTGAAGAAGACAATGTAAGTAATCCAGTTCTCCGGAATCTTCATAACCCCTGCACCATCTGCTATGAGATTTTTCAGACCACCAGAAAAACTGGTCATTAGCCATCCTTGCTGCAAGTTCAAACAAAGCCTACAAATCTTTTACCCAAAAAGGTATAGTCCTCCAGTCACAGCTAATAATTTTGGTAGCCCAATGAAAAAGAAGAAAACTTAGCATAAATTGTATACAAATAAATGCCTGTAATAGGGAATGAATCTGTCCAGGCACTCAAGAATTTGGCATCTAAAATGGATTCCTGAATGTCACACATGCCTGGTCAGTAGTATAGTACAAAGAATTACGAA
Source organism: Todiramphus chloris collaris (assembly GCA_025345505.1). Taxonomy (NCBI): domain Eukaryota; kingdom Metazoa; phylum Chordata; class Aves; order Coraciiformes; family Alcedinidae; genus Todiramphus; species Todiramphus chloris. The sequence goes on from JANVCC010000019.1 coordinate 18,385,951, forward strand.
GGCCTCTGTGTTCAGCCATTGCTCATTCACATTTTAGTAATCCATTATAGTAATCCAGGGATTCAAAAAAGCTGCACTGTGCCAGATCACTGAAAATATGACTGTAATGGTATTGCTCCAATTTTATACTGCTGATAGGGACACCTATAAAAAGCACAAGAAAAAAGGTTGATTTCTTGCAGATTGACTCCATAGGTTACCATTCACTGAAGTCTGAAAAGGATGGTGCTTCAGGAAAATTACACAGTAGTCACAAAAAAGCATAAGATTACATTTACTTTTGTTTGAAAGAAAGCTATGTTAATGAGGCTTTTGTTTGATGCAAAAAGCAAACTTTGCCAATTAAAAATTAATTAATGAATAGGTTATATGAAGCCTCCAGAAAACCAAACAAAATAATGGCCTTTAAGTTCAGTTTAATTCTTTTGCATTCTCTCTTTCAATTAGAATCCATTAGGAAAGTAATTGTCAGTATTCATTGGCAGAATTTTTGTAAATACTCCCAGATGCCTGGCTTACACCATGACTGCTGACTGCAGCAGAGCTTTACCAGCATCAAATCTGTACAACTGAGTTAACAGTCAAACATGAGGCATACAAAGCTCTTGCACAGTATAGGAAAATAATGGTTAGACTCTACCTCACTACCAAACTTTACACACCAGGATCAGCACAGTGAAACTTTACCTCCAAGTGACATAAAGCTATTACAGTGTAGAGAGACTCTGTATATCTAATGTATGATTAGACAAAGTTCACAGATACATAACATGCCCTAGTGATTTCTGTTCATTGCAATGGCCCGTTGGAGCCAGCTTTGCTGTGAAGAAGACATGATGCAGCATGGAGCTAGCCAGCATAAAGATGGCTTACAGCTCTCTGAATGTTTGCCCCAGTGTAGTTTACCAGAAGGGAGAAACACAGCAGATAGCTGTGCCACATAAGAAGTCTTCCCTAAACCATATAGGCTAACAGACCTATACACAGTACACTGTTCTTGAAAGAATTTCTTGAAAGAAAGCTTGATTTTCTGTGCCTGAAAAGATTCTTCAGAAATCAAACCAAAAATATGAAACTGCATCACCAAACAAAAGTAAACTTTTAATGAGATGGTGGTAAAAGAGGATATGTAGTGTCTTTAAAGGTGTTCTTTCTCAAAATGTTTGAAAGTTAGACTACACGTTGTCATAATACCTGGAAAGATGCAAGAGAAACACGTGGTTACTGACATGCTTGACACAGATGCATTTATTTAAGCTAAGAAAGCAAAGGATTTTAGCTTCAAAGCTTTTCAGGAAAGATTTAATTTCATTACTTAATAAAGTGATGTTGTGGTCTTTTGCTTTGTTTGTTTTTTGGGTTTTTTTTACTGAATGAATACAAACATGTAAAAAAAATACTGCCACTATCAATGAATTTTTAAATTCATTCAATTTGATTAGAAATGACAGTGCTTTTGGTTTTCTGATAATGTTCCTGATTATCAATCATTCCTTCATAACTTGAATGGACACAATCCTTTAACATGAAAACCAATGTATATATTACCTTAGAGGCCATGTATTGTATATTCAAGGAAAATAAACAGAAAAACAAAACAAAACAAAAAACCATAAAACAAACAAACGAAAAAAAACCCCAACAACACCACCAAAACCAAACAAACAAAAACCCGACAAACAAAACCAAAGCAAAACAAACAAAAAATGGAACATAACCAAACATTATCTATGCATACTCAGGAACACTTGGATATCAGACTGAATATTCATTTGGGAATACCACACTTTATGTAGAGTACTACAGTTAACACGTGCAATTTTGGTAGAAGAGTATGAACTGCATAAACATACATAGGGATGGAGAGATGATTTGCTGTTATAGCTGAATACTATGTGTAGGTGGTACATATAACTGCCATCTCTGCTGCTTGAAACTTCTGATCCCCTACAGTCTCTGAAGGAATGAAAACACTGTGGGATGGGCAAAGTGTAACAGTAACAGGCATCAATTAATAATGTTAACAATTCTCATGAAAATTCCCTTTTATGTTGGAATCTCCCCATGAGATATGTGGCCAAATGTGAGCAACACTGTAAAACACACAACAAACAGTTTATGCTTGACAGGATAATAACCTAAGTAAATGAGATAAATAGGAGGAAGGCAGCACTTATTTCCAACTGTTAAATGAAGAAACATAGTCAACAGAAGAGCAAATGATTTGCTATACTGGGTTTGCTTGGCAAGGTTTTGGTTGCAGGGAGGCTACAGAGGTGGATTCTGTGAGAAGCTGCTAGAAGCTTCCCCTGTGCCCAATAGAACTGATGCCAGCTAGCTCCAAGACAAAGCCCACTGGACAAAGCTGAGCTGATCAGTGACAGTGGTAGTACCTCTGGGTTAACATATGTAAGTAGAAGAGAAAAACTGCAGAACAGCAGCTAGAACAGAAGAGTGAGAATATGTGAAAGGAACAATGAAGATACCAAGGTCAGTGAAGAAGGAGGAGGAGGAAGTGCTTCAAGTGCCAGAGCAGAGGTTCACCTGCAGCCCATGGTGAAGCCCACGGTGAGGCAGATTGTTCCTCTGCAGCCCATGAAGGTTAAGTGGAGCAGACATCACCTGCAGTCCTTGGAAGACCCCACACTGGAGCAGGTGGATGTGCCCAAAGGAGCCTGTGACCTCAGGGGAAGCCCATGCTGGAGCAGGCTTCTGGCAGTACCCATGGAGGGACAGAAGCCCACACTGGAGCAGGCTTGCTGGCAGGACTTGTGAGCCCGCAGGGGACCCACAGTGGAGCAGTCTGTTCCTGAAGGAGTGCATCCTGTGGAAGGAACCCACTCCGGAGCAGTTTGTGAAGAACTGCAGCCTGTGGGAAGGATGCATATTGGAGCATTTCATGGAGGGCTGTCTCCTTGGGGAGAGACTCCACACTGGAGCATGGGAAAGAGCATCAGGAGGAAGGAACAGCAGAAACAACCTGTGATGAACTGACTGCAACTCTCATTCCCCATCCCCCTGCACCACTTGAGGAGGGGAGGCAGAGAAATTGGGAGTAAAGCCTGGGAAGAAAGGAGGGACATGCAGGAAAGGGGTTTTAAGATTTAGTTTATTTCTCACTATCCTAATCTGTTTTGACTCATAATAAATAAAATTAATTTCCCCAAATCAAGTCTACTTTGCCTGTGAGGGTAATCAGTGAATGATCTCTCCCTGTCCTTATCTCAATGCATGAACCTTTTGTTACATTTTCTCTCCCCTGTCCAGTTGAGAAGGGTATTGATAGAGTAGCTTTGGTGGGCACCTGGCATCCAGCCAGGGATAGCCCACCACATTTCTTCATGAATTAATCAATTCATGGTGCAAGGTCATGGAGTTGGACCTAGACTGCCTGAACTATCTTGTGTCTACTTGCTTAAACATAGGGATGACTGTTTATAAAACATATACAGCAATATACTTTGATAAAGTTTGCTTCTAGAGCTTTGACTATTTCATACTGAAGAGTTTGGTATTTTGATTATTCAAATCATTTAAGGACAAGAGAATGTTTAAAGATATTTCTTCTTAAGTGGTATTATGCCTTTCAGAATTAAATATTAGTAAGAAACTAAAATGCAAGAAAAACACCTAACATTTATGTAAGAAGTACCTGTCTCAATGGAATACACATAATACATTTGATATTGCATTAAGCCCCCACCCCCCAACACACCTTTGCTCAATGAGCTGATAATTGTCAGGTACAAACAACACCTGAATTTTTCCATTTACTTACTATAAATCTCTGCTCATTATAATACTTAACTGCCTGTACTTTCAACAATGCTGTAGATGTATCCCACGAGAAGAAAGAAACACACAAGTGCCTGCCATTGCTCATAATGTTATGGAACAGTGACACTCTGGGACAAGATATTCTGGAAACAAGCTGAGGGTCAGCAGAGATTCCTTGCATGGGGACAGTCTGTAATGTTTTCTAGTTTCCTATGGGTTTAAATACTAACAAAACAGTAAAAACCTGGGACATGCACTACAGCTCTAATCCAGACCTTGACAGCAAAACCAATTTATTGCATACTGACAGGGTAAGGCACTGCCTTGAAGGATATATACTCTGAAGGCTCACAGTCTGTAGTGATGTAAAGGTGAGGAAGAGATAAGCTTATTTTGAAATTTTTAGAGCATATGCTGATGCTTTACTCTTTCTTACCCACCAGCAAAATACAGCATTACTGCCACTAGGTCAATATAAAAAGGTCCTTCTAATGGAATAGAGAGCATTGACTTCTACATCAATCAAAGCTATACCACACTCAGTCTCCCTGCGAAGATACAGGGCATCCCTAAAACATACAGGCATATCTGACCTTCATTTTTGATTCCTTTCAGAACAAAACACAGCCTCAGTGTCTACTGCAGTCTGAGAGGAACTCTACAGGAAATTCAAAAAAGTTTGATTAATAGCATGGTGAAATTTTTGTGTGTGACTGCCTTTGTTCTTTGTGATTCCAGATGATATGAAAGAACCATGTGACAGGAAAAACAGATCAGGACACCAAAATTTTACACCAAGTATTGTTTCAATGGAATGATTCTTATCCTAAGATTTCCCTTCCAGTTTTCTGGGGACAAGAATTAGCATTTCTAAACCTATTTGACTGTATAAATTAAGAAATTTAGTACCTGGCAGAACATGTTCCCAGCCTTCAAGACCTTTAGAGGTATATCACAAACATAAGTCATCTTAAATCCTAAAATCTGAAGGTCAGACCTGGGAAGCCTGATGACAACGGCTGAGATTATTTTATTGATCATTGTCAAATGCAAGCTGCAGTAGATCACCTTTCTCATGAGTATTTTCTGTTCACTCATACATATTCCTGAATAACATTTGTATTAAATACTATCTTGAGATGATATCTTTCTTGACTGATATTTCCATTTTCAAGGTCTTCTATTTTTGAATATACATTAACTTCTCACTTTATTTTCAAACTTGACATCAGACGGTTGAATCATGTGCCATTATACAGCAGGTTAATCCATCTCTTTGACTGCATAGATGGAGGTTTAATAGATAAAAAGGTGAAGAATAAACAATGAGTGAGATGAATAAAGAAAAAGGATTGTGGAAGATATTTTAACCTCAAGTAAGGCAAAGATGTAAAAGGTACAGTTATAATGCAGAATGTTTCTATTTTTATTTTTTTTTAAAGAAAGGATGATGAATAAAATAAATCTTACAAACACAGAGAAGAAACAAACATTGAGGATGAGAATAATTGCGGTAATTTCAGGAGGTACACGGTGACAGATTAAAGCTAAAATTAATGGTTAGCAAGCTGTCAATACTTAAAGTCCTTGGACAACTGATCTTCCAACTCTTACTGTCCTGGGTTGTTGTCACTAAGAGCCATAGTCATCAGTAAGAATTTACAAAAACAACAAAAAAAGAAAGCCTCTTCTGTAAAGCACCTTAGCAATCTAAGATAGCTGCCGTTCATAAAAAGACAGAGGATCTGTTAAACAAGATCAAACTTTCTATTCAGTTACTAGCTAAAGCTTTGCCTTTACATTTCCCATATCTATTCATGGAGGTGAGAGTGCAATAAAGGCATTAAATCCATCAGGATGGAGAGAGAAAGAAAAAAAAACCAACAAAACCACAAACCAAAAAAACCCCATCTGCAAAAAGATGGGTAGCCAACAGAGTTCTATAAATAATTTAAAAGGCACCTGTCTCCTCTCATATTGGCAACTTTGAACTGCTTTTGCCTTGCAGATATATTTCAATTGCCTGAGCAAAAAGAAGTGTCTCAAAATTCTCAGAAAACTTAGAAGTTCTTAACGTTGCTCCAAGATGCTTCGAGGAAATCTTTAGTGTTATACAAAACTGATTCAACTTTCTCTGTGCATATATTTATTGATGACAGTCATCATGGTAGGAGCACATCACTGGGGGAAGTAGAATCTTAAATTAGGCAGAGATTTTTTTTTTAACACCAAATTACAGTTTCAATTAAAGGTTAGGTCCTAGCTCAGCCACACACAGCTGGAATTCAGGCAGAACTCTTGGAATGAAGTCTATGGACTGTGTTAAGTAGGAGGTCAAGTGAAATGATCATAATGATCTCTACTGGGTTAAAACCAAAAATAATTACCAAATCTACAAAAATAATCTTATTTTCAAGAGCAAGCATTGTGATCTGAGTCTAAAGCACTTGTTAGGTGCTGAGGATTATGCTTCTCCAGTTGTACTGAGAAAAATATCCAAAGCCCAAACCTTAAATGAATGGATGTTAATGAGACAGTTGTGATAAAGTACTGGTAATAGTGTTCAGTGTGAAAGTTTGCTTTTTCACAGAATTGTTCATTGTAAAGTGTTGATTCTCACCTGCAAGTCTTTAAAAGAACTTAGTTGGGCTTAGGAATTGTCATTTGTCTAGGTGAACTCTAACAAAGAAGGTGTGTATGTAGATGGGCCACAGGAAGTTTTCAGAAGGATGTTACAAAAGGATGGGCTAAATACTTGTCCCCATGTGAAGTAGTCTATTAAGTACTTCAATAATTGGAGGCAATGGGCAAAGACATTTCAAAACGGGATATATAAGGCTATGTAAAAATCTATACACATGAAAGTATTGTCAGAATTGAAACATTTTGTAACACAAAGATTTTCATCAGAATTACAAGACCTCATTGTGCCACTGTTACTAGATACAATTTTGGCTTTTCAGTTTACAATTAAAATCTCAATTTTTCTAAAAATATTTCATTCTGACTGAGAATGTCAATTGATTTAGAACTGTGGAAATTAGTTATGACCAATGATCTCCATCTGACATAGTTTTGCATCTTAGAAGCATGTGGTAGAAATAAAGAAAAGGGACTAACCATGAAGAGGGGTAATCCATTTCCTACAAAACCTGAAACACTAGTAGCATGTAAGGCAAGGTTTTCTGGAACTACTTTGGTATTGCCTTGGATCACTCTATTCAAAATAGAGCTGTCAACACTTTACAAATGAAAGACATAATAAAAGACAGCTACAATCTGTGTCACTGACCTCTTTCAGAAAAGAAAGTTGGCCTAGATTATGAGAGCCTCAAACCTGTATTTGCTCAAGGAAGTGTTTTGCAAGGCTGAAAGAAAAATGATTATCAGATTTCGTAAGCAGGGGATAAGATTGATTTATACCAGTTGATCCTAACATACCATTCTTACCTTGAATTTCCATTCAGCTTCCCCAAGTTTTGCTCTTTCATCCCAAATTTCAAGTAGCTCTAAAATATGATTTACTGAAGTGAGATTGTTATGATATCAAAATGCTACTTCAGTCCCGCCTCAGTGAAATCAGGGATCAGGGAAAGGCCATTTTCTTTTGGTAAGCTGATGGTTTGGAAGGCAAGCTCCATCTGGTCACCCACCCTGCACTGGCAGTAGAGCTGGCTGGCTTCGGGAGCTGTCACAAGCTGTGCAGATGATGCCGAGGTGCACAGGGGGTGTGAGGTCAGCCCCATGGAATGGCCACCTGCCAGCCAGCTAGTCAATGACTCTTGGGGCTGGCACATAGCCAGGCAGAAACTTCATAGAAATTAATATGTTCCCATAGAACACATCAAAGCTATTGAAATAGTGTGTCCTGAGGATAACAAGGGGGGCAGGGGAGAACAGAACCAAAATTAATATTCTCCTATACCTTCACTGGCATTTTTACCTGTTATTCCATTCATCTATAGTGACATAAACCAGAGTAGTATCAGTCAGCTTCCTGCCCGAATCCTGCACCTAAACTGACAATCTCTCTTCTTCAGATGCAATGCAACAGAGCGAACACAAAAAATGTAAATTAAAAATAAAGCAGCTATTCTTCAGAGCAGCTTTCCATGGCATCCTAGGATATTCTTAGGGGGGTACCAGTAGCTGATCTCAGCAATAAGAAAGCTGAAGGTATTGAAGAGAAACACAATGGCAACACAGCGTCTAAAGGACTCATGCTGAAAAGGGAGGGGGGGGGTGGGGGATGGGGAAAGAAGGGTGGGTGGGACAGGCTACAAGAAAAAAAATATTCTTCAGAAATTTTATTAGAGAAATTTTGCTCATCACATTAAGTCCATAGTTCTCCTTATTATACCTGTTTGTTAAATGATGTTTTTGAAGAAACTCATTTACCTGCTTCCTTTTTTTTTTTTCTTCTTTTTTGATGTGTGTGTGAAATAAAAGTGATCACAAACTTTTGATCTGAACAGAAAGATTTCTGTGATTAGAAAACAGAGAATTTGGAACATTGACTATATTTCTGTGAACAGATTAAATCATTCATACAGAAAACCAAATCACAATTTGTTGGAAAAATAAACCTAAACAAAACCCATCAGAATTGAACTTTTCTTAACAGAAGAAGGTGAGAATGAAGAAAAAAATCAATTATGCTTCAAAAAGGTGATTTTATGCTCATAAGCACAGAATTAGAGAAATAAAATAGAAAAACAATCAGAAAAATATTAAACTGCTTTCATGGAGAATTATACCCTGCTGGTCTGTGCATGTCTATTAAAGTGTTTAGCATTTTACAGTCTTCCTTTCCTGCATCATGTTTGGAATTGAGAACTGTTGGTATTGCACCTTTAGAAAGGTAATTTTCCTTAAATTTTCTGGGAAGTCTCAAGCTTAATCAATAAGCTCAGTTTCATGTGCTATTAATCATTTTTAAAAGGTTGACATTATAAGCAAACTAGCAGGGTATTTAGTAGACTCACTGTAAATAATTCATTTTAGGAGATGAAGCTCACTTTCTATATTAATCAAAATGTAATTTTCCTTAGTAATACACAAATGTAATGGGTTTCACCTGTGTGCCTTTATGTCAGCAGCTACACAATTTATGAACTTCATAGAGGTAATGTGGAGACAAAATCAATTTTTTAAATATATGGCTAGTATTTTACAAAATTACAAAATGAATGCAATTAGTAAAGCTTTCTATTTCCTAAAAATTAATTTATTTATGCAGAATATATCTGTTCCTTGGATGATTAGGTTCAGCAGTCATATAATGAAAGATACGGTATTCAAAAGAGTCATTATTCTTTTGAAGCAAAGCAAATCTCCTGTAAAAAAAAAAAATACAAACAACTCAAAATGAAAACACATTAGGAGAATTACTTTTTCTCCAGACTACATAACAATTATTTAAGAAATAGTTTGATAGCACCTTTGAATTAAACACAAACTACTGCTGAAAATAACCATATGAAATGGAAGGTCTTTTTGCTGATTGCATGTGTGCTTTCTAGAACAAGAAGAATCTCAGGCAAAAGGCACTTTTTTCCAAACAAAATAACCCATATATGAAAGTTGCACAACAGAGTAATAGAATAGAAAAGTACTTTTCCCTCCTCATTCCAGACCAGTTGTGAATTTCTCTGATGCCCCCTGACATGGACATGAAGACCAGTTGGTCTTCTTTCCAATTTCCTCCTGTTCACTCCAGGAAAGCTTAATGGGATTTGCCTTTCAATTCCACGTTCTTGCCTTGAATCAGTTATAAATATATGTCTATGGCAATTAAAGCATTTCATTTCTATCTTCAAAGAAGAGATTTCTTTTCAAAATGCTTTCTGTTGTTTTTAAGAAAATCTTCAATTTCCTGAGGCAAAACAAATAATATACTGTACAAACATATAGTTTAAATATATGAACTTTAGTAATCATGGTAATGCGAGAATCATTAATATTGCCAGAAATTCTTAATAATATTTTACGTGATGATTGCAATACTCCAGATTTATACAGAAAACCAGGACTGGTTTTAGTTTTTATATTGTACTGCAACTCAATGTGTGGTTCTTGTGCAGACCTGCTTACTAGGTAGCTGGCAACTTCTGAGAGGGGACTTGCGTCTTGAACAAACCTACCTGCTATATTTGTAGTATCTACTTTTTAGGTTGCAAGAAAGGTCTTTTCACCTTTTCTCTAACTCTGTGTAACTTTACTGGCAAAGCTGCCTCTAGCAGATTTTTTTTGCCCGATAACATGCTAGCAAAATAATTTCCTAGCATGAGTGTTACTATATAGACATCAATCTAGCCCTTTGTTATTTCAGTGCTTTGCGCAAATACAGTGCACAGTTTAGTTGTGTCACAGTAAGATAATTAGATGTTACCACTCAGTGACCTCACTTTTCTTACCTTGTAGTGGTTATTGAAAATTATACGTGATGGTCAACTGTGACTTGGTAGCAGCCATTAGTTTTCTCCATTTATTGGAAAGCTCATTGAGAAATATGTAACGGTGTTGATTCTGTTTTATATATTTATTTAAATAAATCAAATAACTATGTTAAAAGCCACTGTACTTAAAGGTGACTCTTACGGGGACTTGTAGCATCATAGCAAGTACAACTTGGGAACTATTTAATGCAAACTGGGGGACAAACAGACCACAAATATCACCTGATTATGAGCAGTTTTCCAAACCAGTTAATTTTAATCTCAGTAGATTCTACAGATTTTAGGCTCATGATTAGCCCTAAACCCTTGGACAGTCCTACTAAATAACAGGTATACAGTTAATGATGTGCACATCTGCACACCTGGAAAAGGTAGCATAGCTTTCAAGCCTTTCCAAATATTCTAAATTCTTTGTCTTTCTACTCCATTTCTTAATTGGCTGGTCATATTTGCTTTCAAAATAACTGCTTGTCATATTATGGCCTCAGATGAAACCAGATACTGGCTCTGCTTCATAAGAGCAGCAGCTGAAATTAAATGAGGAAAGGCTGAGGGAGCTGGGTCTCTTCAGCTTGGAAAAGAGGAGACTGAAAGGTGACCTCATTAAGGTTTATAAATATGTAAAGGGTGAGTGTCAGGAGGATAGAACCAGGCTCTTCTCAGTGTCATTCAATGATAGGACAAGAGGCAACAGGTGCAAGCTGGAACATAGGAGGTTCAACATAAATGAGAAAACACTTCTTCACAGCGAGGGTAACAGCACTGGAACAACCTCTCCAGAGAGGTTGTGGGGTCTCCTCGGAGGCATTCAAAACCCACGTGAACACATTCCTGTGTGACCTGCTCTGGGTGATCCTGCTGCAGCAGGGGGATTGGACTAGATGATCTTCCAAGGTCCCTTCCAATCCCTAACATTCCGTGATGCTGTAAACAGCCCAAAATATTGTTTCTCCTTTAGCAATTCCTAATACAGTTCAAGAAACATCTGTCCTCGATAATATTTAAAACAAATGTCTGCCAACAATCCCAAAAAGACTGAAATATTAGCCAAGAACAGAAGAGAGGTAAAATAATCCTCAGCCTTTTTATCGACTCTCTTATATTTGAGCTGGAGAAGATGTGTAAATGAGGAGTTTGTTATTCCAACTCTAAATGATTAAATAACCCAGAAGTAATGGCATTGCTTGTGAGGAAAGGGATGGGGTAAAATAAAAGAATCCCTTAACTCATGTATCTGAAAGTGGAGAATCTGGATCTGAATACTATTTTAACCCTTCCTTCAAAGTTTTCTATGCCTCCTGAAGGCTTGATCCTGGAAGGTGCTGAGATGCATCTTTGGCATGGTCTATTCATGTGTTTAAGTTTATTGTGGATTGGGTTAAATGGATCACATGTTGCAGAATCAACTGTCTGTTGGGTCTGTCTGTTTTGAAACTATAAGCCTGATCTGAAATGCATTTAATGTATCTAACTCCCAAGTGATTTTTTTATTTGGATAGTTGTTAGATATATGGAATGCAACACTCAGGATCATGCTTTAAGTCTTGCTCCTTAAAGCACAGCAGAGACTTAAACATTGGAAAATGTTTTGAAACACAGTTGTGTAAACATCATTCCCTACAGTGCATTGAAATTCTTCTTTCTGGAGAACCATTCTGTGTTTAAACTGTGTGCACTTTGCATAACAAAAACTTATACTGTACAACACTAGACTACTTCAGGAATTAAAAGGCTGGTGCTAAACTCTTGAAACTTGGAAATGTCATCATTTTTCTCTGGAAGAATGGATCATTGAGCTTGTATACAATTTTCTTCTTTTGGTTTTATCATTAAAGTTATGGAGAGATGTTGTGTGGTATGTCTCCATGGAAGACAAGAGCACAAAATGGTAACAGTCCACAAAAAAACAATGCAAATGTACAAAGGTTAAAGAAACATGTCAATTTCTGCCATGTTTTTAGCTCTACTATTAAGGGTTTGCTGAAGAAAAAATTATAGTAAGAGAGAAAACCAGCACAAACTATGCTAAGCATTTTTAAAGCCATGGGAATTGCAGGCAGACCAATCCTAAGTACTTGTCAGAAGTTCTTTACTTAATATCTTTAAATACTAATTTCTCTCCCTCATTATCAGACAGAGAGTGTGACAATAGTTAGTATGAACAACAGCAACAAAATATCTGTTTTTCCAAAACTTAAGGTGTTACTACTGACATAGAAGAGTACATTCAATTTTTAGGAAATCTGACAAAGTAGAAAAAAAATTTGAAGTGCTTCACAGAATGCTAGTAAAGCACAAAATAAGTTAATGAATTTTGATAGAAGTAAGCATAATGGTTAGGACAGTTGTGTTTAAAGTATATGGGGGTTCTGTTAATTTGTAGAGGGGAGGTACTTTCACTTTTTCCGTAAAATTTGTATCAATAACAATCAGCAATCTGTTAACTTCTATTTGCTAAAATTCTCTGTAGTCATTCAGTCCTCTTGCAGGTTTTGGATACTTGGAAATATGGGGGGGGAAGTACCCAGCATGCTTAGTAACAATATTTTAAACAGATTGCAGTTCTCCTCCTCCTGTTATGTACAGACTGTTTTGTAGAGTTTCCTAGTAAAATGCCCATCACGACCATTTTTCTTTCTTTGACTCTGATGAAGTTTGGCATAAGCAAAAACTAACCAAAGCAAGCAGAGACCCCAACCAAACTACCATTGCCTAGAAAAACATCATGAAATGCACAATGCTGTGAGGAGAGAGATCAAAATCTGCACATTTCAATTCCTCATAGCACCAGCAGCAGCCTTTCCAGAGCCATACTTCAAAGTTAGCACAGGTTTTGAAAACTGAGGCTGAACAGAGAGGATAAGGGACAAGGGAGCAGCTGCTTGGTTTGGACTGTTCTACTGGCAACACTGATGGATTTTGCTCTAAGTGGCAATGGCTTCTATTCAGCAGCTTACAGTTCTCCTCTCCTGCTCATCCTCAATAGGAGTATAATGCAGCCCCAGCTGAGACATCACTACTGATGAGTAAGCTAACCTGCCAAGATGGAGAAGGAGGAAAAAGCCATGTAGTAATATGGCATGGTAAATACCCAAAATCAAAAAAAGCTGGACTTAAATTTCTCACAGATTTACTTCTTTATTTTCTATTACAGGTTCCTGTTCTATGCTTCTTGCCCTCTACATGTAGTACAGGATTTTGTTAAAAGGAGGCCCATTCCTCTTGTGAGACTTTCCAGGGGGCAGTGCAGGTAGTTAATATCATATGTGGTCTATTTTTTTTCTTACCATATTACACACATAATACAAATACACAAAAAATCTCTCTCACATGTACTTCACTAAAGCAAAGCTAAGTACACATTCATGGACGAGATGCTTCTCTGAAATTACTCCAATAGTGTGTTATAAAAGAATAGAGGATGGGTGCTTCTGGGTGAAATAGTTCCTCCTCTCAGTTTTGGTTCTCTGAAAGTAGGAAAATTTTGGCCTAGGGCATCCTGTGAGAGTGCAAAATTGTCTTCCAAGGGAAATGATAGCTCCTAGAGTCCTGGAGACAGACAATTATGAATGACTTGATGAAAAGTTGTAATGGAATTTAGAACCATGTGATTTTTCTTACAGTGTTCGCTGAAAACTACATAATGTGGTACACAGAAAAATTTAGAAGACTATAAATCATAAAGTACTTTAAGGAGCTCTTTGTGTTTCCGATTTCTTTCTAAGAATTTCAGCAAAGTTACCTTAACTCTTCTGATAGATGTGACAAATTTCTCTAGTTGATGCTCTGCATTTCCACATGAGATCATGGACCATGAGGTACAGAAGTGTGTGAAAGTTATAATTTATTTCTCATTACTCACTAATTTCTAAAGAATATTTGAAGCTCATTTTTTCCACATGGGCTCTTTTCAGAAATATAGTAATAAATGCACTGATTTTGCAGCTCTACATGTCTGGAAACAGCTAATATCTATCCACTGTCAGATCCTTCCATGAAACAGCCCTAATAAAACATGGAGAATATTGTGCTTGTTTTGCTTCTGTATTTTGGAACCTATTGCTATTCAATTTAGTACTCTAAATGAACTCGTATCATATCCCATTATTGAGGAAAATGACCACCTGCCTCCCCCATATGTTGATTTCAGTTTTAAATACTGCCATTTGAAAGTCTTGAAACTCATTAAAGTGACAGGACTTTTGGAACACAGCCTCTGGCTCTCAGAACAAAAGATATGGGGAAATATAATCTGAATTTTATAAATTATTTCAAAACAAGTTGTTTCATTTTCCACTCTTTCAACTCTCTTATAGCACACCAGAGGTTGAGGGAAGGAGATCTACTAAGTGGTCCCAACTTGTTACCCTGAGGAAGGCCAGTGCTGATGCACTGGGGCACTTCACAGGAGATGAGGGTGTAGCTGGCTTTGTCAGTGAGAACCCTGGGTGTAATAGCCTAATGCTTGAGGTGCAGGGTGTTGGCATTTTAGATAACCAGAGGGTCTACCCCCCGTCAAGGTTGAAAACTATTTACTGGACTCTGCACCTGAAATGTTTATACACCAATGCACGCAGCATGGGGAATAAACAGGAGGAGTTAGAAATCCATGTGTGGACACGGGGTTATGACCTGGTGGCAATCACAGAGACGTGGTGGGACGCCTCACATGACTGGAATGTGGTCATGGGTGGCTATGCCCTTTTCAGGAAAGACAGGTCATCAAGGCGAGGTGGTGGAGTTGCTCTCTATGTGAGGGAGCAACTGGAATGTCTACAGTTCTGTCCAGGGGCGGATGAGGGGCAAGTTGAGAGTCTGTGGGTGCGAATTAAGGGACAGGCTGGCACGGATGATACAGTTGTGAGTGTCTATTACAGGCCACCTGATCAGGATCAGGAAGCTGACGAGGCCTTCTACAGGCAGCTAACAGCAGCCTCGCAATCTCAGAACCTGGTTCTCATGGGGGATTTTAACTATCCAGACATTTGCTGGAAAGGCTGTTCAGCCAGCCAGACACAGTCCAGGAGGTTCCTCCAGTGCATTGATGATAACTTCTTGATGCAAATGGTGGAGGAGCCAACTAGGAGGGGAGCAATGCTGCATCCTATTCTCACCAACAAGGAGGGGCTGGTTGAAGCAGTGAGGGTTGGGGGCAGCCTTGGCATTAGTGATCATGAGATGGTGGAGTTCATGATCTTGTCTGGCAGGAACAGGATGTCAAGTAGGACCAAAACTCTGGATTTCAGGAGGGCCGGCTTTGGCCTTTTCAGAAAATTGCTGGGTGAAATCTCATGGGACAGGTTACTAAAGGGCAGAGGGGCTAATGATAGTTGGTTAATATTTAAGGACCTCTTCTTCCAAGCTCGGGTCCACTGCATCCCAGCAGGTGAGAAATCGAGACAGAGAGCCAGGAGACCTGTATGGTTAAGTAAGAAACTACAGAGTAGACTTAAGAGGAAGAAGAGGGTCTACAGCTCATGGAAAGAGGGGCTGGCTACCTGGGAGGAGTATAGGACTGTTGTTAGAGAATGTAGAGAGGCAACTAGGAAGGCTAAGGCCTTGCTGGAACTCAACCTTGCAAGGGAGGTCAAGGGTAACAAAAAGGGCTTCTTCAAATATATTGCAGGAAAAGCTAAGGCTAGAGGCAATGTAGGCCCTCTGATGAATGAGGCAGGTGCCCTGGTGACAGATGACACAAAGAAGGCAGAGTTATTAAATGTCTTTGTCTCTGTCTATACTGCTGAAGACTGTCCTCAAGTGCTCCTGGCACCTGAGGCACCAGAGGATAGCATGACTAAGGACTCTTCCCTGGTTGATGAGGACTGGGTTAAAGAACAGCTGAGTAATCTGGACATCCATAAGTCCACGGGTCCTGACGGCATGCATCCAAGGGTGCTGAGGGAGCTGGCACAGGTCATTGCCAGACCACTCTCCATTATCTATAGTAAGTCATGGCACACAGGAGAGGTGCCTGGGGACTGGACAAGGGCAAACATCACCCCAATTTTCAAAAGGGGCAAGAAGGAGGACCCTGGTAACTATAGACCAGTCAGCCTCACCTCCATCCCTGGAAAGATAATGGAGCAACTTATCCTTGACACTATCCTTAGGCATGTCAAGGACAAGAGGGTCATCAGGAGCAATCAACACGGTTTTATCAAGGGGAGGTCATGTTTGACCAACCTGATAACCTTTTGTGAGGACATAACCAGGTGGATAGATGATGGTAGAGCAGTGGATGTGGTTTTTCTTGATTTCTCTAAGGCATTTGACACTGTCTCCCACAGCATCCTTCTTGCTAAACTGAGACAGTGTGGTCTGCTTGATCAGGTAGTGAGGTGGATTGGGAATTGGTTGAAAGAAAGAAGCCAGAGAACTGTGGTCAATGGGATGGAGTCCAGCTGGCGGCCTGTAACCAGTGGGGTTCCACAGGGGTCGGTGCTGGCACCGGTTCTGTTTAACCTGTTCATCAATGACCTGGATGAGGGCACAGAGAGCACTGTCAGCAAGTTTGCTGATGATACCAAGCTGGGTGGAGTGTCTGACACCCCAGCAGGCTGTGCTGCCATTCAGAGAGACCTGGACAGGCTGGAGGGTTGGGCAGGAAGAAATTTGATGAAATTCAATAAGGGCAAGTGCAGAGTCCTGCCCCTGGGAAGGAACAACCCCAGGTATCAGTATAGGTTGGGGACTGACCTGTTGGAAGTCAGTGAAGGGGAAAAGGACCTGGGGGTCCTGGTTGATGGGAGGCTGACCATGAGCCAGCAGTGTGCTCTTGTGGCCAAGAGGGCCGATGCCATCCTGGGGTGTATTAGAAGGGGTGTAGCTAGTAGGTCGAGAGAGGTTCTCCTGCCCCTCTACTCTGCCCTAGTGAGGCCACATCTGGAATACTGTGTCAAGTTCTGGGCACTCCAGTTTAAGAAGGACATGCGCTGGAGAGGATCCAGCACAGGGCTACAAAGATGATTAAGGGAGTGGAACATCTCTCTTACGAGGATAGACTGAGGGAGCTGGGGCTTTTTAGCTTAGAGAAAAGAAGACTAAGGGGTGATTTAATCAATGTTTATAAATATATGAAGGGTGAGTGTCAGGAAGATGGAGCCAGGCTCTTCTTGGTGATGCCCAATGATAGGACAAGGGGTAATGGGTTGAAGCTGAGGCACAGGAAGTTTCATGTAAACATAAGGAAAAATTTTTTCACAGTGAGGGTGCCGGAACATGGGAACAGGCTGCCCGGGGGGGTTGTGGAGTCTCCCTCTCTGGAGATATTCAAGACCCGCCTGGATGTGTTCCTGTGTGACCTGGTCTAGGTGATCCTGCTCTGGCAGGGGGGTTGGACTAGATGATCTCTCGAGGTCCCTTCCAGCCCTTGACATTCTATGATTCTATGATTCTTTCCAGATTAAAAAAAAAAATAGAGTGTTTTTAGTTATCTGTATAGAATCTTGCCTTGTATTTCGTCTATCTTATTATTGTTGTTATTGTTATAATTTTCTCAGTTTTATTATTATACACTTTTCAATTCTTTTGAAATATTAGAACTCCATTCTGGCTGTAAATTATTGACTTTATTGCAAGCTAATTCCTCAAAAAGAATAGACATTGCCTAACCTTGTCCAGGTTTTGGGTTGGCCATATCTGGTGGTGTACGATGACTGGTATTTTAAAAGCTATCAATTAAAAGACAATTCAGAGTCTAGTCTGAAGGGTAGATCAAGACATTCTTGAAATTCTTATTAACTATGAATACATAGCAGGATTGTGCAAAATAAGACCATTCCAATTTTGATGATACTGCAAACACTGGATTTTGCAAATGCCCCAGAGGTCTTTATTATCTCTACACACTATTCTTTAATGCTCGACTGTGGAATAGGTAAGCACTTGGCTGTAGGTGAATAGTTGAAATGGCTCACAAGTTAGATTATATCATTTACATCTGAGTCCTGTCTTGGGGGGAACACCAGAGGCATCCTGTTATAGAACTGCAAAATGTTCAGGACTCAAAATATGGTATATACTGTTAGAGCAAATACCATATGGGCAGATGGGCTTGAGAGTTACATTGCTGTCTTCCATATAACAATGTAAAAGCCAGAAACTCCTCCTGTACTTCACCAGAATCATTCACTGAAACAAATATTAAAAAGCTCCTAGTACTAAAGGAGGCCCAGCTGAGTTTTCTGGTATTGTAGTCTTGAGTCTTTAACTTAATGACTTCTCATGAGTCTCCATCTGCAAGACCTTTAAGGCTTTTTGGAAAATTCTATTCTTTGTGTCTCACATTCTCTTCTAACAGATATTATTTTTACTTTTCATGAATGTTCTGAGGATAAGGATGTTCTCAGTTACAGAGAAAGAGCTTCTTGTTTCACCATTGCACAACCATTTAGAAGGACAGAATTTTTCAGTTAGGACTGATAGTAAATCTCTTTCTCTAGAATCAAAATTTCAAATTTCTACTGACTCCATAGGTCCTAAAATGAATGTGTGCTCATTCATTACATCATGACACAGCCTGCTGCTGCTCACTTTACAAGCAGACAGCTAAAACCACATAAACCTTCCCGTTAGTGGTGCTGTATCCCATAAGGACAGGCAGAAACTCTGGGATCTGTGCTTCATGAAATGTTGCATGACAGAGCACCCTCACAGAGACAGAAATTCATGCCTATCATGTTTCTTTCAGTAGTGGGTTTACTCTGGTAAGTAAGCAACATCAGCAATGAATCATTGGGAAAAACACAGAAAAAAAGCCATGATCAGGCCATTTCTCTACCTACATAAAGTAGATCGTGCCCTGACAGACTTACTGTGCCTGTTTTATACTCAGGCTGCTAAAGGTCTGGAAAAACAAGGGTTTTGGCTGGTACTGGAGGGAACCTAGGCAAAGAGTGGTCCCTCCAAGCAAAAGCAGCAGCTTTCAGGTCCACTTATTCCCTCTCACTGGTAGAAACAACAGACAAAAGTCTGGCTCCACAGGGCTTTCCCCTCAGCTGTCCATCCCACCTCTGTCCTTTCTCCTTCACTTCCTTCACTCAACCCTATCTGTTGCAGGAGCAGCCTGCCACTGGCCCTTCTTTCTTACCTGCACTGCAGAAAAGCCTTAACATATTTTTGCTAAAGATGATGGCAACTGCCCAGCTTTCTGTTCCCAAAGAGATGGACATGACAGGATGTATTTAACAACTAGGGAGCCTACAGGTAACAATAGAGAAACTACAAAATTGCAAGAATGCTTTCTAAAAAGGAAAGTGAAGCAGCTGACACAGACACACTCGAATGGCATGGAATATATAATTATTATGTTGAGTGCTCTCTGTCAAATCTCCTGCACAATCCAAAAGCATTTTGAACTCATAGCAAGTGCCATCTAGGAGTGGTGTCTTTTTGCAACAACTGAGAATTTGAAGAAATAATAGAACAGTGTACTGCTAAAATCAGAAAGTTGTCCTGTTCCTGGAATTAACAGGCCTAAATAAGATTAAATCATTTCTAATGAAGTCATTTTACGAATTACAAGGGAAGGTAGAGAATCTACAATAGTTCTTTAAATTAACTTGCTGAATAAGCTCACCTCCAGAGCAAGAGCATAGTTCAAATAATTTGCTAACGCAAATGTGAAAACAAAGGAAAATTTTATCAAAGTGTGTACAAAATTAAATGCAACAGTAGAAAGAAGAGTCAGGGAAGATCTGCATGGTAAAAATCATGGTGCTGTGAGCAAAGACCTTCTGTGAAGTCACATCCAATAGAAACAAACATGTACCATATTAAAAGAATATCACACAGGTGGGATTTTACACATTCATAAGTAGAGGGGAGTCTAAGAGAGGAATTACAGAACCATTTTTGGTCCAAAATGCCTTTCCAAAGAAAGGTATCAGTTCTTCCATCTTTCACACTTGAAAAAAAGCTAAGAAGCTATCAAAATGCATTTCCATGGTACTTTTAAAGATAATTTGTTTTATAATTGGAAACATTTTTCTAAGGATCTCTAGCGTTTTGAAGCCATGTATACATTTGAAAAACAGGTATTTCAGATTTACAAATAAAATACAACTGTATATTAGAAAATATGTTTGTGAAAACTGGAGATTACAGGTCTCATCCTCACTCCACTCAAAAAGACTTCTCAGTATTTTGATATTTTTTGGAAGTAAGAAAGCAGTAAATGCTGACAGTGATGCAGTGCAAACCAGGCAGCTAATACTGGATCTGTCACCAGATGCAAACACAAAAA
Organism: Todiramphus chloris collaris; assembly: GCA_025345505.1. Classification (NCBI taxonomy): domain Eukaryota; kingdom Metazoa; phylum Chordata; class Aves; order Coraciiformes; family Alcedinidae; genus Todiramphus; species Todiramphus chloris. The sequence continues at coordinate 18,406,429 of JANVCC010000019.1, forward strand.
AAGCAAACCACAAAGAGACAGATGGACAACAATAAAGGCCATGTCTACAATATGGACTTGTGCCTTTCCATGTTGGCCCAGGGTGTGGAAACCCCCCCCCCAAAAAAAAACCAAGAAACCCAAACAAAAAACCCAATCACCCCCCTCAGATGATTTTATTGTGCCAGCAAAATCATGGTGTGAATACAACAATGTTAACAGTAGAGGGGTTTTGCTGTTATTCAGGGACCTGGTGTTACTACGCAAGCCAAAGAGCTTGTGTCAGCATGCTCTGCATCTACACTAAGGGGGTTTGCTGACAGTGCATAGACAAGCATAGACAAGGTTAAAGACTTCTTCCAAATATGCGAGAGGGAAATAAGATTGTAATCTCACAAGCCAAATTGCCATTTTATAATGGTACGATCATAACGTGAACAGGATCAAAAAAAAAAAGCTGTTAGAATAGCAAAGATCCAAAGACAGCTATATTGTCAGAGATTGCAATTCATAGAGGTCATGCCTTCAGAATAAAATGATCTTTGTGGGATCCTGGTAACACTCAACTAAAAGAAATTATTTGTGTAACAAAAAACACTATCAAAAGTAAACAAACTTGTTCAGAGCAAACATTTCAGGGTAGTGTCTCCAAAGCAAAGCTAGAAAAGACTATGAAAATGTTTTAAGACAATGATGAATTTCAGAATTCAACACCTGGAAATGTACAAAATAATCCAACCACTAAAAAAAAAAAAAAAAAAAAAAGAGAAAAAATATACACACTGGAGAGAACAAAACCAAGAAAACTTCACTTCATTGCAAAACCTACAGAGACCATGAGTTGGAAAAGCTGCACAACAGCTCTTGAAATAGCTTATTTGCATAAACCCAAACAGTTTAAACAATGCTTGCTGCCAAATTTCTGCAATGGAAAAAGTATTTTCTGACTTGATTAAAGCAGAAACAGTGCAGTTAGAATGCCAAAGGCAGAGACCAATGATTACTACAGCAGGCAGCTACTGCACTCATGTTGTACGCCAACAGGGAGATTCAGTCGCCCAAAAGGACTTATCACCCATGATAACAAACTTTGACATGGCTTGGTAGAAGCCCTGGTATAAATTTTCTGTAAGCATCAGACAAATATGCAATATTAAATATAAACCTAGATGGAATTACAATAGACAGCTTTTGACACTGATTAGAACCTCACAGGTAAGCTTGAGAAGTGTGGGTTAGATGAGAGGACAGTGGACTGAGATCTGTCTGAACAACAGAGCTTGGAGGGTTATGATCAGTGTTTCAGAGTCTAGTTGGAGGCCTGTAGTTAGTGGTGTTCCCCAGGAGTCAGTACTCGGTCCAGTCCTGTTCAACATATTCATCAATGACCTGGATGAAGGAACAGACAGTACCCTCAGTGAGTTTGCTGATGATACAAAAGTCAGAGAAGACGTTGACACACCAGAAGTCTGTGCTGCCATTCAGCAAGATCTGGACAGACTGGAGAGCTGGGCAAAGGTAAACCTAATGAAGATCAGCAACAGCAGTATAGAGTCCCACACCTGAGGAGGAATAACCCCATGCATCAGTACAGGTGAGGGTTTAGAAAGTAGTTCTGCAGGGGAGGACCTGGGAGTCCTAGTGGCCAAGAAGGGCAATGGTATCCTGGGATGCATTAAGAAAAGTGTGACCAGTAGGTCAAAGGAAGTTCTCCTCCTCCCCTACTCCACCCTAGCAAGGCCACATCTGGAGTATTGTGTCTAATTCTGGGATCCCCAAATTAAGAGAGACAGGAAACTAGAGTTTGAAGAGAGTCAGAAGAAGAGTCAGAAGATATTCTCTTCTCTCACAGAAGAGAGTCCAAAGAAGGGCTAAAAAGATGATTAGGGGACCAAAATATCTCTTATGAGGAAAGGCAGACAAACCTTGGTCTGTTTAGACTGGAGAAGAGAAGACCAAGAGGGGATCTTATTAATGTTTACAAATATCTAAAAGGCTGGTCTCAAGAGGATGGGGCCAGTCTCTTTGCAGTGATGGCCAGCAACAGGACAAGGGGCAATAGGCAAAAACTAGAATACAGGAAGTTCCATGTAAGCATCAGGAAAAGCTTTTTTCCTGTGAGAGTGATGGAGCCCTGAAGCAGGCTGACCAGAGAGGTCATGTTGTTTCCTTCTCTGGAGACTTTAAAAACTCACCTGGGCAGGTTCCTGTGCAACCTGCTCTACATGAACCTGCTTTAACAGGGGCATTGGACTTCATCTCCAGAGTTCCCTTCCAACCCCTACCATACTGTGATTCTGCGAAAAGTTATATACTTGACATATTCACTCAGTGATTAATAGCTTCACCTAATACCCAAGCAACAAACCAATACTTATGCATCAAAGACATTCCGGGAAATGAAATGGACATGCAAACTTTGCAAAAGAAGAATTTACCACTGTTGTTCCATGTAGAAAATATATGACCATGGTAATGGATAGGAAACTTGAGTAGAAAGTGATCCCTTTAAATACATATAGAAAGGATTAGCATCCACATGCTGGCTTCTTGTCCAAAGTCACTTTGCAGTATTAAACTGCAACAACTGGACAAGTATATGAAGAATTACATTTGACCGAAATACAAAGAAAGCTTAAGCTAAGCCCATTATGTGCTGGTTTCTAGAGAGTTATAGAAAGACTGCAAGAGAGAAACAGAAAGGACAAAACCCAGTGAGGGTTCCTCCTGGCCTTTATACTGTTGGGAGGGTCAGAAAGACCATTTCAGAATGAAAAACACCCAGCTGTTTCCCAGCAAGCTAGAAAGAGGTAAGCATCCAACAGGTTTAATACACAAGAGCAGTCAACCAGAATAAAGCCTTATACAAAACAGGGAGTTCTGCCAAGACTGTATTGAGCTATTTTTGGACTGAAGTCTCTGGAAACTTCTAGACAGTACACACTCCTTATATTAAACATTATGGCCAAGGCTGATTGCAAGCTAGTAATACAATAATAGTGATACAAGTAGGAAAATGCAGTCCAAGTGTTGAAATGAGAGTATGAAAATCCAGAGCTTTCTCCAGAGATCTGAGGAGAAATGGGCCTTTTTGCTACCAGCTACAAAACCAGTCTCAGACTCCTTAAACTTCTGGAAAGGAAACAGACTATGAGGTGCTATCACAAAGACCATGATAGATTAAGCATTTCATCAGACATACTATTCTAACAGTAGTTTCAAGCAAACTGTTATATTTTCCTGTCTCTTACATAATTGACAGGACACTATGAAATCAGTTTGAATATTGCACTGCTATACTATACAAGTTGCACAACAAAGTTCAGATGGCAGTTAAAATAGTTAGAATTCTTTATTAAATGTTTCAAAAGGAAATTACATGGCAAACATTCCTGAATGAAGCAATTTTCCCACAAGCAACAATATTATTCTTTTTTTTTCCATACTGGATGTAAAGACTCAAATACACCTTTTTGTGAATCACATCACTACTGTTGGCGTGGGTAGAAAATCTGACAAAAAGAGAGATACACCTAAAGGCCAAAAACCTTCAATAACTGACAAGCTAGAGAGCTTCCAAAACAACCTCTAGAAATATTTTCAAGAAGAAATTATTTCTCAGGGTAAACTATGCACTTCTAAAGATGCTAAATGTGCTGAAAAACTAAAACCTTATTCATACAAGAGTAACGGATGAGCATATATTTCAAATAGCTTCATCTACAAACAAAATAAAGGGGATGTGGAGGATGATGAAATATGCCTTCTTCCGAGACCTGATTAAAAAGATACGGAAAAAAACCCACACCATAGTGTGCGACTGATAGCTATCATGACAGACCTTCAAAACATTGTACCACTTCAAGTATTGAATGTTATCCTGGCTCCAGTTGTTGGAGAGCTATATACAAGCCTTCCTTTATACCAAAGAAGAAGCGTATATTCATAGAACCATTAAGGTTGGAAAAGGCCTCTAAGATCATAAAGTCCAACCATCTACCCAACACTATCATGACCACTAAGCCATGTCCTGAAGTGCCACATATACACATTTTTTGAACACCTCCAGGGATAGTGACTCCACCACTTCCCTGAGCAGTCTGTTCCATTACTTCACCACTCTTTCTGTAAGGTTCCTTTGTCTCTGTATTTACTGAGTAGACTATAAACTCAGTGTTTTATCAGTTACATAGACTGTCGCAGGAATGACATCTGTGCTTTACTATACAGATAAACCAAATATTTTTAGGAACATTTACAAAAGAGAACAGAATCACAGAATTGTGAGGTTTAGAAGGGACCTCTGGAGATCTTCTGGTCCAACCTCCCCTGCTAAAGGAGGTTCACCTAGAGCAGATTGCACAGGAACACATTCAGGCAGGTTTTGAAAGTCTCCAGAGAAGAAGATTCCACAACCTCTCTGGGCAGCCTGCTCCAGTGTTCCATCAGCCTTACAGTAAACAAGTTTTTGTTTTTGTTCCTTATCTGGATACAAGGGAAAGAATAAGAATACAAGAGAAAGAATAAAGTTTAAATTATGCCCCGACTTGACTTTTCTGTTTTTATGGGTTTTTTTACACCATGCACATCCTTTTCAAGCTAATTATCTAATTTCTTATATAAAACTTATTGACCGCTAATTTATCATGTACATTTTTAGGATTGATTATGCAAGTTACAGTTGCAAAACAAAGCCCCTAGACAATAGTAGATGTGTCTGTTTACTTCAGGAGCTAAAGAGCATATATAATATGAAGTTCATTTTCAAAACCAGAGGCTTCTGAACAGAATTTCTGTACTATCTTGCAAATACCACAAAACTGCTGCCCTGCAGGGACATTCAGGAAGAAGTACCCACATAATCCATCACTCCCTACAGAAGCTCATATCCCAGTGAAACATTATAATGAGGCTTTTGGTCCTCATTATAAAAAAAAAAGTAGATAGAAAGCCTATTTTATTACTGTAAAATCCAGCCCATTATTAAACAGTCAAATTAGAGAAAAAATATTAATAATAGTGGCATATTCTCTTATGTGTGTTATCATTCAGCTCCAAATGTCCCTTTGTGACCAGAGCTACTGATACAACAAAGGAGGGCTCAGAAGGGTAAGACTGCCCTTTCTAAGTTACTTACTTGCTCAGGACTCCTAAAATGCAAATCTGTGCAGTAGTTTTATTCTCATACACTGAGAGTTGGAAGCACTAAACCAGCCTAGGGAGAGAAAACATAATTTTGCATCTTTCATCATTTTGAACTTGCCTAGTACATAACTTCTGAAGGAAGGAATGAATGAAAACACCTTGATTAGCTAAGATGGAAAGAAAGGGCTCCTCCTCAGAACTGCTTAAAAATCCATATTATAGCCAATTTCTTACCAGAGTAAAAAAATCAAGGTCAAAGGAACAAATACAGGTATTTTTTTTGATGTAGTAGAGTTTGTTTTATGATGAAGTGCACACCACTTTGAGAACAAAGGCTACACAGCCAGCACAGGCAACTCCTTCCTTCTTCAGGTACATGAGCCTGGAGCTTTTACCTAGTTCTCAGCAGATAACTTTGAATGAATCCAAATACTGGTGCTAGAGAAAAATCAAGTAAAGTTCAAACTTTCTAGTGACTTGCAGCAATTGCCCCAATACTAGGTGTCTCAAAATTAACACTTAGCTAGTATTCTCCCACACCAAAAGAAATGGTCAGATGAAAGAAAAATTTCATGCTATAAGAGTGGTGAAATATAGGGACAGTTCTCCCAGAGAGGTTGTGAATCCTTCATCCTCAAAACGTCAGATACAGCCCTGAGCTACCTCACCTAAGCTGGTCTTGCTTGTACTAAGAGGTTTCAACCTCCAGAAGACCCTGTCATCCTATTGTTACTCCATGGTAATGTGATTATCCACAGTACTTCCTCACAGGGTTGTCTGTGATAACAATACTCATCTTAGGGCATGCAATGTTCAAGGGACATTAGTGACATAACTTTGCTATACTCCTGTAAGGGATTTGTTGTTTGTCTCTCTTACGTGGATAACTAAACTGAGATACACTGAAGTGCAGGGAAGTATAACTGTAACCAATTTCAGATGGGAACCATTGTTCCTGGTTGCTTCATATAACTTTAAAAGCAGTAAAAAAAAAAGAAAAAACAAAAAAAAAAAAACCCCAATTAGAGATATTAGCATCACAGACAATGTAACTTGTGCAGATGATCACACAATCACTCCTGCACATACAGATACAGAAGGAACATAAATGCACTGCAGTATAAAATTGAGGTGGAAAATAATCTATTTCAACTGATTAATTTTCATTACTAAGCAGTAACCCAGCATAACTGCTTGGGTCAGGCTCTTTTGCATTGGCTGATCCACACCACCAATATATCATGTTATGTATACAGCAAATAGTGATCAATCAGAATATAAGATTTTAAACAGGAAAAAATATCAACATGCTCAGTAAAATTCCCTTTATCATTCTTCTCCAGGCCTTCTGTGTATTTTCTTGCCAGTCTATGCCTACCTTTCTTATCTTCTTTCCCCTTCTTCTCAGCCAGGCTTAGCCCTACCTCTCCTGGGCTCAGCAATAAGAGGATTTTCTTCTTCATTCATTTAATTTTAGATAAATGTTGAATTGGGAGTTGTACATTACCCTGATTCAGCTGTCTTGTTGGGAAGTCTGTGGGAGACTTAGTCTGAGTTGCGTGTGAATGGACTTCAAAAATAAATGCTACATAACTAAAAGCTCAGAGGAGAAAAAGGCGGGGGGGGGGGGGGGGGAATAAATTAGGCTGTTACCATCAAGATGCAGCTTCAAGCAGCACCAGAAACATGTTTTGGCTAAAATACCTTTCTGACTTTCTAAGCAGACTGCTTGGAGCAAGATACTGGTAAATCTAGCTTTTTCTGAAAATCTTGAGATAGAAAACACACACAAGTTGAAAGCTTCAAAATAAGTCAGGTGATTACCAGACACAATCTGAAGTTTAAAAACAAGGTCCAAATCCAAATGCTGCAAAGGGCCAAGGGACCAAAACTCTTGAAATAGTACCTTGGGTGCTCTCCACTTATAATTAACCTAAGTGAGTTTAAATTTCTCATCTCTTCCTTCTTATGCCCAGTATAGCCACAGACATTTAAGCTTGTCTTCATTACTAATAAATTACTTACAGGTGTATGCTAATATACAGCCCATTAAGTGGCTGGGAAGGACCTGTCTCTTAACCCTATATCCAACAATAAACAGATTTGTAAAGTCATACAAAAATGATCTATCACAGTATACTGTTTCAATTTAGAGCTTGTAGCTAGAATTATTTTTTCCTTAAAAATATTCTCACATTCTTTTCATTGACATCAATAGTAAATCTTCCATGAAAGGAAACTCAAAATATGGCTAAATGTTTTTTAAAAGAAAAGTTTAAGGGTTTTTCAACATTGAGATAGGATCACATTAGACAACTGGAAATGTTTGCAGCCAGAGTGTGACTGTGTGTGGCGTCTGCTTTCAGCAGAGTGTGGCAAGCTTCAGAACACACACAGAAAAAGACACAACCAGACAAAGCTGCTATTACAACTCACTTAATACTGTTATTGCTGCAATTCAAAGACACACAAAGTTTACATATATTTTTATGCTTTCTAAGAATAATGTTGCTTTTTGAAACTGACCAAAGCCTGAAAACATATTTTCTTTCAAAACTTTTGGAAATTAATTGAAAATTAAGGCATACGTGACTTTTGAAGAATATTAAAGGCAAACTATTTTTATGATCACTTCTTTTTAGTCATACTTCTTTTTCCTCAAAATGAATAAATCATAAACAGGGTTTCCTTTACGTATTATTGCAAATCTGTTGGTTTTTATGTTAAACAATTATTTCACTAGCAAAAAACTGATAGAATAACCTTACTTTTTTTAGACTTGTACCTTTTGGACCTCAAAGCACATTAAGAAATCTAATTTGTATCATTATTCCCATTGTTGTTATGAAATAAACAGAAAGGTGACAGCATTTAGGTTTACATAGACAGTGGCAAAAATTTGTTGATTTTTTTTTCCCTGATTTCTGACTGTAAACCTTACTCTCTGAAGTTTAAGTGCCTGTCTATGCCTGCAAATACAACTCCGGTACCATCCAAAAGGGGGACTATAGAGGGAAAGAAGTTTCTCTTCTCATTCTTTCATTTAAAATGCCCACACTAACTACTAGGAATTCTGAAAGTGGGTCAGATATGAAGTTTAACTTCACATTAGAATCCAAGTGGAAATTGCTGAATTTGACTTCTACATCTTTGAAAGCCTGTGACACACCTGAATGTCTGTAAAGATTCTTAAAAAGTATCATGTACCCGCTTTCTCTGTTTCTGTAGACTTAAGGGCTAGTGTCCCTGAAAATTGGGTCTCCTACTTACTTAATGATGTTATAAAATTAAGTATGCAAATTAAATAAGAATTTTAGCCTGATTAAGTCTGACCTATTGACATGAATCCTCTTCTTCATTTTAGAAAATGAGATATTAAAGGTCTCATTTCTTCAGGTAACACATTGCTTATTGTCTTTCCTGAGGAACACAATAGTTGATCCTGGGGACTTGGTTTTTCTGGCTGGTTGTTTCAAACACCATGGGTAAGTTAATCAAAACATATCCACTGTACTGTTTTATCCTTCACTGCATTGGAAATTATTCAGCAAGCTACCTTACTGATCACCACTTGAGTATCACATGTATCACCTTGCTGCCAGCCAGTGTTGCTAGGTTAGCAGACCTAGACCCAATTCCTTGTGGGCAGATCCTCCAAGGAAAAAGGCAAGGCCTCTGTGAAATGCTGCAGGCAAGCACTTACTTGGGTCTGCAACTGCTGTAAACCAAACCAGGACTCCTGGACTTTTGAGCTGCATCAATTTGTACAAACAGAGAATCTGGCTCCTTCTCTACTAAATGCAATATATGGGTACAATGGAGTAGTAATTCCAGGACAGTAGCTAATAAAAAAGTAAGAGGGAAGTTGATATATACTGCTATAGACACAAAGATACACACACAGAAAATGTTGTGAAAAAATAAAACCAGTAAGAAATGATCACTCATTGGGAACAGGAAGCCATTTTGCAGCCTAATGTAGGAATCTGTGTCTGATTACAGTATTTTGGGGGGATCAGGCAGTCAGCATAAACTAACACAAACTATAATGAGGCTCAAAGAAACAGATGTGTCAAAGCAGAAAAGGAATCAAAATAGGAGGGCAAATCAGCTTACTAAAATGTCATACATACATACATACACAGAGTGCTTGTAAATGTAATGCAAATATGTAAATGGCAGAGAGCACCTGTCACGGTTTAGGGTCAGGGCAGCCCCTCAGACCTATAACAGACACTCTCTGTTAACTCCCCTCCCTCCCCAAAGGGGAAGAGAAAGGGAATAAGGGAGAGAGACTTAGCGATTAGAAAAGGAAACTAGAACAGCTTGAATGAAAATGAAATTAATAATTATAAAAATGGAATATATACAAATATATACAAAACCAGTATCGAACCCAACCCCCCTGATGGTAATTACATCACCGTCACCACTGATGCTGTGGAGCAGGCACCGGGGGAGTCCCAGACTGGGCCCCGCAGCAGACGGGAGCTGTGTTCAGGAGCTGGATTCTGGTACTGGGTTCAGGAACACACAGACCAGATAGAAGGCAGAATGGACAGAGTCCTCCTTGGATGCTCCGAGGAAGGAACCAAAAGAGGACCCGAGACAAGCCAAGCAAAAGCTGGCAAAGCAGTCCAAAAGGGGAGAAGAGCCCAGAGACCCTTCGGATCCCTCAGCTCTAAACCAAATATGACGTATATGGGCTGGAATCTCTTGTTGGTCCATTTAGGGTCACCCGTCCTGTCCACCCCTCCCTGCAGGTGCAGCCTTTCACTTTCTGCACCCCCCAGTGTGGTACACAGGACCCAGCAGTGGCCTTGGTCTGCACACCAATCCTTGGCAGTAACTCTAAACATGGGGTGCTATCACTGCTAGAAGCAGACACTGTCTGTGAGAACAGGCTGCTAACTTCAGACAGTGCAGTTAGAAGAACTGAGCTGAAAAGTAGAATTACTGAACGGAATTAGTTCTGTTCTCACTGAAACCAGGACAGCACCATGATTTTTTTCTGCTGCAGTAAGTTCAGAGAAGGGCAACCAAGCTGGTGAAGGGTCTGGAGAACAAGTCCTTTGAGGGGCAGCTGAGAGAATAGGGATTGTTTAGTTTGGAGAAGATGAGGCTTAGGGGAGACCTTATTGCTCTCTACAGCTACCTGAAAGGATGTTGTAGTGAGGTGGGTGTCAGTCTCTTCTCAAGCAAATAACAGCAGGACTAGAAGAAATGGCTGGAGTTGCACCAGGGGAGGTTTACATTACAGATTAGGAAGAATTTATTTACTGAAAGAGTAGTCAGGTGCTGGAACAGGCTGCCCAGGGAAGTGGCAGAATCACCATCCCTGAAGATATGCAAAATACATGTAGGTGAGGCACTTTGTGACATGGTCTAGGGGGATGGTAAGGTGTTTGAGGTTTTTTGGGGGGCTTTGAGTTTTTTGTGTTGTTTTTGCTTGTTTGCTTGCTTTGGGGGTTTGTGTGGGGGTTTTTTTTTGTTTGTTTTTGTTTGGTATTTTTTTGTTTTGGTGACAGTTGGACATGGTGATCTTAGTAGTCTTATCCAACTATAACAGTTCTGTGATTCTATAATTTTGTAGGCATTACAACTACAAGGTGGGGCACCCAAAGACCTGATACCTATTTTGAATCAAGCCATGTGGCAAAATCACATCATATAATCTTTTGGTGCTTCATCCTGAATAAGTGGACTATAACATATAGGTATTTTGGCAAACTGAGATTACTAGATGAAATAAACTAGGAATGAGATACTAATTATTTATTCTTCTATCTATCAGCTCCCATGAAATGAGACTGCCAATAAAAACACTTCAAGTATATATATATATCTACTGTAAAATAATAGGTGGGTAGTAGTTAATGCTAGTTTGGAATCTAAAGCAAATAAGATTAAAACCTGACTTTTTTTTTTTTTTAGTGCCCTGCATAAAGAAAGGCAATAACTGTAATAGATATACCTAAAAAATTCTTCACTTTGGGGCAGTTGGAATGAAAATAGAGGAATTACAACAGCAATTGCCAATAACTGTGTTTTAACAGTGAGAATGATTGCAACATTGACATTTGCCTAATTGTTTGGAGCATTTTACTTTTTAAACAGATTATTTCACATAAAACTTATCACATCCTTCTTATAACTTGCCAGATCAGCTCAGCATCCTCCACAATCCCTAAATCCCCTACTTATTAGCAAACAAGGGGAAAGCCTCAGAGCAGCTGCAGATGATTATTTGACCTTTATCCAAGTCACTAGGCTTTCCAGCAACTGTTGTCTACAGACCGGGGCTTTTGACTGGGATGTGAAGAATGGTGTGTCTGTGAGACAGAGTAGAATCTGTAGTGCTGTCATACTCTTATGGTTAATGGAACAAGATACTGCACTCGCAGAGAACTCAAACATCTTGTTAATAAGCCAGGTATTTAAAGATTAACACATCAGAAAATATTTTGCTACTAAATAGTTTGAAATATGTGTCCATACATTCAGAAGACAGACTTCTCTTTCTAGGGTCTCCTGAGAGCTCTGCATGCAACATGTTTTCTCTGTATTACTGCTGAGGGACAGTTTGACTTTCAGTCATATTATTAGTGAAGGTCTTCACATTTCCTGGTTATCACTTATATTTTTATACCGTTACTGCAATTCCCCTTAGTCCTGAAACATCATGTTAAAAAAACACAAAACAAACAACTATTTCTGGCATAGCTCAGTTTTACTGTCCTCTCTTCTACTGAATAATCTCCAATTGTTCTTTCTATTTGTTTCTTTTGGTATGTGCTGAATTCCTTTTGTTAACGAGTCTCAATCTCACTGTAATTTGCTCCTTCTAAAGAGTCTTTTCATCCTTGGACTGTCTCATGTAGAGTTACAATAAAATTAGATATTAACTCTCTCATCATGGAAAACTTTATGTATTTGTACTTTTTGATTTAAAATATTTCTTTAGTCAAATTACATATGAAAAACTTCAACTACAGAAACTGATAAACTCGAGTGAAATTCCACATATAATGAGGTGACTGCAAACCACTTTTTCAGTGGAAGCAAACAGATTTTTCTCATTCATGCATTTTTCAGATGCATGTTTTCACAAGACTGGTAGAAACAAAAATAGTGGAGATAAATATTTAACACTGTCAAACAGGCAAATACAATCATATGGTAGCATAAGCTTAATTTCCTTAAGAAATTAAGGTAAATCTAATACTAACAAGATTATAAAATCTTTTTAAACACTTTGGAACCAATTCAAGTTCCCAGTCCTTTATATTTGCTATTCATATTGAGGATTTTCACTAACAAGAAAGCTTTCAAATATATGACATTTGAAAGTCATACAGCACATTGATTAACACACCTTTGTAGATATTGGCATATTTGTTCTAATGTGTATTGTATATTTCAATTCAGCTGTCAATCGCTTGCTTGAACTCCTGATAGTCCAGTAACAGAAAAGGACAAAACAGACAACCAGAGTGAAATTCTACAATACTGAATATATGCCTACTCACTAAAAATGGAATTTACATACTTCAAAATTTCTAAAGACTTCTATGGCATCAAAATTTCCAGATAATTTAAATTATGCAAAATTATCTCTTAAATATTTTAGGGAGTTGCAAAATAAAAATGGCTATCCACCCGAGACCAGCAGAATGACACAATCTTTATTGCAGCACCAAGAATTCTATCAGGGAAAGACAGCTCATTTGGAATCGAATCATATTGTGTCAGGTAAACTAATTTCAAGGAGGTGGCCATCCATTAGGCACTTCAATAATCTTCTATATACTTAGAATTGTAGAATCATTAATGACCTTAAAGTTCATCAAGTCCAACTGTTTACTAAGTATTACCATGACCACTAAACCTTGTCCTTTAGTGCCACACCTAGATTTTATTTTTTTTTGTAAACACCTCCCAGGATGGTGATTCCATCACCTCACTGGGCAGCCTGTTCCAAAGCCTCAGCACTCTCTCAGTAAAGAAACTCTTCCCAATATCCAATCTAAATCTCCCCTAGTGAAACTTAAGCCCATTTCCTCTTGCCCTATGGCTAGTTACCTAGGAGAAAAAGACTGACACCCACCTCACTACAACCCTCCTTCAGGTAGTTGTAGAGAGCAATATAGTCTCCTCTCAGCCTCCTGTTCTCCAGATTACACAACTCCAGGTTCCTCAGGTGCTCCTCATAAGACATTTTCTCCAGGTCCTTTACCAGTTCCATCGCCCTTCTCTGAGCTTGCTCCAGCACCTCTATGTCTTTTTTTATATACTGCACTACACAGAACTGAACACAGAACTCAAGCTACAGCCTCACCAGTGTCAAGTACAGGGTCACAATCACTTCTCTACTCCTTCTGGACACACTGTTTTTGATAGAGGCCAGGAAGCTGCCAGCCCTTCTGGGCACACTACTGGCTCAGGTTCAGCCAGCTGTCCACCAGCACCCCCAGATCCTTTTCTGCCAGGCAGTTTTCCAGCCACTCCTACCCCAGCCTGTAGCATTGCCTGGGGTTGTTATAAGCAAAGTGCAGGACCTAGAACTTGTCATAACCAAGTATGGTATGATATAATGAACCTCATACCATTAGCCTTGGCCCATTGATCTAACCTGTTCAGATTCCTCTGCAGAGCCTTCCTGCCCTCAAGCACATCAACACTCACACTCAATGTGGTGTCATCTGCAAACTTGATGACTTGTCACAATTTAATCTCTGCCATCAATGAAACAACACACAACTGCTCACCCTCCGCTTCCTCTGCTCCCCACCTTCACAATCTCTCTGGTAGGATAGGAAGGAGAATCAGGGGGAAGAAAAGGGTGAGATCCCATGGGTTGAGATGGTAGCTTAATAGAGCAGGTAAAATAAGAATAGTTTAATAGAGCAACATAAAGAGAGAAGAAAAAAAAACAGTAACAATGATACTAGTAATGAAATGATATACAAAATAAGTGATAGAAACCACAAGGCCCTACCTGTACCTAATACATCGCTTTCCCTGCTCTAACCCTAAACTGAAGTCAAACACTGCAACACATTCACAACAGCTCTCCCCCTACATAGGGGCATGATATCATTATGGTATGGAATAGTATGGCTGTGGCCACACCCAGCTGCAGCCCCTCCCAACTGCTTGGGCCAGAAGCTGCTTGTGATAATTAACCTGAACCCAGCCCAGGAAAATTACTTAAAATTAGAGGCCTTTTCTCATGACATATCTATTAATGTTTGGAGTAAGGTAGCACCCTCCAAGGAAACCACACAGCAACACACACAGAAATACACTGCTGTACTAAAGTAAGCATGTTTTGTCAACCAGGAGTTCAAACAGCATATTGGGACTGAACATCTGTTTACTAGTGGTGCTTATCAAGTGAGCCACTATGACATTAATACCTCTTGTTCTATGCTGGTCAGATTGTCCTATTTTAACATGTGGCCAAATAATTCCATCCTGCATTCCAACACAGATTTTCTTATCTAGGAATTAGAACTACTGTATGCAAGTAATGAGTTTGAGTAATAAACTATTACTGCTTTGGTATGATGCTAAAAATTATTACATTGAGATTAACTTTAAAATATATGAATTGGTAATTTCAGTAAACTGAGTAGTTACAGGGTTCTGAACAGTTTCAAACACTTAAATTTTCTGTCAGTATTCAAACAAGTCAAAGAATTAAAATTGCTAACTATCTGGCATACTATCAAACACATAGCCATGCACCACACTCATCCAGGTTAATTATCAGCAGAAAAAATCTTCCTCTTTCCAGCTTCTGCATACAAGTGCAGTGACTCCAGAAGTTCTACCTAACTGGAGAAAATTCCCAAGGTTTATCATGTAAGGCCCTTGTAAGGTCCTTTTCCCCAGGGTATACTTTACCAGCAGTTCCTTTGTATCGCTTGAAGTGACAGTGATGAAGAAATATTTCAGGCAAGGAAGCTGTGGGTAGCTTTAACTGTTCCTCTGCTGATATATCTCATAGTCTACTGGGAGAACACACAGCTATAGGAGAGACAATGGAAATGCTTTAAGAAACCACAGAAGTGAAGAAATGGAAGGAAATACAGTATATTAACCACAACTTCATGCTTATTTCTGAGCTTGCTGTTTTGTACTAGAATTAAAATAGTAGTGGAATTGCTTACAGGTGGGATTTCCTGGTCCTGTAATAACCGCAGATATATGAAGTATTCCCACATAAAAGGATGCATACACACTAATCAGTGATGATTGAAATAAATAAGATATAAAGAAGTATTATCTTATCTGTGAACTGCTAGTGTTAGTTCTTCATGAATCAACTGTTTTGCCTTATGAAACTCTTCCTGAGACTGAAATGAAGTGATAACTAATGTTAAAGTCTACCTCTTTCTTTATTGTATATTTCCCTTAGCAGAACTGGATATAATCAAGCTATTCCTACATTGTAAGTTCTTGTGAAAAAAAAAAAAATTCTCCTTAAAAATTATTTTTAGTATTCATATTACTCAGGTAAAGGAAATCAAGCTTTTTTTAAAACCTCAAAAAACAATTTTTCAAGGTATTTTCATAAATCAGTTATCTCAGTCTTTCATTCATGTCTCTTTCCTTTCTAAGTCCCAAGGAAAATCAGTCACATGGCAGAAGTGCTTTTGTCAGCTACGCTCCAAGTATCATATATAAAGAGGACCTCCCTTCTCCCTCAACTGGAATTTCTCAATATTTGCCTCAGATCTTCCTTCACTAACTTTAGCATATAACCTATTTCAAGCTCCTTAACCGTAACAGCTTCTTTTCTATTATGGTCATTACTTCTATATGGATTTGCTTCTTTACAGATTTTCCATCAAAAAATCTGTATTTCTTATTTTATATTTTCTGTCCTTTAAGGTGTTTGAAGAACAGTTATAACATCCCTTATAAATCTTTTTAAATCTGTGGTTTAAAGAAAAAGCATTTTTTTTGAGTATGCAGAGTTCCCAAAAACTCTAATAAAAGAACCTTTCTTCTCAGAAAAAAAGGAACAATATCTGGGAAAAAAGTTATAAAGTCTTCAGTAAGCACTTCATAAAAGACAGTCATTACACAAAAGTAAACACTGTATATTTCTTATCACTTAGTAGCACTGTAGGTACATTTACTGAATATTTGTCATGTTTAAAAAGGTAAGTAAATAAACCTGATATTAACAGAACTGCAGATCAAGTGCTAAAAGGTATTTCTCATTTGTTGACATATCTCTAAAAATGGGGTGGAGAAATGGAAATGTGGAAAGCAGAAAGCATCAATATAGTTCACTTATAAATAAAAAGGAGGTATCACATCAATACATAAACCAGATATTTATCATTATAAAGACAGTTACAGATGAACCATACACTTTAGAGGCACTTGAAAAATGAACATGACCTCAAAATCTTTGGTTCATGAAATCTGAGGCTGGAAGGGACCTCCAGAGATTGTGTAGTCCAACCCTCTGCTCAAAACAGAGTCACCTACAGCAGATTACCCAGGATCACATTTAATAAGGTTTTGACTATCTCCAAGAGCAAAGACCGTCACCTCTGGGCAACTTGTTCTCAAGCACCCTCAAAGGAAGATGTTCCTTATGGCTAAATGCAAATTCCTGTATTTCAATTCATACCCATTGCCTTTTGTCCTTCGACTGTGCAAAACTGGGAAGATCCTGGTTCCCTCTTTATTCCCTCCCACAGGGTACTCATACACATTGATAAGACCTTCAAGGCTAAATAGTCCCATTTGTCTCAATCTCTCCTTGCAGGACAGATGCTCCAAGCCCTTAATCATCTTCGTGGCCCTTCACTAGGGTCAATCCAGTATGCCCGTATCTTTCTTACACTGGGGAGTTTTTTGTACCAGTAGGTGTTGATCCCTTATGAACCAATGAAGAAAGGCACTGACACTCTTTAAGACACCATATAAAATGCTATTTATATAGAGATAACACTAAAAGGTGAGAAAAATACAGATAATCCTGTGTCCCTTCAGCTGCTGGAACCTCTAGTGGTGTAACATCCAATGGGCCTCTGATCCATGCACAGCACACTGTGCAGACCCCTGTCCATAGAAGAGGTTCTCCCCTTTCAGACATTTGAGCTATTATTAATTATTATTATTAGACTTTTCCTTACAAGAAAACAACTCTATTCATTACTTCTAGTGTCAAAAAGAAAGGATGTTCACATGAAAACTTCTTGCTGCTGTTCTAGACGAAGGCAAGTACACATAGGTGATATAATTGCTGTTACCAGGCAGAAGCTGCCTGCAAGACCCTCTTTTACAATGAACTGTCTGAGTCTGGCCTGCGGCCATGGGTTTTGTGGAGCATAATGCAGGTCTGAAGCTGTATATGCAGCCCAGTGTAGCCCAGCACAGGCCTGGGGAACTGTTATGTAGTTCACTAACTCCTTGATATACAGTGGTCATCCTGGCAAGTTCATTACAGACATTCAGAACTGGACCCAGTACTGCATATGTGGCCTTTACAGTGCTGAGTAGAGCAAAGGGATCACCTCCCTCATCCTACTGGCATTTCTCCTCCTTATACAGCTTAGGGTGCTGTTGTCTTCTTTGCCACAAGGATGCATTGCTGGCTCATGTTCTATTAGAATGTATATCAGAATTTGCAGGTTGTTCTCTGCCAAGCTGCTTCCCAGCTGGTCAGACACCAGCATGTACTGGTGCATTATGTTATTCCTCCTTCCCAGATGCAGAATTCTGCATTTCTCTGTTTAACTTAAGGACACTCTTGCCAGCCCAATTCTCCAGCCTGTAGAGGTCTTTCTGAATGGCAGCACAATACCCTGTCATGTCAGCCACTCCTCCCAGTTTTGTCTCATCAGCAAACGTGCACTCTGTCTCACCATCCAGGTCATACAGGTCATTAGTGAATATGTCAGACAGTACTGGTGTCAGTATTGATCCCAGGATACTCCACTGGCCCTCAGCTGTTCGTTGTGGTACTGATTCTTTCAGACTAGCAGTTACATCATTTCTCTGTCAACTTAACTGAACATTTGCCTAATCTGTACTTCAGTTTGTCTATGTGAATGCTATAGCATGCAGTGTCAAACGCCTCACCAAAGTCGAGGTAAACCATATCCTCTGCTCCCCCCACCCAGCCACCAAGCCAGTCAGCTCACTGTAGAAGGCTGTCGGGCTGGCCAGGCAGGATTTCTATCTGTAAAACCATGCTGACTACTCCAGATCACCTTCTTGAACTTTATGTAGTTGTAAAAGTTTACAGTTGGATTTATGTTATCACCTTCCCTGCAATCAAGGTGACGCTGACCAGCTTGTACTTCCACAGATTGTTCTTTTGAAGACAAGAGTGAGATTTGCTTTCTTCCAGGCCTTAGGAACCTCCCTCCAAATTACCATGACCTTTCAAATAATAGTGATCTCACAATGATGTCAACCAGCACTCTCAGCACTTGTGAATGTATCCAGTGACACCCAATGCAACTGGTTATATCCAGGTTAAGTATCCCCCAGCCTGATCCACCTCCATCTAGAATAAGTGTTGCTTGCTCTAGACTTTCCCACAGGTCCAGGGACCTGGGATTCCTGAAAAGAATCCTTGCTAGTGAAGAAGGGTTTAAGTACTTCAATACTTCCGTGTTCTTTGTCACCAGGTCCCTGCACTATTCAGCAGCAGGTCCATATTTTCCCTAATCTTCCTTTTGCTGTCAATGAACTTATAGTGCCTTGCTGCCTTGCACATTCCTCACCAGACAGGCTCTCACTTTCCCAAGTCCATCCCCACATGCTCACACACTGTTTCTATAGCTTTCATGGGTTACCTATCCTAGCTTCCACCTCTTGTACACTTTCTATTTATGTTTGAGTTTAGCTAGGAGTTTCTTGATCATCTACACATGCCTCCTGCTGACATTGCAGGGTTTTCTCCATGTGGGGATGAGCCATTCTTAAGCATGGATATTTGGATCCTGCAAAAAAGTCTAGCTTTGCTAGTCCCCTCTTCTCTTCAGAACTGTATCTCACATAGGCTTCTTCTAAGCAGATGTTTAGAAAGGAAACAACTGCCAATTAGAAACTGCACACAAAAATTGAAAAGTCAAAGTGTCCCCGGTCACTGTTGACCTTGGGGACATTCAAGGTTTCTATTAGTTTTCTCACTGGATCAGAGAAATGCCTAACTGTCTGGGTGTAGTTTGTGTTACTACTTAAAGTGTAATAGCAATAAAATTTAAATTTGATCAGGTTTGTCTTATTGACAATAAGCTTGTCTTTCTTTTTTCTCTGTTTAGAAAAGGCAATGTAACTTTCAATCTGCACTAGGAAATTTATCTGTATAATTATTCTAGACACTTCAGAATAAAGTCCAGACTGTGAAAAGACACATGCTTCATTTTAATAGTCCTGATCACTCACCTCCTTATGGACTTTGACAAAGAGACCGATATGTTGCAAAATTTTAGATCTTCTGAAAATAAGCTTTGGGACTTGGCTCAACAAAGGTGCTGGCTGGAACAACTGATTTTGAACAGTTCACCACTGGCATCAATCTGAATGTACTACAACATTCTTTCAAACTTCAAGATAGTTCATGATTATGATGCAATAAAAAAAGTTCATGATTATGATCCAATAAACAGGACTCATCGAGGCTGTTTGACATGTAATCACTATTGCAATATTGCACTAATAATCACTATCGTTATTTTTATTTAAAAAATAATTAAAAAGTTGTCTAACTTTAGGATACAATAAGGTTGTGGCCCTTTCTCCCACACATGGTTTGGGAGATGATGAATCTTGCTTGCTACCTTTTCTTCTTAGTTTGCTCAGGCTTCAAACAACTACAGATGCCCTACTGGATGCTCAATCTTTACAAAATCAAACCGTGCCTCCTATGAGCAAAGCACATGAATTCATCATCATCTATTGCACTGTTTAAAATGCTAATTCCACTTCATCCTTTATCTTTTGCTGTGCTTATGCTCTCCAACAAAAATAAGTATGTGCTGTAACTACAGATCTTAACCTCATTTTTAATTGAAAACATTCAGTCTACACCATTCATTCTCACAGCAACTTTCGAGGAGAAGCTCAGCAAACTACTCAAACAGCTGAACAGTATGGTGCCCAAATGAATAAGCTCTGCAGGTCTTCCAAAAGCCAGCATTTTACATGGCTTCAGAATGATAACTTGTTATCCCAGGGTCACTTAAAAATTCTAGGTTAGATTTTGAATTTATAATAAACCTTGCTGCCAGCTTAGTTTAATCAAAGAATGTATTTTATAAAGAAAAGTCATAAAAATCTGAAGCTGACAATTCATCTTCTAATTTATTCTGTTTCTTTTTTCAATAGTTAAAGTTTTTTCTGATTAAATACACTGTGTGAAGTGAAATGGCTAATATGACATTTCAAAAGTTAGTAATCAATATTGCAATCATTAAATTAATTGAGATTTTAAATAAAAATGACAGGGAAGGGACATGTGAGAAGAGTTATCTCCTTTGCTGATTTTTATGTCCTGTCACTTTAATAAAATACTCACTAGTGTTGATTGCATTTATCAGAATTCCCTTCTAAGCAAAACCAAACAAAAAAGTATTATTGTAGTTATTGATTTCTAGGAACATAAGGTGAAATCTTTGTTGGGTCTAGTAGGACAAAGGTCTGACTGAAGCTTCTGGTTAAGTTAAAAAGTTAAAAATAGGTGAATTTAGATTTCATTAAGTACTTTATGATTTCCATTTTATTCTTGCAAATACCCTGATACAACCACAGTGCTAGTTTCATTTGAAATAGTCTCTTGCATGGTGAGCTAAAAATCCTCTTCTGCCTGTTTTAATAAAAATATGATAGGTAGATTTGGTGAAGTTACTTTGTTCATTGAAACTCAAAGCACCTTGTCTATTGTTTTCAAATGCAATGAGGACATCCATACCTACCATGGTTTGGGATTAAAAAAATGTGCAATCTGCTTGACTTCTGAAGCCAAAGATGAAAAGGATTTTGTCTCCTATGGACATGTTAAGGTGGCAGGGTTTTATTTGTGATTCATCTATATGGTATCACACAATAATCAGGCAAGTTTTGGTGCCTTATAGTAGTGAATGGGAAGATCAGTATCAGACAACAGTAAAGAAGGTCTGATAGATACGATGTAGCTCCCATTTGCTCATACCTTCATTCTGTTCTACTTGTAGGTTTTTACACAGGTATGGAGTGAGGAGGATTGCAAGGAACTTCCTCTCCCCCTTTTCACAACTGGAGTCTCAATACATGGATCCCTCCCTTACCATGAATTGTCAGAGATATTTTTCCCCTTCTTCAGAGCAATAAGACAATAGGAACAATATATTTGTGAGATTTTGGCCTAGTATAGTGTATCAAGGGGATCGAGATACACTGGTCCTATAAATGCCACAGACCGGGCAGTTCTGCTAAACCAAAAAGCTCAGTGACACATGCTATTTGTGAGGTGACTGGCTGCCTAAGAAGGACAGCAAGGAAGTATGTGTAAATTGTGATGTAGCCTGGAATAAGCTGCTTCTTGTTTAAAGTGTTTGGTTAAAAACATATTTTGCAGCCAAAGAGCTATGTGAGTGTTTTACTTTGCAATATCCTGGTTCCCTTGTTGGGATAAACTACTCAGCTGAAGCAGCTTATTGCCTCATAAAACAGAGTAGCAATACTATTATCGCTTAACTGCACCTGAATTCAGGCAGAACTACTTTGTTCAAACAGCAGTAAACACTTGGAGTAAGTTGTCAAGTAAGGTCATTGAAGCAAATAACATAAATGAGTGCTAGAGACATAGGACACTTTCATGAAGGAGATTGAAGGATACAGTGATAAGAGGGGATGCAAGTACAATGAACTGAGCTCAGGAAGGACATATTTCAATGTTATTATTAAAAATTACCCTTTTGCAGAAAGCCAGTACAAGGCTTGTATGGCACTTATTCCTTATACACCTCTAAGAACCTTAAGTTGGACATAAGAGGTACAGAGCAGCAAATTCTAGCCTGGATAAAGAGGACTTTGATCAATCCAATAACCATCAGAAGCACTGTATTCATCTCTGTGTACCTATAGAAGGAGTATCTCTTTGCAATATTTTCTTAACACAGTCTTGTTTTGCTCTTTTTCTTTCACTGGTTCCCAACTGAAGTTAGAAAGTCACGCAGTGACTTCCTGCAGCTACAGTTAACATACAGGGCTATTTTTGTTATACAGTGATTAGGTGTGGTTTTCAGACTTTTAGAATATACGAGACTCTCAGAAATTATGCTTACAACTACCTGAGTGCCAGTCACTTATCCACTGGCAACAGCTGAAAAGGAATTATCTGCTCAGGCAAAGGCAAGCCCTGGGAAATCCTGAACCCTTCACTGTCAGTCAGCAGAAACCTCATGGCCTTTTACTAATAATGACAAAAATTGTGTTTACTACACTGCAAGTAACACTATTCCATAGAGAAAGCATTAATTTTAATGTTCAGTGCATGCCAAATGTTAGAAATTGTTCTCACCTGAGCAGCACTCTTACTGTCCCTTTCCCCAAACTCAGCACTATTTTCTCCCTACATTCCACAGCTTCTTTCACCACCCCTTGTACCCTCAAGCACCTCTGCTGATCCTACAGGTTACCAAGGCTGTTGAACTGCAATCTCAGCTGCTTCTGCTACCTCTGATTTCTTTCTTACCTCACCTAGGCAGTTCTGGAGTGTCTGTAAATACATGTTCTTTACAGATACCTACTTGTTAATCTCTGTCCCATCACAGTTTCTGAAATTAAAAAAAAAAAAAAAGGTGTCAGTCCCTTCAGCCTAGGCCCTGGTCTGTCTCAAAATCTCTTACCAGTTCTTTCGCACTGATTGGTTACCCCCTGACAAACCTTTTTGTTCTATAATAGTCAAGGCACAGGATCCCATTAACTATAGTGTTGTTCTGCACGGAGGCGGGCAGAGGTAGTGTGGGGGAGAGAGAGAGATGGCACATCATTCCTTCAGGACCTCAGTATGAAAGTCCCCAAACCACAGGGTGCAATAAAATACCTAGTTTAGTAAGATGTAAGAAAGAGAGCAAGTAAAACTTACATCCCTTCAAATGCTCAGAACCCTGCTTTCTCATGTATCACTGGACTGACCCCAGATTGATTTTCCTGCTGTGCACTGCACAGATCTTGCTCATGCAGAGATTCCTTGTCTGTCCCATGCCATGACACCTTTCATTTTCTGTAAAAACCAAACTCACAAACTTCTCCTGATAGAATGGAATGCTATGACTGTCATAACACCCACTAGGGCTCAGCGCAGGCTGGCATGGGGCATTCCTGCAGATTCCCTTACAGCAGCTACTCATGCTAACATATGGGCTGCTCAGCCCTGGAGTATGTGGCCCAGTAGAGCAGACATGGCCTGCTCAAGATAACTCCTCGAATGCAATGTCTTCTGGAAGGTGCCCAATACAGTCGCACCTTGGATAAAAGGGCGTAAATCACTGTGCTTATTCTTTCACACTTTCACGTTCATGGCCCCAAATGACTCTTTAAAGCAGACATCATTTCCCTCCTGAAAATACTTCAGTTTGTCTGATTTTCTAGTCAACTTACTGAACTACTCTCCCTTGGGATGGAGGTTCATCATTGCACAGCCAGCTCTAGAGTCTGATCATGAACATGATAGAAATACTTGCTTCAGTTCCAGTCCTAGAAGCAAAGAAGACATAGTTTAGCTTAATGTTGACACAGTGGCATAGGATGACATACAATGCACTGTGACCCCGCCCGTGGCAGGGGGGCTGTAACTACATGATCTTTAATGTCCCTTCCAACTCAAGCCATTCTATAATTCCTCTAGAAAAAGAGAAAAGCAATATAAATTTTACTTAAATGTATTTTCATAGATTTCTTTAGCTAATAGTAATGGAGATAAAAATAATACTGGGCCAAATAATAGCTTCTTTCCTTTTGAAAATCTGTAAAGCAGTTTTATTGCACCTCTGAAAAAGTCAGATGCATCCACTATCAAAAAGCAGCTACTTTTACAGGAAGCTGCTGAGCAAAGTTTGTTTCCACCAATAGAACTAACATTAGAAGGAAAGTAATGAGTACAAGACCTAAGTCACATGGTTTACTGCTCTCACTTTTTGAGTCTGCAAACAATACTGATCGCAAATGTTTTCATCTAAGGTTCCATAAGAGTAAGATGCACCTTTTACTTAGGAATTCATGCTGGGAAATGATGAATTAAATTCCAAATGTTTGTATGATGCCACTTAATTCAAATTCAGAAATCCCAAATTTAATCTCTGATTTTAGGCAAGGGAAAAGGCTATCCATCTCTAAAGATCCAAGCAAAAGGAGTAACATAAAATACTAGTCAAGAAAACTAGGCTCAGGGAGTTGTCTAGAATGTGGGCTTCTTGAAGATTACTCCAACTCTCTTTGCTATCATATCGTCCTGATTGTCTATAAAATGGGGCTAATACCAGTTCTCTCTGCAGATGCATGTAGTGTTCACGAAGTATTGTAGTAGAAGAAGTATAAGCACATTCTAAAGATGTTTTTTTTATTTTAGTACCATCAACTTATTTGACAGTAGTAACTTGTTTTCTTAAAATTTTCAATTCTTTTAGCTAAGTGTCTAAAAAAAGAAGACTCCATGCACACCTCAAACTACTCAATATTTGTTTAGCCTAGAAAGAAGGACACACCTATACTGCTGCTTTTCAACTAAATTAGTAGGGTACTCTGTCAGTATTTTGACATTCCTGAAAATTTAGTTTTATTGAATTCTTTCTGAAATTGTAGGAGAGGGGAAAAAATTACATTACTGTTTGTGTGGGTCATCTCTCAAAGATCTAATAAATTCCTTTAAAAATCATTTAATAAACAAGACAAACCTGAAATAAAATTATTTCTTTCTGTAATATAAAAACCTTTTTTTTTTTGGAAATTACAATTTAAACCAGTGATCTATCATTATATTCTGTCCTGAAAATTGCCTTGGTGACAAATCAGTGAAGTCATTCACAATATCCTTTATTTAATTGTAATTAATGTCTGTCTGTGATCTTAGAAGGCCAACTCTACTAAATGTCATTTTATAAATGTGTTTTAAGAAGCATCATGAGGAGGGACATCTAAGAAGAATGTCCACAGTTCAAACATTCAGACAATCACAGGTACAAAGTACAGGTCAAGTTTTTCAGGACTGATTAGTTACTTGGGATGGTTTATATTCATTGCTCAAAGTGGAGCCAGTTTTCAGCAACTGTCCTGAAATAAGTTCCTTTCAAGATGCCTCAAATTGCATAATCAAAATTCAGCTCTTCCTGAGAAGCATATACAAGGCCTTGATCTGGCATACAGCTGTATCTCTTCCCTTGAGGCTGTTTTATGACACAATCATCACTGCATCTGGGATTATTTTTCCCTTTCTTTTAAAATATTTAGTACTGGTCACTGCTCATGGGTGCTTTCTGGCATTAGATAATCTAATATGATCTGGAATAACCTGCACTCTTCCTACAGAAAATGATATGCTGTATTATACACAAGGTCAGGAATGGTTGTGAAAATTATAAAAGATATGTGAATAAAAAGAAATGGACATCCTTCAAATCCTTCCACTGAATTAACTTCCTTTTTCTTTTTATATGTCACTGTTTCTTCCTTTGCCCAAACCTGGTTAATACTGAAATAAAATAAGAGATAGGATGTGGAACTTTATCAGAACACAAAAATACCCTTAGAAGATTGTGAAACCAAATCAGAGTCTCAGAACTAAATTGTTTGAAAAAAATGCTTCCCCCTTCTTCCTTTTGTTCTTCCAGTAGCTTTCATTCCCTTTCCTCTGACATTCTGACCAGCTGTATCTGTTCATTATATTATGATTATTATCCATGTAATATATATTATAAATTCCTCAGAACAAGAAACCTAAATCTCCACAATGACAAGAAGCACTGTTCTTTTTCTACTGAAATAATGAAGAAGCTTGATCTGTTTATTTTATCCAAAAGATTAAAAGGTGACTAGACCACCCTACAGGTACTCACACCTTACAGGTGCCCACACAAGGAAAAAAAAAAATTCTAGTCCCTTACAAGTGTTTGAAAGTTCACAGCAGCTACATTCAGACTACGGGAACACAGATGTACTTGTAAAAATAAGAGTAGCAAACCACAGAAACATTTTACCTTGGAAAGTGGAGGATTCTCTTGAGGGTTTGAAATCACAACTGGTCACCTTCATAGATTACAAATGTCTGCCATAACTCATATGGCAGTGATGAGTTTGATGCAAAAATTATTCAGTAGTGTTTGTTGGTTTGTATTGTATAGATAATCGTACTGAATTCAACTGATCTTTAAAAATAGTCACAGATTCTTATAATTACACACACACACCCCCCCCCAAATAATTTTCCCAGAGCTGGCAAGGACTTTCTAAAAGGAGTATATTTTCTGAAAATTGATTGTTTACTTACAATGGAAATATTTTTTTCTCATATATCCTGCAATCTATGAAGTTTTGTTTGAGTCATATTGACATCCAGTGTTCTAGACCACTCAAAAAGAGAGACAAGGAGAAAGTATATGGAGACACTTGAGGATTTCATTCCAAAAGTGTTATTTTGAAACAATGTTATCTTTGTTTTGTTTCTTTCAATGGAGGATAAAACCAAACTTTGAGTCTTCAAGAACTGCCACAAACAGAAACTCTGCTTTTCATAAGTTTTCTTAATTAAAAATAGTTAAATACTCCCAAAAGAGGTCATGTCACAGATCTAGATAGTTTAAACATGCAACGCGGGGTGTTTTTTGCTCTTGTAACTCATTTATGTTATACTTGATTCCTTCTTCCAAATCTTGTTGGTCATTACTGTTCATTTTGCTGACAACAAAATGACAACCCCCTTCTGCTGGTTGATTCAATTGTGTGGATTGTTGTCAGCGCTTGAGAGCACCTACTGCTAGTGAAGATACTGCTTTGGCCAGACTCATTGGTAGTGTTGTCTCCTGGGTCACCTTCCTTTGTGAAGCAGCCTCCTTGTGCTGTGTCAGAGAACAGTGAGAGCAGGGCTGCTCCCAAACAGATGGCAAACTGGCAGTTGAGGGAGGCCACGACACAGGATGAGGTCAATGACCTCATTGACAGATGCAGTGCCATGGCAGTAGAGGCAGTTCCATAGATAGCAGCCAGGTTCGATCAAGAGTCCAGATTGTCAGGCAAGTTTGTGATGATGAGGCAGGTCAGAGATCAAGCCAGGAAGACAAACTGCATGTCAGGGTAAGGATCAGGTTCAGCAATCAAAACTCAGGTCAGACAGTCCAGTGATCAACAGGAAGGACCACAGTGATAAGGCAGATCCAAGGTCAATCCAAGAAGTCGGTCTGCAGATCAGGATCCAAATCAACATGGTCTATGTCCATAGACTCATAGAATGTTTTGGATTGGAAGGGACTTTTAATGATCATCTAGTCCATCCCTCCTGCAGTATGAAGGGACATCCTCAACTAGATCAGGTTGCTCAGAGTCCTGTTCAACCTGATCTTGAAAGTTTCCAGGGATGGAGCTTCTACCACCTCTTTGGGCAACCTAATCTACTGTTTCAGCACTCTCATTGTAAAATATTTCTTCCTTATATCTAGTCTAAATCTACCCTCTTTCAGTCTAAAATCATTACCCCTTATCCTTTTGCTACAGACCCTGTTAAAAGGATTGTCTCTATTTTTCTTATAGACACTCTTTAAACATTGACAGGATGCCTTCTCTTCTTCAGGCTGAACAACCTGAACTCTCTCAGTCTTTCTTCAAAGGAGAGGTGTTCCAGCCCTCTGATCACTCTTGTGGCCTTCCTTTGGACTCACTCCATCAGATTTATGTATTTCTTGTGCTGAAAACTCCAGAGCTGAACACAGTACTCCAGGTGGGGTCTCACCAGAGCAGAGAAGAGGGGGAGAATCACCTCCCTCAACCTGCTGGTCACAATTCTTTTGATGCAGCCCAGGATACTGCTTACCTTCTGGGCTGCAAGTGCACACCACCGGCTAATGCTCAGCTTTTCATTCACCAGTACCCCTAAATCCTTCTATGCAGGGCTGCTGTCAATCCCTTCGTGCCCCATCCTCTGTTGATACCAGGGATTGCCCTGACCCAGGTACAGAACCTTACACTTGGCCTTTTTGAACCTTGTGAGGTTCACATGGGCCCACTTCTTGAGCATGTCCAGGTCCTTCTGGATGACATCCCAACCCTCAGGCATGTTAATCACACCACTAAGCTTGGTGTCATCTGCAAATTTGCTGAGGGTGCACTCCATCCCATTGTCTACATCATTGATGCACATATTAGTCATCACTGGTCCCAACACAGGATACGTGTGGGATACCACTCATCAGGGATCTCTGTTTGGACATCGAACCATTGACCACTACCTTCTGCATGTGACCATCGAACCAATTCTGCATCCACTGAACAGTCCACCAATTAAATCCTTATCTCTCCACTGAACAGTCTACCCATTAAATCCCTCTCTCCAATTTAGAGAGAAGGATGTAGTTGGGGACCATGTCAAAGGCCTTACAGTTGTCCAGATAGATGACATCCATTGCTCTTCCCTTGTCCACTGATGCAGTGACTCTATCATAGAAGACCAGTAGGTTGGTTATGCAGGACTTGCCTTTGATGAAGCCATAGTGGCTGTCTTGAATGTCACATGACTGTGGCTGAGAAGAGGACAGGCACTCCTGTGGCAGCAACTGTGCTTCATAAATATGCCCTCAAATTTGTGGTGACAAGTTCTGCAGCAGCAGAACTTCTGGAGGCACTCCTTGGAGCAACAGAGAATGATCTTGAATGTGACTTTACTTACTTGAGATAACAGAAATGCCAGGGCAGAATCTCAATTAGTGTGCCTGTCTGCTTGCTATCTAAGATGGCAGTCCTGGGACAGCCTGATGTCAGTCAGCCTGCATTAGAGATTTTTATTGAGAAAGACTATCACTTTATCTAAAAGCAAACAAGAGAAAAACTCCTGAACAGGCTGTTCTCTGCTTCCTCTGTGAGCAAGATAATTGCTAATATGATAGGCAAATCAGGTATTATAAGTAAAGGCCATACAATGAAGTCATAGCCTTGTCAAAGATGCATTTCATGTCTGCCCTATCCATCACTGTCTGGAGATTTCAATTTCACAGGTGAAACTTACAATCTGATAAGGACATTGCTGCTTATATTGCTCAGTTGCTCTGCATCATTGAGCATTGTAACTGGTGATTTTCTCAATGACAAGTTACATAATTGTCTTGTCTTTGGAGTTTGGCATCATCTTTTTTCTTGAGCCAAATTTATCATTTGTAGTTGTTTTGGAAAAGTATTTAAGCCACTGAATCAGAATCACTACGAACTAAGATACGTCTTATTACAGCAATTAAACTGAATGCTGTTGTCCAAATTTCTAGTCAGACCATAGAGTGGTCCATGTAGGAATTCAAAGATGATAAATGTTATTTCTGAAAAAAGAAAAACTGCAGTGCTTCAGTTTGGTCAGCAAAGGTTGACAGTATGAAGCATATTATGTAAAAGATTCTCATTTGTGGGCATCCGTGCTTCCTTTGACAATGAGTAAAGAAGGATTATCACATCCAAGTAGTCTCAAGGATCTCTGAAATGCTCATTACAATGGTAATAAATGCGCATGAGAACAAAATGGAAGTTAACTGAGATCACCTCTGAAGATACACATTCCATAGCCTTATTTTCATAAATTATCAAGTCTGCTCCAATGACAGTGGTATGGACATGAACATTGGCATAAATATGAGGTGAATATTTCCTGTGGATTCTTCTCAGAAAAATTCTTATTGGTACATAAATCATCAGAAGGAGATATTAAAATAGGTTAATAAAGTATAAATCTCCATTTCTGAAGATAATTAAAATTGAATTGGGCAAGAACCTGAGGAGTATGGTGTAAACCTTGGAGATCCCTCTCCTTTGGGTAGGGGGTGGGTGTGTGTGTGTGGGGGTGGCCTAGATGACCTCTAGCTTTTGTTCCCAGTCTAAATTATTCTATTAATTCATTTATGTTGTTTGGAATCAGTTTCCTTGGCATCTATCAATGAAGAGTAACTAAGAAACATTGTCAGTGAGTTCTTTCAAGAGTTTCCTGAAAAACAGTGAGTTTATAAAAAATTATCAGTGTTATTTCACCTGGATCCAACAATCAAACCAATTCTCATGAAAGACAGAACTTCACCTTCAGTGTACCATACCAGTGGAGAACTGTACTGAGCTTATGTGTAGAAGAACGAGTTCTTAAATTGGTCACATTTATAGAATTATCAGTTATGGTTGTGTCAGCACACAAACCAAAGGGAGCCATGAAAATCTGTCAAGATCATGGCATGTTAATATGGCATGCTAGTGGCGCAAATCCAGTGATTGTTTTTAAGCAACTGTTTGCTGCTTTTACAGGAAGCATTCTTGTTATTCTCTCAAAGTATCACCAAATTGTTATTGAAGATGCAACTGGTATGCAGATGAAAATCACATATTAAGAAAACTCCAAGTCAAGGTATCCTCACCTGTTGAAGAGTTTTATCTGTGGTGCCAATGTTTGTTAAGGTCCTGATGTTGGTTATGTATGAGGATGAGCTGAAAAGTTTGGAACTGACTTGGGAAGTGAATACGAATTTGGAAGAAATGCAAACAGAGGGACTACCACTGTTTTGTGTGGTATCCACCTGAGACACTGTTGCTGTTATGTGCAAGATATTGCAGAAAGAATGTGTCGTATTTGCCTTCTGTCTCTCTCTTTCTCTTTTTTCTATCTTTCCTTAGGACTCATCTGTGTGTCAGTATTGTTACTGTTAGTGTCTGGGAATAAGTTATATTCACCAGATGACACAAATTGCCTCAATTGCTTATATTCATCTCCACAAACACAGCAATCATTAAGTCTAATACAGCTCAAAATAGTATGGATAGTCTTGGATCATTGTAAGTAGAGGGCTGCCCAAACCTGCCACTTCTGAAACAAAACATGGAGCAAATTAATTGTTCTGGGGGCCAAGCTAGTTGCCACTTTTTTTTTTCCCCAAAGGTTCTACAGCCTTTTTCCCATTACTTGTTTGGGAATGACATATTCTAATGAGATCAAAATGCGTTTCTGTCATCAAACAGCAGGTGTACGTATGGCCATATGGAAAGGTACACCTGCATTCCATGTCACTATTTCTTGCACATCCTGGCATGTAACATCAACACCTCATAGGAAATATCTAGACATTTTAGCAGCTAGCTTATTTTCTGTACCTTTTCTTTTTGTAATTTTGTTGTTCGACACACTATAAAAATGTGTTTATCTGCAGTTAGCCCATGTCATGGCTGAGTGTTTAAATACCGCGTAAGTGTTCACATTTTAATACATGGAGGGGCTTTGTGCATTCTTTTTGTGGAATCTACAGATAAAGAATATTTTATCTAGAAAAAGTTTCTAGTGTTTCCATCCACAAAGCATCTGCAAGACTGCTCTTTCTTAGATAAGTTCTGTGGATCTAGACATTCCTGTACTCAAGAAACATTTCTGATACTTTCAAAGAACACAGCACAGAATGGCTTGTGGTATGGACAGATGCCAAATGACATCTCTGCAAAGTCCAGCTCAGCCTGATCCAATAGTGAACATCTCAAACAGACTTAAATGGATTTCTTACCAAGACCATAATGTATAGTTAATGCAGTGAAAATCTCTGTGACACCTGACTTCAAGATAATACTAAGGAGGAAGAGAACAAGTTATTACTGACCTTCCTCTGATCTAGTAAATTAATAAATCAGTGTCAATTTTAGTCAAGCTGGTTATAGCTACACCAGGAAAGACCATATCTATGAGCCAGAGACATCAATGCTATTTTTGAACAGCTAATTTTACAAGCCTGAAAAAAAAAAGAAAAAAAGACATCTTAAAGCATTTAGGAGTTCATGTACTGTATTGATATAATTTTTAAATGGGCGATTAGAACCCTACTGATTTTAATCATTGGCAGTTTTCAGATCCTATAAAAAAGCTATCTTGAGCAAATTATCAGACATATTTGCAATTGCTCCTTGTGTCATAGCAACTTTATGGACTTCTGCCATCTTTCATTACCATAATTTCTTCCCCACATTCTCTCTTAGGAGTCCTTACCTAAACCTGGAGTTCTCACCCGTGCACTTTCTTCTTAGCATTATCTTTCCTCCTCATGTGCACACCAGTAGGTCCTGTAAAATAAGGAAGGAATTTTGGCCCAAAATAGGTGGAAAAGCAGCTACTACTGACAACATACCCACAGACTCTCGCACGAAAGGATGGACAGGAATGTTTCTCTAGAGTTCTGCTTTTTCTTTGTGAAAGATCCCAGAAAGCAGTATTGCAAAATAGCTCATCTCCCCTAGGGGGTCCATATTGCTCTGTTGTGTCTGATGTCATGGTTCACATATACAGAATCCCAGACATGAAGGACTATAGCAATAATGTAACATAACTGTCTGCATCACAATGGCCACAGAAACTCCTGCTTCAAACCCCAAAAATTCTGGTTGTGGTACAATTTTTATTCAATAATAATTCAGTGTTCCTTATATCTTAGTTAAGGTCATAGAATTATAGAATGGTAGGGCTTGGAAGGGACCTCTGGAGATCATCAAGTCCAAGCCCCCTGTCAGCTCAGGAACACCTAGGGCAGGCGACACAGGAACAGATCCAGATGGATCTTGAAAGTCTCCAGAGAAACAGACTCCACAACCTCTCCGGGCAGCCTGTTCCAGTGCTCTGTCACTCTCACAGGAAAGACGTTTTTCCTCATATGGAGGTAGAACTTTCTATGTTCCAGCTTGACACGATTACCTCTCGTCCTATCACAGGTCACCACTGAAAAGAGACTGGCCTCTTCTAGTGGACACCCACCCTTCAGATATTTATAGACATTAATAAGATCCCCTCTTAGTCTTCTCCAGGCTAAACAGCGTCAGGTCTCTCCGCCTTTCCTCATAAGAGAGATGTTCCAATCCCTTAATCATCCTTGTAGCTCTCCATTGGACCCCTTCTAGTATTTCAATGGACAGATGTCCAATGAACAGTTACCCTCATTATAAAAAAACCCCCAAAAAACAGTCAAACCAAAACTGTTCTACATTTTTAATATGTGTAAGTTGAATTTCCAATTTTAGCTACTGTATGATATTTTGTGGTTTTCTACTATAGGAAAAAAGATTAAAACATTGTCTCATGTAACAAATGGTTTGCAGTGGCTGTATGACGAGCTTAGTAAGGGAAGATCAAACTCAGTCTAATCCATGAAATAATTTTAAACATCTTTAAAAGGTAAAACCAGAAAAGTGAAATTGGCAGACATATACTGTGTATTTTGATGATGCACAGAAATATATACGTAGACTAGAAAGTTGCGTCTTCACAGGTTGTTTACTAAGGAAAGCAGCCTTTAGGCTTTCCTTATAAACAGCTTCTTCAGACTATAAGGGATAAATTCTTTTGTCTAC
The DNA here is from genome assembly GCA_025345505.1 of Todiramphus chloris collaris. Taxonomy (NCBI): domain Eukaryota; kingdom Metazoa; phylum Chordata; class Aves; order Coraciiformes; family Alcedinidae; genus Todiramphus; species Todiramphus chloris. The sequence goes on from JANVCC010000019.1 coordinate 18,440,116, forward strand.
TTGCTTTCTTCACTTTATCCATGTCTCCTGAGTATGGATGCCAGAATTTGTTGCAGGGCATTGGAGCTAGTCTTGCTAATGGAGGAAAAGCTGAAGCCATACTGCTGAAAGCTTCATCATTTCATTCTACCTGTGTCCTGGTTTGAGTGAAAACAGAACTAATTCTGTTCAGTAATTTTACTTTTCAGCTCAGTTCTTCTAATTAACTGCACTTTCTGAAGTCAGCAGCCTGTTCTCACAGACAATGTCTGCTTCTAGCAGTGATAACACCTTATGTTTAGAGTTACTACCAAGGATTGGTATGCAGACCAAGGCCACTGCTGGGTCCTGTGTACCACACTGGGGGGTGCAGAGGGTAAAAGGCTGCACCTTCAGGGAGGAGCGGACAGGACGGGTGACTCAAAACTGACCAGGAGGTATTCCATCCCATATACGCCATATTCGGTCTAGAGCTGAGGGACCCGAAGGGTCTCTGGGCTCTTCTCTCCCCTCTTGGACTGCTTTGCCAGCTTTTGCTTGGCTTGTCTCGGGTCCTCTTTCGGTTCCTTCCTCGGAGCACCCAAGGAGGACTCTGTCCATTCTGCCTTCGATCCGGTCTGCGTGTTCCTGAACCTGGTACCAGAATCCAGCTCCTGAACACAGCTCCCGTCTGCTGCGGGGCCCAGTCTGGGACTCCCCCGGTGCCTGCACAACATCAGTGGTGACAGTGATGTAATTACCATCAGGGGGGTTGGGTTTGATACTGGTTTTGTATAGATTTATATATATATTCCATTTTTATAATTATTCATTTCCTTTTCATTAAAGCTGTTCTAGTTTCCTTTTCTAATCACGAAGTCTCTCTCTCCCTTATTCCCTTTCTCTTCCCCTCTGGGGAGGGAGGGGGGTTAACAGAGAGCATCTGTTATAGGTTTAAGGGGCTGCCCTGACCCTAAACCGCGACAGATTTATTGGCACCCAACGTGGGGCTCGATCAGAGCTTTGATTGATTGGCCGAAATAGTTCAAATTCCGTTTCACTTGCTTCAGAGAGTATCACCTTTTTTCCTGAGTGTCTTTAAGAATTGGAAACTAAAACAGACTGCCTAAATGATGTCATTTCTAAGAGCAGTGTCCGTTCGGCTCTTTTTAGCATTCCTTTCAGAGTTAAATGCTGTACTGTTTCCTAACGTGCCGTACGCATTATGTTATTCTTTGCTTGTTCTCACCGTTTATCTGAAAGCTCTCGGGCTTGGGCGCTGGGCAAAAGCCTCTGCTTTTCTGTGGTGTTTATCTCTGATTTATATTGCACTGAATTGGGCAGCAAGTGCATCTTGGTACTACTGGCATTACATAGTGGATTTTATTACTAGAAATACTTTTGTTTTCATCTCGGGAATTTATACTGCTCCACACTATGCTAATCTGACTACCCCAGTTTTTAGAACTCCAATTTGTGAGGACTGTGGATGTGGTTATTACCAAAAGATCATATTATTGCTATTAATTTCTAATATCTTCACTGTGTGGCGTCAGATTAGTCATCAGTGCAGTAACACAGGTCGGGTAGTCACCAAAAAACGTAGATTGCGTGCTGCTTCCCTGCGCGTTTCCTGCATACAACCTGTCTAACTCTGAACTCTTCATTGTTTTACTAAATCCAAAAACCTCCAGAGTTTTTACAGGGCACAAACATTTTCATGTGGAATGTTTAGCATATTCTGTAGATACACAATGGGAAACTCTGTGTTTTCTTAATTTACAGAGGTCTGGTTTGTGCAAAGCATGATATTCTACTTCTCATCATTGCTTTGGTTTGTCAGCTTCTTCTGATCCTATCTATCATCCAGAATGGGAAAATAAGGTGCAACAAAGGGATAAATTATGATGGAAGCCAGACAATAGGTCCATAACTACACAAAAAACTGAAACTAGATGTTCTGATGCTCTAATGCTTGCTCGCAATGCTGTATAACAAGTTCTGTAAATTATGACCCAGTAAAATTATACTTTACTATAAAATTATATTTTATTGACTCCACCTTTTTCTTATATTTTTTCTGACTGTCAATTTCTATGACTTGTGTATTCCAGTATTTAAATTTATTAATAGCTAGTTACACAAATGGATGCTAAACATTTAAACTGCTGCAAACCTTGACGGCCTCTGCAAGCCATAGGCTTTGAACATTTAATAAGGCTGTTAGCATGAGATTATTACCTCTGATGCCTTCTGTAACTCTGTAACATTTGATATTTACAAGAGTTTTCCAGCACCTCTAGAAATTACACCAGACAGACTTCTATTATGTGCTGCAGCTAATCCCATTTTGAGAAGGACTTTTGTTTGAGTTCAGTTTGTAGATCAGGCAAATTGTGTGAAAGAGGGATAGTGTGTTCTTTAGCCCAGTCTTGGCTAGTTGTTAATATGACTTTTTAGGTTATTCATATACCTATTGTAGATCTCTTTCAAACTGGTCTCACACAGTTTACTGAAATTTGTAGAATTTCTGGTCTAAAGAAATTCAAACTTTTCTATATCCAGCTCTCCAATACAGCTAACTTTAGTAGCTATTTCCTAAAGTTTTTCTGAGTTCACTATTTTGAAACTTTCCTCATAGATTTATTCAAATTTTTCCTTACCTTTAGTTTAATCTGACTCACATTAACTTCAATTTAAACTGAACCAAGCCATACCTATTTTCTGTGACCCAGTCTTCTCCCACCTTCTTGTCTCTCATACCGGCCCATCTGAAATAACATCACAATTTTTCAGTTCAGACACTATTTGATAAAAGAAAAGAAAAATCCTATCACCTGTAACACTGAGGAGTATCTAAGTTCTACCACTGTTGGCAGAATTTATTCTCCAGTCTTGTCCTCAGAAATCAAATCCTGTTAGTACTTATCCTTTAAGAGCTTTAAATAAGTCTCTGTTACATTTGAAATTTAACTCAGGAATTTGTACCAGACTCCCAGAATTATTCTAGTAGAAATGTTTTCACCAGGCCTCCCAAAAATATATATTTTGATGCTTTTTAGTTTAGCCAGCTCAGTTTTATTGTGCTTTCCTTCCCAACTTAATAGCCTATCTATAAATGTATGTGTTAACCTACTGCTTTACCTTCTGTTTCTCTGTTTCCAGAGCATCACATCCTCTTCAGTGTGTGCTTTATCACCACAATTGCTCTTCTGTCATGTTCTAATAATCTTTATAATGCCCTAGATCATATCTTGCTCTGGTAGTTCATGCCCTTCCATCTTGTTGCTCAGTTTTTATCCAGAGAATCTAGGCACTGTCCAGCTTTGCGACTTTCAGACTATTGGACCATCTTAATCAGCAGTTTCAACAAACGAACAGGTCACCCATCATAGAAGTAACCTCCTCCATGACCTTCTAATACTGGGAAGTTGATGGACACTAGTATGTCCAAATTACAGGGAAAATATTTTGTGCTTAATATCATAGGTAGTAAGGCAAAAATCTAGTTTTTTGTTTCTCTTCTTTTACCCCATGGGCTTTGAACCAGGCATAGCCTGTGAAGAGAGGGTCTTTATCAACCTCTTTGAGGAGCTGGACAGGAAAGGATGGCTTGTTTAGAGAACTCCTGCCAGACTAAGAAGGCCAGGATTCTACAGCACATCTCTGAAATAAGAAGCAGAATAAGCAGGGCCTCATCCTGACACAGAAGCTGATGAGGCAGAATCTTGTTATGAACTGCAGGTTATTTCCTGCACCAAAATCTCATAACTGTTTATTAGTTCCAGTGGTTTACAGTCTGCTTCCTCCAGACCACAGAGTAAGGTAAAGACCACAGCAGCTCTGGAGGCACAGACCAAAGTCGAGGTCCCCCCCAGAAGATGCCTGAAAAGCAGACAGTAAATGTACAATTGTCTATGACTTTAAACTGCAGGGCAAAGGTATGATCGCTTATGCTTATAGGGAATAAATATATTTTTAGCCTTGGCTAATGTGCTCTTCTCATCTTGTTGTTTCACCTGCCTGCACCTGTGCAAACTATCTACAGTAATGGGATATTATTTGCACTTTTATATAAAGTACTAGTTTTGTTGAAATGTGATCTGCATGTTTTTAGTAATATTTTATTAAAAACCTCCAGAGGAAGACACATTCTACAATATGAAAGCATACTTTCCTTGCATAAATAAGATTCAAGTTTTATTAAAAATCATAACACTCCATAATATATCATGAAATATTAATTTCATATTCATAGCCATAGTCACAAGATATTTCCTGAAACATGATGCAAAATACAAAGAAAATATCACAACCAAGTTTTAATTAGGTAGAGGCTTAAGACAATAAAATCAGTTCTTCTCTTACGAAAAGTAGCTTAAGGCAGCTCTGACCACATTTGCTTATGACTCTTCTTTTGAAAATCTCAGTACTGATGGTGAACCCTTGGTGAGACTCTCTCCCTTTTTCTCCTAGATAAAACTGTTCACCGAACAAAGGACTGTTCAATAGTCTGAAGTCTTGTCCCAGAATTGTAATACTTTTCAGTCTTTCAATTGCACCTTTCTTCAGCACTTTGTTTCAGTTTAAAAATTCTTGAAATTCAATGAAATTTTTTTTAAGGCTTACAATCAAGGTCTAATAAAGATCTTTTCTTCAGACTAGGCATCTCTAAACAAACTTTTAGAAAACTGAGCAAGATGACCATTTCCTTTTAATTCAACCAGTGGAGACAGAGAGTGATAATGAAGGGGGAGAAAGTATCTCACAGTTTACAAGGTTATGTGACACTTCCACCCTGCAACTCTCCTTACTAACTAAACTTGGAAGAAAGACAAGTCAATAGCAAATAGCTACTCAGAATCCTTCTCCTTTCACTCCTGCAGCTGCCTGTGGAACAGCTGATGCTGATCATGGCACTAGGAATACCCTTAGTTAAGCAGTGGTTGACATGCAAAATTAATGTCCTTTCTCTTGTGAAGATGTTAATTACCACTCCACAAATCTATGCATTTTTCAAGTCGTTAGTAAAGTAGCACAAGGTAGTATCTGGGAAACAACAACAACCAGGAAAGAAACTGACTGTATGATAAGTTGCATCACTGAATCTGAGATCTTGATTCTCTCCTTGTCCCCCCTAGTCCCTTAAATCCAGATGCTTTTGATTGTCTTCTGTTGCATCTCCCGTAGCACTCCAATGGAAATAGCCTGTTATATATAGGAATCATCAGTCACGCTGATGAGATACCTTCCCATGAGCAGACTTTATTGCAGAGCAGGTTGTCATTGTGGTGGAGAATACTCTTTGGACTGCAATAGAAGAGCTAGTTGTGTGAATGCTACTCTTGATTGTCTAATCAGCAAAAGTCTAGTACAAATTTGCTGTCCATGTACAACTGTCTAGTCCACACAGAATGTTGCAGCTGAAAGTAAGCAGGAAAACACTTAAAATTTCTTATTTTGTGCTTTCCTTTTTTTTTAATACATACCCATGCAAAACGCTTGGTAGGATCTGAGTATCCATTGAGACTGCTGGAGTTTGGTAGGAATCACTTTTTTTTCTATTGAAAAAAAAAGTGGCAACTAACTAATGTGATTACTTGCTATCTTTATTCAGAAGAAAATGTACACATACATTCACCATTCCTTCCTTTACTGTCTTCTTTCAAATATGCTTTTTATTCACACCTATTTCAAAGGAGGAGGTGAAAAAAATCTCCCTGTTTTGTTCCCCAGATATCCCTATTTATAGCTTCCTAATAACAACAGATGCTAAAAGTGTTTCTGTGTGACATTTGGGAAATGAAGGAAGTGGATAAGCTTATTTTTAGAAAAAAAAACCCACCCTACATTAAAAAAAGAAAAAAAAAAAAAAATCAGGTCTGCTTTGTGCATTGTGTTTTGAGGCCTTGTTTTCCTAATGAAGAGTCTAGGCGAGTCATCACTGGTGAGGAAATGGAGCACCAGCCCAGAAGGGGAAGAAAAAACCAACACAGTCTCAGTAACATAATTAAAAATGACTGTGGTATGACTGAACCAGGGATCTTCTTCAAATTAAAAATGAATTTACTGGAGGGATGATTTTCTTAAGCAGATGGGACGAGTGAGCTATTAGCATGGGTCTTAAACATCATTCGTGTTGACAATTTTTTTTCTAATTACTCCCCCTGCAGATTTGCAGCAAAGAGAAATAGCCAGAAGAAAAGCACTTGACTAGTTGCACACCACCACTGCTGGCAGAAATGTGTGACACTTTAAGCAGATCATCTCCTGTCAGTTTATTTTAAAGTCAAGAGAAGAGAGTGTTTGTACCGATGCACAAAGCAAGGAGCTGTCAAGGTCTCTGTTACAACCTTCTGCCTTCAGAGATCAGTTCCATTTGTGCCCCAAGCCCAAAGCAGCTTAGAGCTGTTTTGGACTTGACCAGGGCTTGCCTAGTAACAGTTCTCAAGACAATATTTGCTGCCTGTGGGCAGACACAGCAGGGCACACACACCTCAGAGTCTCCTATGCAGAATGCTCTAGTGGCAGCAGTGCCAGAGCCTCTCCTGCTGGCTTCCTTGCACCCAGGGGCTTCTCTGCTCCACTACTCACTACCCTCATGCTGGTGCAAAGATTCAGGCCAGGTCACAGAGTTTAGCTCAAACTTATTGTGTTGTTACTTAAGACTGGTCAGATGTTCAAAGTCAGATGTATCCTGTTACTATATGTACCATTCATTATAAGATCAGCATCATTAGGTAGACAAAAAAGAAAGATGCTTATAGATCAGAAATGCTGGTATCTGAAGCTTTACCTCTGTTTCATTTTAGAGATAACAAGAATATAGAATGATGTGTCTAAATCTGAGTGATTGACACATTTCAGGGTGTTTGGATCTCCCTTGTACATATCCTTAATAAACAGTAAACCATCTTTTCCCTGTTAGAAGCTCCTTTCATAAGTATCGGAAGGCTAAATAGCTGAGTGGGATGCAAATGATCCCATTTCCATAATTTGCACATCAAAAAAAGTCCGTAAAGAGCAAGAGTGTAATTTGTACAAATAGCTGCGGTAAGTGCAGTATGACCACTGCAGAGTGTGTAGCCATAGAAGTCAAGCAATGCTCTACCAGAAGTACAATGATAAGTAGCCTGTAATCAGTACCTTCTCTCTTACAATCCTCCTATATTTTATACTCCTATTCCACTTTCGGTGGAACGCTTTTAATAGATCACCTTCACTTACATATAGGCAGTTAGCTAGAAGTCCAAAAAGCAAAAGGCTTTAAAGAGTAGGAAAGATACTGTTACCTAAATATCAGAGAATGAGACAGGATAATCTGCTGTACTTCATATGAAATCTCCAGAAGGAATAGTGTGAGAACAAGAGGTGCCAGTTACAAGGGTAAAGATTGTTCAGGCATTTAATGTGTATGCAATAAATTCCTACAAAGTCCACACTGCATACAACAAAAGTCTAAGAAACGGGTTACAAATCCATGTGTGAAAGTGCTGGTATGTGTAGGAAAGTACTTCCTCACATCTTACCTGCCTTTAAGAGCACTCTGCCAGTACTAATCAGCTGTTTTGAAAAAAAATAACTCAATCTTTAGTATTGTTAAATTAGCTAAGTGTGAATGCTCAGCTTCTACTGAATGTTAATTAGTAACTGCCAGCTTTTTCACACACAGGTAAAGCTGACTGCATGAGCAAACTTCATTCTGGCATTTTCCAACTCTTTTACTTTGAAATTCAATTGACAATTTCAGTACATGACAGGAGGCTTTGGACTAGATGATCTTTAAAGGTCCTTTTCATCCCAAGACATTCCATGATTCTATGATACTACTACTTTCTTTGTATGTGTATATAACACCTATATGGTACACCTAAAGAAAAATTAAGGATCTCAACATTGGTAATATTGGTGCTATTATTTCTTTAGTTTATGAGTACCATGATTGTTTTTTAAAAAATGTTGTGGGTTTTGGTTTGTCTTTCATTTTTTTTTGGATTTTTTTTTGTAATCTAGTGCTGTCTTTAAAAAGCTAATCACTTCAGAAAGGTTTGTTGACACAAAAGCCTGTATCTGTCTTGCTATCCCCAAAACCCCACATGCTGTCAAAATTATTATAACTCACTAACCAAATAAATTATATTGACATAATATTGACATATTATATTGTCATATATCAGATCACCGTGACTTCTGGTATGCAATGGGGATGACAATTTGATCAATTCCTAGGCCACAATATATCATATTAATGGGCACACAGTGTACAAGATATCTTCTGCTGTTTGGAATAATTATTTTCTGGAACTAAGGACACAATGTGTGTTGTATTAAGTACTACAACTGCAGACCTATGAGATGTTATCAGAAAAAAATGCCAATTTCTAGCCTCTTATACTTGGTTGTGTAGGGAAGGTATACTGGTGCTCTGGTAATCACTCTATTATTCATTGTGTAACCAGCATCCATTTAGACTCTTTGGATTTTCACCTACCTTCTCTATTTCAATTCATTGAGAAAAATATGGACCAGGAGTAAAAAATATATCAATGTGACCCTGGGTACTCTCCTTATATGACTCATTTTCATTTTTCTACAGATGTAAACAGAATCAAGAGTCTGCAGTGAATCACAGAGTCCCCTAGAAAACTACTGGGTCCTTCAACTTGGTTGAAAAGCTACTTTTAATCTTTTTTTTTTCTTTTCCTACTTCAACTCCTTAAGTTTGTAACATCTGTTTCCCTTCCCATCTTTCAGATTCTGCATTTAAATGAAGTGAATTGCAAGTAACTTGCTGTAGATCCAGGCAGTGGTGAATCTGTAGGCACTTTAAACATACCTGTATGAGTTGCACAGTGTGTACAGTGTAAGATCAAGTAGAGACATAGTATTTGTGACCTGAACTGATAGCAAAGTCACATCAACAACCCCGAGGGAATCACACAGATTGGCATGAAAATGTGTAACAAACCCAGTTATTTGTGAGCAAGGGTGGGAGAATATACATGCTAAAGGAATGTCCAGAAACATGACAGATTAATCGTGAAAATGAAAGAAAAAATTATGTCATGAAAAATGCATGAAATCAAAAGCAGCCACCATGCAGTGGCAGAGGGTGTTTCTATGGAAGCAGTCTCCCACGTAACAGCAAAGTCAGCAACAAGTGTTACAGAAAGAAACAGGGAAGAGAAATGTCACCAAGTTAAGCCTAAATGTCACACTGGTTTATAAAACAATGTATAAATGTGTAAACTGATCACAAATATTTTCCTTGGAATAGAAAGTTAATTATTTCCTATTGAGATTCTATCTATCTATCTATCTATATACCAGCAATGAAAAAAAATCAGTGCCAGATAAATGGGAATGAAAAAAGTACAAGTTCTTTGTCTTGGTCTTGTTCGGTAACTAGCTTGCAAAGTAATTAGTAATTATCCTTGTTCTAGTTCCTGCTGAATCTCCTAAGATATACAATCTAATAAATAGTATTAAAAGTAGTATTTTATGTACAAAGGCAGCTTCCTAGGAGATGTAAGATTAAAGTGGGTTCTACCATCAATCTTGAAACACATTGTCCATGAAATAGCCCAGCTACTCAGATTTAGGACTAATTCAGGAAGAAAAAGAAAAGAAAAGTATTAAACTTGTAAACCAGGAAATTTTTCAGATAGCATACATGCTAAGTGAAAGCAAAAAAACCCACATTATTAACATGACTGACACTGGCTAGACCTATGAGACATAAGAATAATGCAAGAACATTATTAATAGCTTATGATGAGGTAGCAATTCAATAAGCTAATGCTTACATTTTCAAGTCTTGACCTCAGAACAGGGCATTAGCTGAGACAGTTATGTGGGGAAGGTTCTATGCTATGCAGATTACAGGAAGATACTCACTCATCCAAAGTCTTTCAAAAGTTGTGGATTACTCCTGTTCTGGGTTAATATAGCCTTTGTAGGTATTGTTCTTCTAAATGCAAGGCATATCTGAATGCCAAATTGCTGTTTTCTGGAGAAAGGGAATCATACCTCAACTGAAAAGGAAGTATTTTGTTCATATGCTCTTGTACCTGACTATGTAGAAGTGTCAGCAACCAGCAGAATATTGTGCTGAGCAAGAAAAATAAAATTATTGATTTACCTTGTCTGTTTATTCTCTGCCTTACAAACATTTTGTCACAATTAAGAGACACTATTCCAAGCTTTCATGCGATGATCAACATTATCCTGCCTTCACCAAAAGGAAATATTTCATCGCAGTGGGAACGTTCATTAGCACAAGGGGTAACAGTTCAGAGAATTACATTCAAGCAAGGGTTATGATAAGAGAAGGTCATAGTTTATTAATGTCAGTCTCTCACATCCATAGAAATAAATCATATGACATGCACACCTGTTTGGTTGAGAATGCCAGATGTGAAGGTGAGATGTTTCTGTCTACTGTGACATGCCATCATTCCCCACAGATAACAGTGTTACCAGTGTTCCAGTGTTTTATAATGGGTCCTGCATGCTTGTTTTGCTATTTTAAAATGTATTTATTTAATTAATATTAAAGCACAGAAAACAAGATGATGCCTTGGCAAAAATGATGTTGACAGAGATGCGGCCAAAGATGGGGATTGGAAACTGATTCTTTTCATAGCTACAGGTCACAGCAATGCATACAAACAAAACTGTTATGTTTTGCTATAACACTGACACTACTGGCAAACTGACTTCAACAATGAGAGATACCACATTTTATCAGTCTAGATACAATCCAGACAAACTCTTTTGCATTAAAAAACTACTTTTTTTCGATCATTTTGTTTATGGGAGGAATATGACAAGTTACTGTAGTTAAAATTGACAGCATTGGTCTTGCTCAGCAGAATCTGCATGGAGACACTTGAGAGATTAATAGCAAAGAATTTTTAATGTCTTTTTTTTTATTATTTCTGTGTAAAACATTTTGGGTTTTTTACTGAATGAAAAGATGAGACTTTCACAGTTTAAGGTAATCAGACAGAAGACTGACACTTGCCACTTTTTTGTTTTGCTTGAGGAATCCTAAAGGATTAGTTTAGTATCTTTATTTTATATCGGTATTCATATAATTTTCTGTCTGTTACATAAATTCACCTATGAAATAAAGCAACTTTGACATGATCTAATGGAAGCTTTCAAATTTTGTAGCAGAACAGAGAGGTGATCAAAGGAAATTTCTCCTATGGTGAAGGCTTCAAAAATTAAGGGAATAATTTACAGTTAAGACATGATAAGTGATGGAAATAAGAAATGACAATTCAATTCATGGTACCTCTGGATTTGTTTGGAACGAAGACCAAAAAAGTGACAAAATTTATTTATGTTGTTATATGAGATATGAAGAAGCTCAGAGATTTATAGAACTTTGTATAACATTTCATTTTCTGTAATTTCTGTTTAACTAACATCATTTACCAACCTCAATTTCTGTTCAGTGTGATCAACATTGTTTTGGATTTACAATCTATCCTTTAATTTGGAAAGTGGGTTCTTAAATACCTTTTCCTTTCTAAGCATCCATTGTAATATCTGTGATTAAATACAAGGCTTTTAAGTACAGTTCCTAAATTTGTATGTCTTAAAACTGAGTATTGTTGATAGAAAGCACAGTGCCATGTCATTCACTTCTCCATTTGGACTGACAGAACCTGTGACTGTTAGCTGTTGAGAACTACTCTGCATCTATTTTCTTAGGCTATTCCCTGAGTGAAGTAACTAAAAGGCTAGATCAGGTGAACTTTCCTGCGAGGCACTAAACCATTCTTTGTCTAACATCTGCAGTGTTACGTTCATAATGTGTTTTTTATATGTTATGTGTAAGTGCTTGACAGGTGTATGTTAAGTTGCAAGCTTAGTAAATAATAGTACATGCAATTTCTGAGAAAAGAACTAACTACTCTAATCAAAGCAGGCAAACATAATTTTCTATTTTCATATGCTGTTGTTGCAACTCTGTAATTCTGTTGCTTGCTGGCTAATGATTTTGTTTAAATAAGAACTATAACAAACTGTATGTGATATAAGTATCATCCACCACCATCATAAAGGTCATGGGACTCAGTTCTACCATTTCTTCTAATTTTATAACATCAACATTCCAGGATTTCAATTTGTTTTCCTCCCCATTTCATTTTAAGGAGCCGCCTGGGATATATTAATGGAGCATACATTTGCAAAGCAGCATGAGATAAAGGTGCTCTCTGAGTCAGGTTAACCACTGAATGTGAGTCCTTCATTTATATTAAATACCCAATTATTAGACTACTGTTGGATGTTTGGTCACATCAGTAGCCATAGCATAAGTGATACAACCTCAATAGCTCAGTTATTTTCTGAAAGCAGAAGGTAAAAACTGATCAGAATTTAGCATTCAAGCCTAAAATTAGCTCAAATTCTTTCAATATTCATTTGCTATTATCCACTATTTATGTTTTTAACTATGTCCAGAGGTATGTTGTACTCATACTAGTGAAGGGCATTGTACATTTCCTGGTTAACCACTAAAATTACTAACCCTGTAAAGATCTGTGAACTAAAATGACCTTGTACAAAGTTGTCAGTGTTTGTGTGGTCAGAACTGAAAGCTCTGCAGAAAGCCATGTGTATGTGATAGTCTGCGTAAATACAGCTATTAATCTATATGGACCAGAATCATGAATGGGGGTTTTGTGCTCCTTTTTTGTGATGCTGGATTGAATTTTTTATGGTTCTATACAGATCTTTATGATTTATTACCATCATAAGCACTTAACCCTAACTTTGAAGTATAATTCAGACAGTTATTTGGCAAAAAGAAGCCTACACTTATTTGTCAACTGCCAATAGGAATATATGACATTTCTGTATCTTCTCAGAATTGTGTTTCTCTGGAGATGATAAAAGAACTACATAATGATCAAACAAGCCTGGAGTTTTCAACAATAATAAAATTAGTTTGTTTAAGGGGAAATGGTACAAGTGAAGTAAAGAGAGCCACTAAAGCATTCTCCTATTCCCCTGCTCAGTGACATTTCACCTTTAAAACAAAGAGTAAATGTGTCCTTATTCTCCAGTGACAAAGAAAAGAACATGATTCAAAATTACAAATTATCAGCCCATTCTCTTTTTCTGGTGCCCTGGACATTTTCAAATGACCTGAGTAGTGGTTTTGTTTTTTTTTTTTTCTTTTCTCATTTTGTTATGCTTTGCTGTCATTGTTTTAATTTTAGTTTTACTGAGCAAGAGGATTTAAAACATATAAATGTTAAGGTTATATAAGCAAACACGCTACTGTAAATTGGATACACTTCATACGTAAACTGCAAAGAAAAAGTCTTCATCTTAGATGATGAAATTTCCTAATAAACTGTAAAAATACAGATTGTAGCACATCTCTAACTACTGGCCCGATGGAATAGAACCTTATACTTACAAGAACACAGGAGTCGACCTAAAAAAACACGAAAAAACCTCCCCCCCATGTGTCTCATCCCACTCAGGGGACGATGCGGGAGGTGAATCGCTACCATCCCCCAGCCCCGAACAGCCCCCCCCGGCCCCCGCAGTTCGGGGCCAGAGAGGCGGCAGGGCCACGACAGGGACTCGGAGGAACAATACGAAACAATTTATTCGTTTTCCCTGAGAGTAATCAATAAACGGTGCTGATAAACGGTGCAGTGGTTTGGCATAGGGGTTATTGTCTTATCAATTACTTTAAGGCACAGCTAAGTATCAAGGAGAAGAAAGGAACAGTGAGTAGGAAGAGGAAAAGTCAGAGGGAGAGAGTAAAATAGAAGGAAAGATCTCACCCCCTTGGATCCGGTCATGTCTCATGGGAACAGTGCAAGTCTTGAGTTCTTCGGTGGTGGGTGCACCCCCAGATACACTACTTCACTGTCTCTTCATATACCTGGGATATGGGCGGCCTCCCCATTTTCCATAGGAAGTGTAGAGAGGCGGTGCTAATCTTCATAATCTCCTTCTGGTGTGGTGCCCTCTGTAGACCTCCCCTTGAGGCAGCCACAGTGGTTAGCAAAAGACATTATCTCAGGGAAAAGGCACGGTCCCGCCTACCCATAACTTCTCTCTTCCTATTGTTAACTTACCTGCAAGGAGCCAGGGGAGGATGGCAGAGCCCTTGGGGGGCTATTGACACCTCCTCGGTAGAGGCAGGCTTTGCTCACTTTCTGTCTAGATCTTATCACCACACAAGGTAAAAGAAAGGAAGAATCGTTTTGCAAAGGAAGAAATGGCATAATGAGAATACTCTGCCCTATTTCCCAAATGTGATGCCAACCTCCTTGCTCTGCCTTTTGGCTTGGTAAAATTGCTTTTCTCCTCCTTTTTGAGATGATCCTTTTCCATTGGAGGTTCTGTTTGTTGTCTCAGTGATTAGGAATGTTCCAGTAATATTCAATTATATTTTTAGAATTAAATTTCTGAATGATGAAAATTAAATAAGGAAGGACACTGCTTCAAAATTAAATTATTTTTGGTTTTCTTCTTTCAATTAGTGTCCCAGTTTTTGCGAAAAATTCTACATATCAGGACACGTAATACAGTCCCTGACCTTAAATTAGAGTCCCGTGCATTTTGAGACTCCAATCGAAGTCTAATCCAGTTAAAAAAGACTTTGGGAGTTTTGCCACTGACTTGAACAGAAACAGGATATTTAATTTCAATACAGAAACTGTACTTACAGTTCAAAGTCATTGTCCCTTGACATTAGTTTGTGGCAGTCCTGCCCTTGGAAGCAACAACTCAACAATGTGAAGTACATGAGGGGCAACCAGAGACAAGCGTTAGCATCCAGAAAGCTTGAAAACAGCATTATATTAAGAGAAAGGAAAATTGACTGTGATGAAAGAAGAAAATAAATGCACAAAGGAAAAGGAAATCTGTAAGAGCATAGATACATACCTCCCCAAGTACAACTGGATGTCAGAGTGCTGTAAATAATTAAGAGTAAGACCATGTTAATTTTTGGGAAATGTAAGGGAAATTTGACTGAACGTAGATCTCTCCTCCATTTGCTCAGTTCTAACAAAAAGTAACTGAGCAAGTCACACTGAAGGACTTTAAAAATAATGTGTGAGTGTAGCCTATTTCGTGCCTCAAACTCCATCCCCGTGCATTAGAGAGGATGTCTGCACCATCCCAGTATTTGGAGAACAAAGAAATACTTTCTTCTACAGAGCATATCTACCTATGCATAAATGATTCCATGACCTGAGTCACATCTTTTAATCTAGTTATCCCCCATGAGAAGGACCTGTGTGTACTGCTCTTTACAGGGCTGAATTTGTCTGCTAATCACATATTGCAGCCCTCCAAGTTGCAGCTCCATTTTTCTTGCTTACTTTTTGTAGAATGCAATTGCTGATCTGCAAGAATTACTCCCATATTGAAATTAAATCACTGGAACTAATCTCTTACTTTTGAAACAAAAAACTGAAATGCTAAGAACCATATACCTGAGGCTAAAGTATTTCACTGGAATACTTCTACTCTTGGATTTCAAGTACAATAGATCAAATTTATGTCTTTTATAATTCAATTCTGAGAGGAAAAATAGTAATAGAGGGATAAATTTAACAGTGCCTCCTTATTGGCACTTCCAGCTCTGATGGCACAACTTTTCTGTAAGGTTTTCGTCTGTTCTTCCATAAAATGAATGCCATCAGCATTACATATTTTGGCCAAGGAGCTTGTAAGGCTATTGAAAATGCTGAAGTGACTTAGGAGACCATATTAAGCTTTCAAAATTGCCTTTATCACCCGTCTTCCTATATTTACCAGTTTTCCAGAGTCTGTGAGTAGTGTCTCACAAAGTCTTGCCAGTACAAAATTTAACTGCAGAAATCACTAAATTTTTTTTTTTGTTGTTTGGTGAAAGTTTACTTTAATTTCCACCTATTCATCCTTTTGCATCTATGATCACTCCACTCGCATTTTGTTGACAATCTTTCACCCCCGTATATGAATTTACATAGTTTTATAGATCTTGAATTGCCATACTTCCAAACATATATAGTTCTGCATAACTGCTGGTCAACTGGTCATAAACATATTCTATATGCTAATTATATATCAACATTCTCACATAAAAAGAATAGTAATAAATTGCAGAGTCAGACACTCAAGTGTTCACAAATGTGAGATTTAATATTGACATTGAAATGTAATTCGTGTGCTAGTGAGGATCCATTATGGTAGAGCATTTAATTATATGATCCCATTCTATTTTTCCACAGGAACTCTTTGGTTTACATACAGAATGTTAGCCACTTACTTAGCAGCTATTCAATACTTCTTTTTATTCCACTTGCTCTATGCATGGTCCCATATCTTACCGTGCACTATTGAAACTATGCTCAGAAGACAAAATAGTTAATTTCTTCCTGAACTTTTCCATAGTGCTCATCACTACATAGGAATGTTTCACTAACTTTCATAAATCAGTTTCAGAGAATTATAGAATCATAGTCATTTAGGCTGGAAAAGACCTTTAAGATGACCAAGACCAACCATTAACCCTACTCTACCAAGTCCACCACTAAGCCATATCCCCAAGCACCACATCTATATGGCTTTTAAACATTTAAAATTTGTACAATGCCTCTTTGTGATAAAATGAGTAATGGAGGAAAGTAGAAACTGAAGTTAAAAGAATTTATATTTATATGTATATGTATTATCACTGTAATCTATTAGCTATCACTATTACTTGCTATAATTGCAAAGCAATTTAAAACAGCTAAGTTTTTTTTTTTTTTTTTCTAATTGCCTAGCATAACATTGTATTTTACATGTTCAAAATATAATTTTACTTGATGCTGTGCGTGCTCATTCTTTCTGCAAATTAGATGCAGGAATCTCAAGCCTAGTACCCAGAAAATAAAGAATGTATACTTAGTGATTACCTGAGAAAACACCTGAGACTAGCTACTAGATGCTAATCACATTGAATTTCTCTGCTAGAGGCAGGGATAGGGTCCTGTTTCTTAAGGAAGGTACTGATTCAGACATCTTCCATTCTCTTAGTCATGTTCCTTTTACTACATACATTTCTAGTTCTACAACAAATGAACATGTCTTATTAAAAAGCTGGGGTGTGTTACCCAAATCTGACCAGTTATGTTCAATGAATATAGCTAGTGTTCTGTGGTAAAAATAGTATCTAATGGCATAATTGTAGATTGCAGCATAACATGTGCATTGTAGGCCATTAATTAAGGTTGCAGGTAACACCACAACTTCCTCAGGGTAGGCAGCAGAGGGAGAAGTGCTGATCTCTCTCTGTCTCCAGCAAAAGCACACTAAGAAATGGAATGAAGCTGTGTCAGTGGGAGTTCAGATTGGACATTAGGAAGAGGTTCTTCACTGAGAGAGTGGTCAGTCACCGGAACAAGTTCCCCAGGGAAGTGGTCCCAGCACCAAGCCTGTCAGAGTTTAAGGAGTGTGTAGACAATGGTCTTAGTCATATGTTTTAGTGTTAAATAGTATTGTAGGGAGCACGGAGTTGGACTTGATGATCCTTATGGGTTCCTTCCAAATTAAGATGTCTTTTACATGACATCCCAGGTCTCACTTACTGCTCGGGTATGTTTGTACCTTCGACTAGTTTGTGTGTAAAGCAAGTTTGAGCTTCAGAACTTGCTTTAGAGCACAATTTGAAAGACCATCAAGCTATAGGAAGACTGGGCCTTCACATTAGGTCCTCTATGACCTGAGCTATGATTTGAAACCCCCTACATTGCCTTAAGGTGAAATCAGATTAGAGTCATGTCATTTCTAACTCACCAGTGTTAAACACACTGTGCTACTTTTTGCTCACTAATTCTCACTTTTTCCATTATCATGTCTGGCCTCTACCCCTCCATCAGCTCTGAGTCTCATTCTTCTTTGCCAGCCTTTTCTTCAACTTCTTGTCTGATCACAAATTCCCCTAAGGCACTCAGCCATTTGCTACTTTCGATCATTTTTCCAGTCCAGGTAGCTGTGCTCTGTGGCTCCCAGTATCTGACACCTCTTCTCAGTAACTTGTTTCCCTGTATTCTTCTTACTCCTATCATCTGCATTCAGTCTAGATGGTTCCTCTTTTAAATTGTAAAGGTGTCTGCAATGAAAGAGTTAAAAAAGATAATTTGCTACTCTCAGTTGTGATGACTGCATGAAGATCCTAACCAGGCCACAGGCAACAATTCATAAATCTGCAGACAAAATTCTTGCTGTTCTAGCCTAGGGAGTGCCCAATGTTGGCAGAATCTTGGATAATATGGCTACAGACACACATCTGGTTTCTACAAAGCAAGTGCAAAAAAGTGCATTTTTTGCAAAAGCTTATAGCTTATACCCTGAATCAGTTCTATAAGCAGATCTTGAAGCAGACAAGCAGACCTATCAACTTTCCTTTCCCTTCTCTAAAACATGTGTTGGGGTTTTGGGGAGTTATTCTGTTTTCTTTCTTCTCTTAAAGAATTTTTCCATACTTGTTTGTCAGGGAGGTAAATTGCTGTACTTAAGAGAGACAAAAGGACCTGGCCACAGGGAGGGGGGTCCAGCCAGCCGAATAAAGGGGGTTGGGGGGAGCCCCTGGGGCTCTTGTTTTGCTCCCTGCATTCGAGGTGAGGAGAAGCTGCTCTCGTGGTGAAGTCGTCCTCACTGCATCTCCTGCTTTTCCTTCTACCCCTGCTGTCTCCCGAGGATCCTGCTGGGCACCGGGATCGGCTGCCCAGGGGGTTCGTGACACGGGCTTTCCGTCGGCCATTGCCCCGTGGGGCCTGAGCTGGCTGCGGAGCGGCGGGGAGAACATCGCGCCCTCCCTGCTCCCCGGGAGCCCCCAGAGGCTGGCACTGGGTTCCCTGTGCTGTTTGCTGTTACTGCCGTAGTTATTGTTGTTTGTTTGTCTTGTTTTATATATATATATATTTAGTAAAGAACTGTTATTCCTATTCCTCATATCTTTGCCTGAAAGCCCCTTAATTTAAAAATGATAATCATTCGGAGGGGAGGGGGTTGCATTTCCATTCCAAGGGGGACTCCTGCCTTCCTTGGCAGACACCTGTCTTTCAAACCAAGACAACATGGAGAAACTAGAACTTAACAAAGATCACCAGAATTTTGTCACATGGGTGAAGGAGGGTATGTTTCAAAGGAATTATACAGAAAATAGTATGAAAGTGAAGCATATTTCTTCAGTGAAATTCTAACCAACCTGTGCCTATACATCACCTATCCTTCCATAATCTCATTAAGAAATTTGCATCTTAAAGTAATGTCTGGAAACACAAAAGACTGCAAATGCTTGAACATAATTTTAATGCATCTGCAGTAGTTCTTGTAGTAAAGCAGAAAGTAGTGACTGGAAGACTGTCTCACCATTAATACAAATCAGAGGATATAGAATGTGGCTCATTTCAATACTGTTTAAAGATAGCTCCATCAACAGTGACTTGCTGCAACTCCTCACCTAATTAGCAACAATAAACAACCTTGTTCTTAATGTTTCTGTGACACTTTCCTGCAACACCCAGCCCAGAGCATCAGTCTCCTGGAGCTAATGAGGCTCATTTGCATTCTTTCCAAGGATCATCTGCTAATACATATAAACTAGCTAGCAGACTCAAATGGTAGTGAGCAGTGTCCAAGGGGAGGGCATATGGTAATTTCATCTTCGAAAAGTCTAGGCTAAATTGCTTTATCGTGTTATAGTTATAGTGTGCATTGCTACAGCTGCAAAAGAATTATGACTCCTTAATTATTAAGAAAGCCAGCAATATATTCCAACACTTAAAATATGAGATTTCACACACAACTGCCAAAGAACTGGGGTTTGTAATTCTGTGGTTCACCCAATCAGCATCTGTGGGAGACATTTTGGTTTTGCTACATTGCACAGAAGTGGAAAAAAGTCCATCCATACTAAATTTTATTTTATGATTTAAGTAGATTTAAATGCATTATGAACTCATTAATTTTATGCCAGTAGACTCACACAAAGTTATGCAGAGTAATTTATATTATACTTTATTTTAATGAGAAGAAGATGCAGATCCAGATAGGCCTGTCTAGCTAACAATACCTGAAACCAGGAACATGAACTGCTTTTTTTAATACTGAGCCTAAATAGCAATCTCTAACTGTTGAACTGTATAGCCAGTGATATTTCACAAACAGGTGACACTAAATGCCTTGACCATGTAAGAGTGAGTCAGGGAAGACTAATTCTCTATGGATACTCAAAGCATAACTAAGCCATTAGCTACAGATATAATGGAAAGGGGGAGAAGAAGAAAGCATTTCTGTTCTGTGCTATTATGTCAACCTCCTGGGGAAAAATCTGTCACTGCAAAATCAGTATGAGACCTAATGAAGGAACTGAAACCTGAAGAGATGAATAGTTGTCTGAGATTTAGGAAAAAGCAAGTTACTCAGTGAAGGAGTCAAGCTTGTGAGAAAGGGAAGAGAGAGCTGAGAGGGTAGCTGAGCTCAGTGCCATGACATCGACTTGTCAGCACAAAGATCAGTACTGAAGCCAGCATCGAGATCAGAACACAGTTGGGTAAGTCGTGAAACTTTGTATGATTTCCCAGATGGATTCAGCAGTGAGCAGAGAAGATCTAAGCACTGTTTTGTATGCATAGAGATTTGTGTTGGAAAAATAAAGATCTATAAAGAAGAAAGAAAATTAAAAGTACAAAGAATAAATATGTTAGATCTCCAAAGAAGTGATTGGGAAATGTGTTATATTCTTTATATAGAGTGAGCAGATGTTTATGTTTGTAGTATTTTGTATTCAAGTGCAGGTGATGTGATTGACAAAAAGCATACAGGAAAGCTCCAGAGAGCTCATACAGCATTTATTTCTTTGCCAAAGATTGACTGGATGGTGTCATGATCTCCAAGGTTTTTTTTAAATTCCTCTGGCACCTGAACTGACAGGCTTCAAAATACTTTTCTCACTGGCATGTGAGGCCAGAATATTAGTGTTAAAAGGCAGTATAGAATAGGTGGGTGTTCAAGTTACTCACTTTTAGAAGGAGAAGGTCTGAGTATCACAAAGCATTTCCATCAGAGCTTTGTGTATGTCTAGGAATATGACAGAGTGCACAGTGAGAGAGAGAAGGTTGGTAGATCCCATGAGGAACAGATTGAGAAATTTCTGTAGGATGCTGATGAATCAGTGGATTAAGATATTTGTGCTGCTGAGCTTTGAAGGCTCTTCCTCCTTCATTGTGTATCAGAAACCAGCTGCAGGCTGAGAGAGCTTTTGTGTGAAACCTACAGAGAGAGCAGGGTGCAACCCTTTGTGAAGTCCAAGTCCATAGGAAGTAAAAACAGAAATCACACTGACATTTCAATTAGAAAATAGTGACTATTAAAAAACATCCACTTGCTTATTACTCAATTGTCTTTAGGTAATTCCTCCTTCTTTCCCTATTATATCCCTCAGCTTCTAGAGTACCTAGATTTCTGTAGACCCGAGAAACATATCGTGCTGAGCTAAGATTTCTACCATGTGAAGTGTTTTCTTCTCCATGTCTTTTATTCTCAAAGCCTTCTTCAGTTTTCCATGGCCTGAGTAAGACTCTCCCGTGTGTATTCTGAAAAATGTCTAGAGCTTTTTGGTAGTGGTCAAAGTCACTGCTGAAGACACAATAAAAAATGGATGACAACAGAGTAAGCATGGAAATAGAAATCTTTAAGGATGAAAAATGAAATTGAGAAGGCTTGCCTGATCTATTTTGGTGGTGATTTAATCATCCTGAGAATTTGACTTGAAGGTCTGGCTAAGCAGTGGAAAATACAACTGGGGGATTGGTCTAAACTTCAATGTGAAGTGAACTCTAGTTCATCGAGTCTCCTGAAAGCTTCAAGTCTTCCCTGATGTGCATGGAACTGTGTAAATAAGTAGCCTGTGCTGGCACTGTTATGTCTGATAAATATCACTTTATTCTCAAGGGAATTACTGGCTTTCTAAAGTGTAATATGGAAGAAAGTTTTGAATTACTATCTGCTCCTTCAGTGTTTGAAAAATGTGAACATCTGCCCTCAGGGATACTAATACCAGATTTTATTATATTTCTATTATCTCATTCCTCTCAGGACTCACTCTCATGTCTCTGTTATCTTCATCATTTTCCAGAAATTACCTTAACTCTTCTCACTTTCTGTCCAACTATTCCTGAGTTTGCCTCCCTGCTTTTCATATTTGTTCCATCTGATGAGTCTTTGTTATCGTCCTGGTAGTGTAGGATAAGAAGGGGGAGTCCTGCAAGACTAATGGAGGGAGCACTCCTATATTTTTATAGCTTGATCTTCATCTTCACATCTGTAGTACCCATTATGGAACTGGCTAGCTCAGACAGAAGTGTGGTTGGAAGGGAGAAAGAAAGAAAATCAGGTGAACAGAGTTGTTTAAATCTTCAGTTCCAGGAACAAAAACATGGAAAGAAACTTTATGAATTGAGAAGAAAACTGTCCGAAGATTATCTCTTAAAGTTTGTGGACATGAAGAAACCAGAACCTGTTTCTCAACAGTTTACTGTGGAAAGAGGAGCAACATAAAGTGTTAATCTCTGCTAACTGTCTGCCTCATAATATTTCTCTGCCTATGTTCTCATAGAAAGTGTCTTCTTTGTGAAAGTGACGGGATTATATAGTATGAATAATGTAGAGGAATCTGTCTGGTTTATGTTCAAACTCTGTCGTTTAGGATGTCTTGCAAACTGTTCTCTTGAACTTGTACAGAATAGCTTGCAGATAGAAAAAGAAAAAAAAAGATAAAAAGAGAAAGAAAAAGAGAAAGAAAAAAAAAGAAAAGAAAAAGAAAAAAAAAAGAAAAAGAAAAAAAAAAAGGAAAAAAAAAAAAAAAAAAAAAAAAGAGAAAAAAAAAAAAAAAAGAAAAAAAGACCCCCAAACCAGTAACATAATTGCCACAGTCAGAGTCTTGGTAAAAAAGATGGAATTTATTGTTTCTTTTCTCTGGAATAGGAGAAGTGATGTTTTCCCTTAAAAAACTTGTCATGCCAATTGCAGTGACTTGTTGACAGGTTTGTGGGATTTTGTTTTGGTGTGGAATTTTTTTAATTTTTTTTTTTTTTTTACATACAGACACAATCTGGAAACATAACACTGTGTTATCAGAACTTTAAAAAAATACTAGGGGGAATAACGTGCACTCCAGAAGCCCAGCTGGGTGTGTTACAGCACACATCTTGTACTGCATCCTGAATAAGAACAATTATCACTAGGAAGCATAAGGGCATGCAGCAGGGGGTAGAGAAACTCGATGTTATTATAAATATGTATTATTCATATTTTTTTGTCTACTAAATTCACTCTTTTTGACACATATGTAGGTAATTTGTCATCTGATATGTTAAATTATGAAATTATTAATTAATGTAATTATGGGAATTTTTTTTTCTTTTTTGTCTCCCTTTTTTTGTTGTTCCGTACATTTGGTGCAACCAAAAACTGTGATAATTTTCTATTTCATGTGACTTCTACTTTGTGTGTTATACAAGGAGCAAGGGACGTATAAATCTTTAAGAAATTTACTATATAGAAATATTTTGTCTTTCACGTTCTAATGACAGGCTATGTAAAGGTGGGCATCTATTCATTGACAGTAAAAGTACCAAGCACATTCAGCTAATAGTGATTCCAGACCTCACAACTCTTTCCTCACTCAGTGCACGAGGAATCATCTCTGTTCACATGACAGGTAGGTATTTTCCTTCGTGACAGGACCATTAGTTAGCCCATGCTGTGTGCTTTTTAATGGCTGCCCCTTAATCAAAGCATTGGTTGGGCTGAAATTTGCAGCTGATTTAGGTTTCGGAACAGCAGTTCACTTTTTTATAGAGAATAGCTACAGATTTAAGCATTTAAAATAACAATATCCTTTGCTTTTCCCCAGTCAAGTTAAAGATTATTTTACTTCTTAAGTAGAGAGGGTCATTAACATACGATGGTATAAAAAATTATATTGATTGAAGAAAAAAAAAAAATTATCCTTCTCAGCCATGACAATGAATGATAGAGAATAGCTGATGACTTAAGAAATGTGAAGGAAGAACTTGTTTGCATGAAACTTACCTCTGATTTTCAAATTTTGCTGCTTGCCCTGCAGCAACCTAAGTAGAGTTACTGTGCTTGCAAGAAAGGAGTAAAGGAAAAAAGGCATTTTCATTTGTCTGCTACTTCATGCATCATGTTTCATTTGGAAGCTTTTTTGAACTGCCATTTTGTTCAAAGAACTTCAAATGCTCCTAAAATTGATCCCAGTGTACCTGAAAAGCTTGATATGTTATTTTACATTGTTCAGTCAAGTGAGACATACATAAAAAAGGAACATCATTTCTCTTTGGTCCTAACAATAAGTAAATAAAAGAAATAAGATTTCTGATAGCTTCATTCCACAAATATGGCAAAGTCAAATGTCTCCTTCATTAGATAATTCTTATAAAATCAGTTTTGTATGTCTTTTTTTCTGGTCTTCTGCTTTGTAGACATGTCCAGCTTTAGTCCTCATATCTAGGGGTATGGGTTTAGATTTCTTTTGTGTACATTGAAAGCTACACTGTAGGCAGAATTCTTAAACATTGTGTTCACAGAATCATGGAATGTCAGGGGTTGGAAGGGACCTCAAAAGATCATTGAGTCCAACCCTCCTGCCAGAGCAGGATCACCTAGAGCAAGTCACTCAGGAACATCTCCAGTTGGGTTTTGAATGTCTCCAGAGATGGAGACTCTACAGCCTTCCTGAACAGCCTGTTCCAGGGCTCTGTCACCCTCACCATGAAAAAGTTTCTCCTTATGTTTACATGGAACCTCCTATGTCCCAGCTTGCACCTGTTGCCCCTTGTCCTATCATTGGACATCATGTATTCGTGCCACACAGTCCCCAATCTGCCTTTCTGCATTCTTTCTCTCCTCTGATGACCTTGTGAAACTTCAGCTAGAATTTTGAGAACAATTTTTAAGAGCTATTCCTGAAGTTTTTGTGGTTTACTTTATGACAGTTGTCCTATATGCTACTGAATTTGGAGTCCTTGATTTTTTTGCCTATAAACTGACTGATTCCTGTAACATCATAGCCATGCATAGTTATATGCTTTTAATTCCATACTATAAATATCTATCTATATATATCTCTCTATAAAAATTATCTATAGATGCAAGTCTCTCCCATTTTTAACCGGGGCAATTTCTATTATACTGAAAATTGTCCCCTGACTAGGTCCCACAGCAATTTCATGAAGATGTTGAGTGGGGGGCCTGCTTAAGGCTAAAGATTCTGCCAATATACAGAGCAGATGCACAGTGTCAGGGTTCTAGTTAATCACTTTTATTCCCTTCCTGGATGTGCATGCATACAAAATCATCATACAGAATCATCATACAATTTTTAAGACCTGGGACTATAAAGAAGAAATAAATAAATGCAGTACTGACTCAAAGTAATGTGACTTTGTTTTTCCCTGGAAGCTAAGAACTGAAAAATCCAACCTGATTTGTTTTCATTTACAACATTCTAGGTTGAAGCATGTGACATCAAAGTAATTTAAACAGTGATGACATGAGCTAGATATTGCTACCCCCCATGTCTCAACTAAGTAGCAATTGCTTATAAGAGGGAGCATGTATAAAGGCAGGGGTTTAAGAATCTGCTGCTGGAAAAGACCAAGAACTTTATGGCTGAGGATCAAGGACTTCAGCACCACTTAAGTCATATAATCATATAATCATAGAATCATCATAGAATGGCTTTAGCTGAAAGCAACCTTAAAGATTATTTAGTTCCAACCCCTCTGCCATGGGCAAGGACACCTCCCACTAGACCAGGTTGCTCAGAGCCTCATCCAGACTGCCCTTAAACTCTTCCAGGGATGAGGTGTCCACAACTTTTCTGGGCAACCCATTCCAGTTTCTCAACACCCTCATAGTAAAGAATTTCTTCCTACTTTCTAAATCTAAATCTAAATCTACCCTGCTCTAGTTTAAAACCATTGCCCCTTGTCCTATCACCACATGACCTTATAAAAAGTCCCTCCACAGCTTTCCTATAGGCCCCCTTCAGATACTGGAAGGACTCTATAAGGTCTCCCTGGGGCCTTCTCTTCTCCAGGCTGAACAGACCTAACTCCCTCAGCCTGTCCTCATAGGAGAGGTGCTCCAGCCCTCTCATCATCTTTGCTGCACTCCTATGGACCCTCTCCAACAGACCCATGTCCTTGTGTTGGGGGCTCCAGACCTGGACACAGTACTCCAGGTGGGGTCTCACGAGAGCAGAGTTCCTACTCTCACCTGCTGGCCATGCATCTTTTGATCCAGCCCAGGATATGGTTGGCAACTTCAGGTATATCTGTCTGCTTCTCAAGCCAGAAACACCTTATATCTAGTAGTTATAATGACAGAGAACAAGACAAAACACACAGGAAGTAACTTTGGCATGTATGAGACAATGGATTTCTGAAACAGAATGAGTTTCAGGCAGTGGTTGATTCAGTTTTTTTACAGATAAGTTTCTTCTCTGTCTTTTGAACAATTTTGATGATCTGAAGTTTGAAGATCACTATCTGTGCAAATACCATACTTATGACCTTCAATTTGGTTGGTACTTTGAGGCAAACAAAAGTCTGCAGGACAGGAAGAGCCTGTGAACATAAAGGGGGAGTAAAGGAGGCAGCACAGCCTTTTTCCATATCTGTGTATATAATAAATTCCACCAGGAAGATATATATTTTACTTTACATTAAAGACAGAGGCATTTTGCACTCAATACGTGAATATAAAGAAAAAAGAAACCAAATAAATAATTGTCAGTATTCTAGGTAAATTCACAGTAAGACACTGAGCTTGATTATTGGTGTCAGTGACAGAAATTTCTGTGCCTTTAATCATACAGTTCCTTGCAAAGTAAACTCAAACACCTGACAGTTGAGTCACAAACTTCCTAAGTTTGTTTGAAACATAATAATTATCTACTTTTATTGGATTATTTGGAAGGAAAAACTATTGAGATAGTAGACCTATTTTCATAGTATGGTGTGTAATTTTGGTATTGAATGCTGAATTCTAATGGGAGTACTAAAAGTTATTATGGACATTATGACAAATCTTACAAATGTATGTAACATTTTGCATGCTTATGTTTTCCGCATTCTGCTTTTAATAAACTCCTTAAGTGTTATAGCATCTATCTAATGAAAAAGGTCTGGATTCTGATCTCAGGCTGAGTTTACTGTAGTGTAATTCAGTTGACTGAAGTTACTTCTGAGTTGCACTGACATCAGGATAGGAAATAAGCCCACTGTATGTAATGATGCTGCAATTATAAGTTAAAGATCAGATCTCAAAATTGTTACGTGGTAGAGTGATAGTTTTCCTTCAGACTGAAGAGCACAGGAAGGAGGAAACAGCCCTGTATCTGTGTGGCAGTACCTTTTCCTTCCTGCCACTCTACAGCATTATTATCATTAAGAAGTTTTAGTTTAGTTCTGGAATCTGTCACTATTTCACTCTAGTCTTTTATAGTTTATCATGAATAAAAGTAGCTTAAAAGATTTTGTGGGGTATTTTTTTGCTTGTGTGAGAATGAGTTTTCATTGTTTTTCTTGGTTATACACTTTCTTTTTGTGAGAGAAATTGTCCCCTCTTTATCTTTTCCATTTCCTAGCATAGTTCTCATCTCAGAAAATATAAGAATTTTTTTTTGAGAGTGAACTCTCAGTTCAGCAGAGAACAGAAAAAACACTTCGATATTTCCTTTAGCAAAAGATTTCCTTATCTCTGTCAGTTCTCTTTTGCGTGTTCTGAGTCACTGAATTCAAGAAATGAAAAGATCTTATTTTTCTCACATGAAGTTTTCTCAGACCCACAAGTTAGAGTGCTTCTCTCTCTAGCAGTTTCTATGTCCTAAAGAAAGCAATTCCAGACTGTCATCAGTTCCTTCACTCACCATTGTTGCAGGAATGTCTATGTCATCCAGAAAGATGTTGATCTTTCTAAACAGTGTCACTATTGTGAATGCAAATCAGAATGAGCTTCACAGCTCTGCTCTAGCTGTGAGTTCAATCAGGTTCCTTAAAACATCCCTTAATTAGCACAATAGCTTAATGTCTCGTTATTCCATTTGAGAAAAGATAAAAAGCCTTGACTTTGGTAAAATTCCATCTGTTTTGTAAGTTAGACCACAAATTGTTTCAGGACTGCTGAGTGAGGTGGGAGCCCTAGTAACAGAAGATGCAGAGAAGGCAGAGTTACTGAATGCCTTCTTTGATTCAGTCTGCACTGCTAAGACCAGCCCTCAGTAATCCCAGATGCTGGAAGTAAGAGAGAAAGCCGTGAGGGAGGAAGCCTGTCCACTGGTCAATGAGGACTGGTTTAGAAATCACTTGTGTAAACTGAACATGCACAAATCCATGGGCCCTGATGGAATGCACCCACAAGTGCTGAGGGAGCTGGATGATATTGCTCTACCACTCTCCATCATTTCTGGAAGGTCATGGAGAAAGGGAGAGGTGCCTGAGGACTGGTGAAAGCCAATGTCACTCCCATCTTCAAAAAGGGCAAGAAGGAAGACATTGGAAATTACAGAGCAGTCAGCCTCAACTCCATCCCTGGAAAGGTAACGAAGCAGCTCATTCTGGAGATCATATCTCAGCACATGAAAGAAAAGAAGGTTATCAAGAGTAGCCAGCATGGATTTACTAAAGGGGAGTCATGTCTGACTAATCTGATAGCCTTCTATGATGGTGTGGCTGAATGGGTAGATGGAGAGCAGTGGATGTTGTCTACCTTGACTTCAGCAAGGCTTTTGACACTGTCTACCATAACATTCTTGTGGGTAAGATGAAGAAGTGTGGATTAGAAGAGAGGACGGTGAGATAGGTTGAGAACTGGCTGAACAGTAGAGCTCAGAGGGTCATGATCAGTGGCACAGTGTCCAGCGTGCAACGTAACTAGTGGTGTTCCCCAGGAGTCAGTACTGGGTCCAGTCTTATTCAACACCTTTATCAACAATCTGGATGAAGGGATAGAGTGTACCCTCAGCATGTTTGCTGATGATACGAAACTGGGAGGAGTGGCTGACAGACCAGAAGGCTGTGCTGCCATTCAGCAAGATCTGGACAGACTGGAGATCTGGGCAAAGGTAAACCTAATGAAGTTTAACAGTGATAAGTGTAGAGTCCTACTCCTGGGGAGGAATAACCCCATGCACTGGTACTAGTTAGGGGTTGACCTGCTGAAAAGCAGCTCCATGGAGAAGGACCTTGGAGTCCTGGTGGACAATAAGTTATCCATGAGACAGCAATGTGCTCTTGTGGCCAGGAGGGCCAATAGGGTGCATAGAGAAGAGTGTGTCCAGCAAGTCAAGGGAGGTTGTCCTCCCCCTCTACTCTGCCATATGTAGACCACATCTGGAGTACTGGGTTCAGTTCTGGTGTCCCCAGTTCAAGAGGGACAGGGAAATACTATAGAAAGTCCAATGGAGAGCTACAAAGTTGATTAAGGGACTGGAACATCTTTCTTATGAGGAAAGGCTGAAAGCCCTGGGGCTTTTTAGGCTGGAAAAAAGAAGACAGATAAGGGATCTTATTAATGTTTAAAAATATCTGAAGGGTGGGTGTCAAGTAGAAGGGGCCAGTCTCTTTTCAGTTGTGCCCTGTGATAGGATGAGGGGCAGTGGTCACAAACTGGAACATAGGAAGTTCCATTTCAACATGAGGAAAAATTTCTTTCCTGTGAGGGTGGCAGAGCACTGAAACAGACTGCCCAGAGAGGCTGTGGAGTCTCCTTCTCTGGAGACTTTCAAAACCCACCTGGATCTTTTCCTGTGTGGCCTGCCCTAGGTGATCCTCCTTTGTCAGGGGGTTTGGATGGGATGTTCTCCAGAAGTCCCTTCCAAGCCCTACCATTCTGTAATTCTATCAATCTATGATTTGTTGAGTAAGGAAATATTAGGAAGGCTAAAACTGCATATTTATATTCCAGGTAGAAAAGTACTGCACTGCCAACAAGCCTGATAACATGGACTCTATAACCTTTGTAGTTATCTTTTTTGGGGCAGGCCAGCTGCAACTTGCATTACGAGTATGAGGCATTCTCCTGCCCTAGCTTGCTGGTACTCCAATTTTGTTTACAAAGAAGAGATGTCTGGGCTTGACATGTCTAATGGATGTGATTTCATCTTACAAGACAGCTTAATGAGGAAAATTGCCTGCCTATAAAAGAACAACTTCCTGCTATCCACAGTGGACCTGCAGCAAATGCAAAGAGCTTCCTAACAGGAAATCACATACTACTCTTTACAGTGTGAGTCTAGAGAAGAGACTTTGTTCAAAATTGTCTTCATTTACAATTCTTCTGCAGCTATAAATAGCTCATCTTTCTTCAAGTTATAAAAGCATGATATTTTCAACTTCAAATATTTTGTGTCATGACCTGTTAGGACATGGGTTCTCCTAGGAAAAAATGGAGGGTAGATAGTTTTCTGTCACAGGCTTGCCCAAACAAATTATCTGTTTACTAAAAGATAGGAACTCTCTATGAAACTGTATCAGTGCACTAGGAGTAGGAATACACCAATGAAAATGGTAATTGTCAGGCAATGAAGTGAATGGAATAGACACATTTGAAGTTAGGATTATCAACTTTTATTATGGCTCTTCTAAGCACATTTGTGATTAGAAGCTTTATCTTTTGCTTAATCTGGGTGAAACTAGCAATATGAGACTGTACTGTCCGTATAGAAGCAACAATTTGGGACCAAATACTCTGTGAAAGCAGTTGCAGGGGATTTGCACCTGAAGACCTGATTTTTGCTAATCTTTAAACTTTTGTGTGATGGTAAATTAATACTAGTTTTGGGGGAAGTATTTAATTCTGCAAGCACAACTTATTTTATTTCCTACCAGGAACAAAAGGCAGAAAGTTCACCATAGCTGTGGGCATATTTAAAATACTCACAGATGTCCCTCCCTAAGTGAAGTAGACTGGGACTGTGTCAGTTAAGACCCTTCTGTGTGAATGGTGTCCACTGGTATCTAAAGGTTTGAATGGAGAAATGTCTGCCAGAAAGCTCTGGGCTGAAGAAAGGTTAAAAATGCATTGAGTATGCTGAAGTTTCCCAAAGACTGACAAACTCTGGAGACTTCAAGCCCTGTTGAATATGCAAGAACTAATAAATGCAGAACATAGTTTGCTGGGGCTGTACAAGGCCATTAACTCTCACTGTCACCAACCATGGGTTGTAAGACTTGGACCACATCTAAGAGCACAGCATCTGCTGTAAGAAAAATCTACAAAGGATACTCTGAGGTACTTTACAAGCTTTTGCCTAGAAACTATTGGTGTTCCAGCATAACCAGTACTTCAGAGCATACAATTGTTGTTGTCACCCCAACATGTGCTCCAACCAGGTATTTAGAAGTGAATGTGTGAATAAGTAAGTGGTTGGTTCAAAACAAGCTTGGTTATACTTAAAGTAACAGCTTAATAAAGAAAAGATGTTCAGGGAAACACTAGGTGTATATCTTCCCCCTTTAAATTGATCTGCTATCAAGGAAAGAGAAATTTGGAACACTTGGATGTATGCTGGGATTTTTTTAGTACTGTCTGTCACGGTTTAGGGTCAGGGCGGCCCCTTAGACCTATAACAGGTCCCAGAGGGGAAAGAGAAAGGGAATAAGGGAGAGAGACTTAGCGATTAGAAAAGGAAACTAGAACAGCTTGAATGAAAATGAAATTAATAATTATAAAAATGGAATATATACAAATATATACAAAACCAGTATCAAACCCAACCCCCCTGATGGTAATTACATCACCATCACCACTGATGCTGTGCCGGCACCAGGGCAGTCCCAGACCGGGCCCCGCAGAAGACGGGAGCTGTGTTCAGGAGCTGGATTCTGGTACCAGGCTCAGAAACACACAGACTGGGATCAAAGGCAGAATGGACAGAGTCCTCCTTGGATGCTCCGAGGAAGAAACCGAAAGAGGACCCAAACCAAGCCAAGTAAAAGCTGGCAAAGCAGTCCAAGATGGGAGAAGAGCCCAGAGACCCCTCGGATCCCTCAGCTCTAAACCAAATATGATGTATATGGGATGGAATCCCTCGCTGGTCAGTTTAGGGTCACCCATCCTGTCCGCTCCTCCATGCAGGTGCAGCCTTTCACTGTCTGCACCCTCCGAATGTGTTACACAAGTTCCAGCAATGGCCTTGGTCTGCACACCAATCCTTGGTAGTAACTCTAAACATGGGGTGTTATCACTGCTAGAAGCAGACACTGTCTGTGAGAACAGGCTGCTGACTTCAGAAAGTGCAGTTAGTTAAAGAACTGAGCTGGAAAGTAAAATTACTGAACAGAATTAGTTCTGTTCTCACTCAAACCAGGACACAGTCATAATGCAAAAAAAAAAAAAAGTGTAAGAATTAGAAATTACTGGTACTGGAGCTATAAAACTTTCTGAGAGCAATATAGAATGTATAAGGTGTAGGTTAATTCCACTCTTTGTCTCTATTTTTCTACCATTTGTCTACAAAACAGGCTACCAATCACTGTTTTATTCCTTCTCATTCTTTTTAGCAGTTGAGACAAATAGAATCAGTGCTTATAATTTCTTTTCCTCCAAGTAGCCCTGCTGTTTGAATCACCATTGAAAGTAATTAAGAATATCTACCTTGAGATTCAAAAGGAGAAGGGAAAGAGCCCTTTGCATCTATGTTCTTCAGTTGCAGCCAACACATCAAGCCAAATTACTTTCTCATTTACACATGGGCAAACCCTTTGAAAACAATTTTGTGTTATGGGTGTATCTATGAGGGAATTTGGCATGATAGTTTGTGACAGTGATATTGCAAAAGGCTCTGAAATATTTTGGAGCCATGTAGCAGTGTGATAGTTTTTACAGAGAAATTGAATGAATTCTCCTATACTGCATCATCTACTGTAGGCTTTAAATTGCACTTTAAATTCAGAACCAATTTTGTATGGTTTGTATAGTCCTGTACCATATGATATCAGGGAAAAAATCTCCTACAAGGACCTGAGGCTTTACAATACATTTTTACAACCATCTGTAATGCACCATAGGGTTTCACAAGATTGACAGATACGTGTGGCTACTAGTTCATCACTTATTTCAGTATTCATTTCAATTAAAGTACAACAGATTTTAGAATGCCTTTTGTCTGTGATTGTACTAGCCCATGGTGCCAGGAATTCCCAGGACTTCCTTGAACAGTGATGTACTGTAAATCTTCAACTGCAGTCTCTGCTTAAATAAAGTGAAATGAATTGCAGTATTACAAGGCTGAAGTATTTCATACTGCATAGAGATGAAATTAACTCAGAACAAACTATGCATTAACACGAATTATTCAACTGTCAAGCTTTTGTTGCACAAATATGCAATGTGATCATGTGCCCTTCAATAACAGATTTACTGTCACTTCCTAGATCAAAAAATGTGTAGCAAGTGAGGGGGAAGTAAGATTTCTCTAGCATATACTAACCAGAGATGCTCAAACATTTGAAAAGCCATCATTCTTCTTAGATATGGTGAGGAAGCACTGGCTCACTGTATTTGTGGTGTTTCATTTTTCTGGAAGTGACTCATCTGCTAATCTGCAAGGCCTGTCATTTCAACATAGCCAACAAACACAGGCCAAAACCACAGACAACTTCAGGACTTGCTTTTAAATGTACCTAGTCTTTCAGAGAAGGAGCTATTTTAGAAAGGTTTCATTTCTAAAGCCCCTGGATTTGGTGCAGGATGCCAAATGTGGGCACAGGGGAGCTAAAGGGGTGGCCTGTGTGAGGACAGATTAGGGGCTGCCCCATGCCAGACACAGATGTCTTCAACAGTCCCACCACAGGACAGCGCTGAGCAGATTAGCTATCATTAGGTGTGAAAAATGCTAGAGAGAAAAGTGAACAGGGACAGAAGAGAGAGAGAGAGAGGAGGGAATCAAGCCAAATTATATAGGGTGTAGCCTTCTAAAAACAGGATTTAAGGAATTTTGAGAATGTTACTTCATTTTATTCACGATTTTACTAGACAGAATTTTGCCTTCAGTGACCATGACAAGTGCCTTCTAACTTGAATTAATTGCTAAGCAGGCATTTCCAAGATGATTAGAAATTGGAGGTCTACCTTTTTTTTATACAGCTTGAAAATAGAATTTAGATCTGAAATTTTGCTCTCTCCCTCTCTCTCTCCCTTTCTCTCTTGTCTCTGCCTCCATCTCTACTCTCTGCAGAGTTTTACAGAGTTCTAATAACTGAAAAGGTGATCCCCAAGAGAAGATAGTCCATCCCCCTTCTATTTTTCTCATTTCCTTAATATTTTTCTCAGCTTTTATCTAGACACTACTATCCAGTCACAAAGTCTAGGGAGTGACTAATATGGTCTTTGGGGTTACGATAGGTGCCATTTCCTTGCCATATTGTTACCCTAGAGGTAACTTTTTATTAGACCTTATTTGTCTATCTGTGCTCCACTGAACTTTCGTCTCTGTTGTCCTAAACCGCCACATTAACACTTTTTTTTTTAAGATGAATTTTCTGATGAATGCACCCAATTGTGCATTCAAAGAAACAAAACCAAAAAAGCATCTTTTTTCATAATTTTTCTGCCTTTACAGGAAATACTTATTTTTTACTGTCTGGCCACATCCAAAAGCCTTGTCCAAAACTAGTCATTCCCCTGAGGAAACCAGGAAAGTCATGCCTTCTCAACTTCATTATGTTTATTTCCCTTTTTCACTAATTAGAAAAATTTTACAGGCTTTTGTTTTGTTTTGTTAGAATACCATCTAGAATAAATGTGTACAGTCCCGGTTCCTGTGCATTGAAAAACTGGCTTGAAATATCACTCTAAGTACCTTCTAAGATGATGCCATATCTGAAGGATTACATTGAGAAGGGGAAGGCAATCAATCTTGTTTTAAATGAGTAATACAAGATTGTAGTGGCCTCAGACAAGGCACCCAAATTATGAGATGAATTAAACCCATATATGCACAATAAAGTGCTGGGAACAAAAGTAAATTAATTCACTGAAGGAACCACAATAGTACAGCTAGTTTTGTGACACAGATTCTTAAAATTTCTTTTGGATGCTCCATATTTCCATTCAGAATTCTTTCCCTGCTCTACTGGTATCACTATCTTTCTTTTAAATTTAATTTGGACTTTTAAATGTCTTCTGGAAAAAAGGTGCTTAATACGTTATGGCTGCTTAATAGATTATGACTTTGCCTGGAAGTCTCAGGCTTTGAACATAGGCACATAAACGCCACTCAACAAATCTGTTTGCACTGATAAATTGGTGTGTTGTCTAATATTAGAGAGGAAGACTTCTTGTAGTGGGCTACCCCTTCTCAGCAGGACAGGGATAAAAATAGGATGAAAATGTCATGAGTTTATATAAAGACAAAGACATTGCTTACCGCGTATTATCACAGGCAAAACAGATTTAACTTGTGGAAAATTAATTTACTATCAATTAAAATAGATTCAGCTATGTCCTGCAGTCGTTCCACTGCATCTGCCTGGAACTGTGTCTTGCACAGGGTAGTCCTTGCCTCTTCTCACAGAGACCTCTGCAGCCCCCCACCAGCCCTGGCACAAGCACCTAACCCACTTCTGTAGTTTTTAAGTACATAAGGCTGTCACAGTGCCTTTGTCCAGTCCATTGATGCCATACTTCCTGACCAGACTCACTGCTGTCATCAGGAAATGCACTCAGGAGTGCCCTGAGAACAATGCCCAGTGGAAAAGCTAGGAGGAAACTTTGCTGGACAAGTCTGTTCTAGACATCATGAGCTGACACTTCCACAGCATCCCACATGGCCCAGACACAATGCCTAGTCTTCTTATTTAACTGAGTACATCAACGACAAGATATATGCCTAAAGAGCCTCTTGGCACCCTGCAGACATTCTGTGCCAGATTCGCACTATGAAATGATAATGCAGAAAGATGTAATAAAAGCATGATGCGATGTCATCACCGCAATGACTAGCAGGGAACACCATGGGTGGACTAGAACAGCTGCAACATTCAGAAGCATCCCCTGTCCCCAGTTTCTTTACTTTCACTTTCCTCTGAATCCTGACAACAACTCTGTCCACAGCAAAGGCTGGGCCTGTCTTGCTGTCCCTTCTTCTTCACTTATATGTACATGGAGTTGTTTAGTTCCTTGAAATGTGATGCGATGTGTGGCCATTCAGAGTAACCCAAGAGAACCCTTCCTGTCATCCTGTCCTCATGACAGCAACTATTGAAAAATTATATGGACGTGCATGCTCTGTTCCTACAGACTTGCACGCAGACTCCTGAAACATAGATGAGGTAAATATCCTTCCAGACAAGAAGCTGAGAAAGAACAAACACGTAATCTTAATTATATCGTTTGGACCAGGCATGAAGGTGTTTGCTTATTGATTATGCTTCTGTACTGATTTCTGACATGAGGTGTCATAATTCATTTTACAAAAAAACCATTTTATATCTTCTTCTTTGATATTAAATATTATGTATTCAATGTACAGATCATGTCTTTAAGAGGAGAATTGATATAACTTACTATTAATTTCCTCTCTAAAAGGTCAGCCAGGTATCTAAGACACTGAAGTTCAATCAGTACAAAGGAAATGGACACCCTAAGTGTAACTTTAGGCATGCACATTTTAGCTATCTTCCTTCAAATTATGTAAAGTCTTTTTGTTATAAAGAAATAGAACCTGCAGCTAAGCATATACAGTCTTCTATTATAATCTGCATTCTCTGTCATCAAATTAAATCCCTACAGTTTAAACGTTTTGTCTCCTGCTGGAGTTCACAATGTGACTGTATCCTCACAAACCTTACATACTGAGCTCATATCAAATGCATTCCAGGCTGGCTGGTTTTTCCAGCCTTTCTGCCTTTCCTGCCTTTCCTATCACAGTAAGTGTAATATTAACATCTCTGATTTTTTTTTTGGGGGGGGTATGGTTCCAAGAAACAATAGAAGAAGAATATTATTTCATTTTCACTACGTTTTGGTAAAAACTAGTATCTGTTTTGATCCTTTCTGTCAAAGACTCTGTTCACATAAATCTAAAGAGGGACAGGAATCCTTTATTTCATAGGTTCTTTCCCTCCCCCTAAGTGTCGTTTTGGATTTTACAATTCTATATGTGCTTCAATTATTCTGTTCCCGTTATCCTACATGCAGAGGGTGGTTATTGATGCTGTGGCTAATTAACAATCTAAGCGCACAAATGTCTCCTTGAAAACAAGATCTGGCACTAGACTAAATGAACATTCTGATTGCTCATTAAATGCAGTAGTCTCTCTGCAAGTCAGGTAATACTAACAAGGCACTCATTTTTTTTTACGTCTTGTTTCCTCCCCATCACCATTCTTGTAAAAAAATTTTTCCCCTTTTCCTCAAGAAGTGTATAAAGATAGCTTTATTTTTCTTGGTGTGTTTTCCTGATACACTCGCTCTAATTCTGTACCTTCAATGCCCTGCTATGTTCACGTAGAGTCAGGGACTGTGGAAGCACACACTTTCCAAGGTCTTAGATACACTGTCTTTGCTTACAGATGGAGCATATTCATTTAGCATTTCAGGTGACAGACTGTCCCAGGACAAACAGGTAACACATTCAGTCTTACACTGTCTTAATGGATAGATACAAGTTCACTTGTTAATTTACTACTCTCTACAAATCTCATGAAGCCTTGTCTCAGAGGGCCACCTTTAAGATGGAGCTTACTGCTTTTGCTTTAGGTAAAGCTACTTTAAAAGACTTTTTCAGATTGTATACACAGAAACAGCATTATCTGAGGTATTGAGAACTTGATGGAAAAGAGATCATAAAAGCTTATATAAAGCTTTATTATTCCTTTTCAGAGATGTTTGCCTGGGAATCTCTGAAAAGTCTGGAGAAGTAAGAAGATAAATTTCTTAGCTCAACTACATCTTAACCTGTGCTATCTTAGGGAATATGCCACACCTTTGAGTGCTGGTGTTCCCCATTGAAAGTCTGATTTTAATTTTGCACCCATACACAATTTAACAATATGCAGTACTATCTAACTGGCATTTTTGATTGTAGCTACATAAAACTTTTCACTAATATAAAATTGATATTATTTATATAAATATGAACTCATGATGCATAAATATGAAATTTTGAAAAAAAAATATTGTATGATTTACAATGTAAGTGAAAAATGAACTTCATAAATCCTTGGTCAAAACAGATTTTCATACAATCCAATAGTCAGTAAAGGTTATCAGAAATTAACATAGCATTATTATTTTTTGATACAATGACATTTTTTGAGAAATGTTTGAAATTAGCACCATAATTTATAAATGAAAATTTGTGCAGGAAATTCATATGCTAACAGTGGTGTTGGGAAGATAATAATTTAATAAGTATTTATTGAAAAATGCAAATGTTATTATCACAAAGTAAAATTATCTGTATACATACTTATTAGCTAGTAATAATTTATTCACAGACATTATTTATTTTAAAACATACAGAAATTTGTCCTTTCCTGGTCCAAGACATTATGTTACTTTCATTTACTACTGTGATTAAATGTCCCTGTTTTCTCTGAACTATACTGCCTGTTACAAAATTTATGAAGATAAAATCCAATCAAGTACTAATGAAATGAGAAAATCCTGTCCATTCAGTCTCTCTGAATTAATTGTAAAAAACTGGCTTAATCTCAAACTTTTGAATCTGGTTATTAGATAAAGTCAGTTTTGTGCTATCTGTTTTTACATGATGTTTCTGGTTTTCCAGATTCAGTGAAGGATTGGCTGAGGTAAATGCTCAGATCAATTCCTTTCCAGAATATGTCCAAGTGAGCATGGGAAATACCTCAGGAGCAGTTAAGTCATTAAAATACATTAACATTAACATAATACTAAAATATAGAATATTTCCAGCTATTATACTTTTCCTTTTCCACCTAGAATAGGGCAATTAAAAGCATGAGCAAAAGTGGAAAGGTCTCTCACATATATGTATCACTTGTTTAATGTCAGCATCTGATCAAAATATGGTTTGAATATGATCACAATACAACTAAACTTATTTTCAGGCTCTTTTGTTTGAATTTCTACCCACACAGATGGACGTAGTCTACAGAAATACTTGCCTAGCCATTCAACCTTCACTTTGACCAGGGTTTACAATTAACTTGTTAGCAAGTATACAAATTCTTCAGGCACAGAAGCCAGCGGCTTATTTGTCACAAATAGTAATTTGTTAGTCATTATTTATAAAAACTCTCTCATTCATTTACTTTTTACTGTCTAAACTGCCTCCACTGTAGGTCAAAATATTCCTCTCCATAGGAAAAAAGAGACTAATTATACTTGTAGCAGTTCTCAGAAGAAAAGGTTTTATTGGCCAAACAACATCAAACACACTTGTCCATGAAGAATACAGAGTGGATATTGTCTTCTGATCTCTCTTCACTTCTATTTAAAACTAAGCCTGCCTTGTAAGCATATGCATACTTGCATTTATGCATATATATATATGCACAGATAGACATATTTTCTGTAACAGAAAAGTTTTGCTATAAGTACCTTTTATTTATGTCAGAGTATATATGGTCACAGAAACTATGGTAGAGTGCTTCCAAAAGAGCAGTGTATTTATCCACAGACTGACCAGCTCTATCTAGAGAAGCCCAGCTGTACCATTTGGGGTCAAATTCTCTTCAGGTGTAACACAGCGACAGTTACTTCTTTCTAGCAGACAGCTTAAGAGGGCTGTCTAATACTGCTTTCTCACAGATATTAGTTGGGGTTTTTTTTACCTATTTAAGAATAAATATGAAAGTTAATTGGCTGTTGGCCTAGCATAGAGTAATCTACTTGCATTTATATGGAAAACTAACAATCATGATAAAAATATTTTCACATAATTTTGTAGAAGCAATTTTATTTTTTTATCAGTACATTTTAAACTAGAGACCTATAGCACTTTATTTGAAATACACAACCTAAGACCTTATATTCATAGTAAAACTTTGATGTTTCAGTTCTTACTGCACCTTTTAGGTGTCTAAAGTCGAACAGGAAACCTTACACCTTTCTCTAGTATATTATGATTCTCTGAATAGCATTACTTCCTTTTTAGTCACTTCCTTCAAAATCAAAACTCTTTTTGCCTTCACACATTTCCATCAAGGCACAGTACAAGTGTTATTTTTCTTCTTAGTTCGGATAAAAACAAGGACTGTCAATAGACCTGTTCAATAAATGGCCACGTGCCTATTTCAGATATGCTTGCCTATTTATCCCATTATATGACTGATACAGATTTCTTCTCTGACCCATAAACTTGAGCTTTTACCTACCTCTTAATTACAAACTAGTGGCAGTGTAAATGGTTTCATCTCTTTCTTTAAGGGTTACCAGTGTGCAGACAACATAACAGCAGTCCTGCAGGTATAAATTGTGTTTCATTTTAGTGTTTGACAAGATAGCAACACAGCCTT
Organism: Todiramphus chloris collaris; assembly: GCA_025345505.1. NCBI lineage: Eukaryota > Metazoa > Chordata > Aves > Coraciiformes > Alcedinidae > Todiramphus > Todiramphus chloris. Next base: position 18,480,630 of record JANVCC010000019.1, read on the forward strand.
TTTCTTACTGAAAACACCTTAATTTTCCTGACAATTATTGGAGTCACAGTTCTTACAAAATATTTATTAATTAGTTGCTAGATGGTTTGAGACAGTGAAATATGAGTAGTACTACAACTTAGATCAAGATTTTTCATTCTTATGAATAAAACTGATATTTATTAGATTCATTAGGTGTTTATCACAAGCAAAGAATATGAAACATACTATGAAGTATTCCCAGAAGATATACATGTAAACTTCAGAAAATTTTATTCTTTATCTTATCATAAGAAGCAACTATGAAATTGAATGTGTAATTGTAGATGTTGTGGGGTTAATGACCAAATTAGGAGATCTGTAGGTAGAAAACAATCCTTTTTTTTTTTTTTAAATAATGGAAAAAAATTAAACTTAATCTTAGTCTTAGATACTACTTTCCTTCTCTGAAAACCAAATTCAAGGTCTAAAGCAAGTTTTCAGGTGAGAAAAAAATAAACATTTTATATTCCAGAATGAGAAATTTTTAATGAGAAATTGGACACTTGATTAATTTACTAATTATTAATTATTTTACTCCTTGACTAAAGGAAATACACTTGTATAAATTGTGTTAGTGACTATAAAATGGCAAATGACAAATGAAAAATGGTAAAATCTTTTGTTGGCATCAGAAGTCATAATTTACACATGAATGACTATATAGAAGAAAAATTTCACAGACATTTAAGCAGATAAAAGACTCAAAGATTTTAAATATGCAAAGAACCTACATTCAGGTAGACTGACTTCTTGTACAGTATAGACCATAAAATATCCCTGTATTGATCTTTTTATTCAACTAGTATATATCTTAAACAGAAAAGGAGCCTCTGGTTTGTCTAGGAATGGAGAACCCATAAAAATGTTAGGGAGTTGTTCCACTAATTAGCTACCTCCTCTGAAAAAAACAAAATGTACCTTAAATCTAATTTTAAATTGTCTTAGACTTACAACTTTTCTCTACCAGGCTCAAATGCTATCAGATTTCTATTTCCAGGAAGAAAATAATAGATTATTATCACATCACGTTTAATTTTTTCTGTTAAGCTAAACATATTTAGTCCCACAGATGCTCATGACAAATCATGGCTTTAGTCCTTTCATTCTCAGTATCAGATAAAAGAATAATATAATTTCTAAATCCTATATGAATTAGATATATAAAACAAAGGAGGATGTTCCATAACACTTTTGTGCTAAGGGTAAATATTCAGCTATTTGTATATTGTGACTTCCAAACCTCACTATTTTCAAGACTGACCTATAGTCTTCTGGAACATGTGTGTGTGTGTGTGTGTGTGTGTGTATGTGTGTGTGTACATGCGTGTGTGTGTACTGCTGGAATTACTTTCCTGTACTGTTGATTGGCGGAGTTGACTATTTTCATGCTAGAGACCACTTGTAATCAAAGTATGTTTTCTGAACATATTCATTAAACTACTGAACTAAGTAGTCCATTTGCCAGCAGTGTTAGATATTGAATAGCAAAAATTGATTTCCAGAAGGTATGTCAATCAGTCTGATTGTTCATGTCTACAGTCACCAGGTATAGCTTAAATTTCGTTCCTCTCCTAGAATAAGTTTGAGAAGGATTTGATTAGGTGTTAATAAAAGCTTTTGTCCATAGAGAAATGGTGACATACCTGCACTTCCAAAAGCAGGCACAATCTAAAAATGATGGCTAAATATGAGTGAGGAGGAAATATACTAAAGG
>JANVCC010000019.1:18482374-18525629 GCA_025345505.1 Todiramphus chloris collaris
TCTAAAAATGATGGCTAAATATGAGTGAGGAGGAAATATACTAAAGGGTTTTACACTCTAAAAATGATGGCTAAATATGAGTGAGGAGGAAATATACTAAAGGGTTTTACACCAGTGACTAACTGAAGATCTCAAGTTAGGAGCAGTTTTCTTATTTAGTCAGATGGGAGAAATAGGTTTCATCAAAGATTGATATAGCTTATTTAAGATATGAATTGCATCATGGAGTTTCTTATTGCCCTGTATTCCCCATATTCCACTTCAAAATTATTCTTAGCTGATGTTAACAAGTATATCTGTAGAGACAATGTAATGCTTCTCAGCTATTCAATATATGTTATAGTTTTTTTTTTATTTTGAGGAATATGTGGAAGCATCGATTTTTTTGTAGTATTTAGGAGTAAGTTGCCACATTCATGTCTGAAACAGAACTGTTTCCATGTCCAGCAGTAACTCTCAGGAGCTTGAACTAACAACACTTGAAAATACTCACGTGCAGAAGAAGACAGACTTCACTTTGAGACAATCAGGTTTTTTTTAAATTATCTTGACATTTTATTTTTACCATATAGAAGTCTAAATTTTAAAATTATCTGAAACTGAAAGTTGACAACTTTTCTCCTCAAAAAAAATCAGAGCAGAACAGTCATATTTAATTTTTTAAATAAAGCACTTGATATATTGAAAAGATGTTGTTGTTTGTTTTGTTTATTTTTTTTAATTGAAGATTTTTATGAATTGTCATTTTCCTATGAAAAAGTCATATGTAATTACTGACTGCTGTAACCTGAATTTTTCCCACATTTGTAGGAAAAAGAATTCCCAGGTCAAGGTGTTCAGTGGAATATTCTTAAGAACTGAAAACATTATGTTTATTAAAAATCCCATTTGCATCCTACAATTGTATCCTATTTTATTTTTTAAAAGGCCAGGTTACCAGGGGCAATGGTAGCATTAGTGATATGAATTGACATATTCGAAAAAAAATGACAAGATTTTGAGTATCTAATAAAAATCTGATTTTATTTCCTATATTAAGTGCTTTCAAAACATTAATTCTCGTTTTGACAAAACTCATCTATTCTCAAGGACTGAGATTGTTGATTAAAAACTGTTACTTCCAATAGCAGTCAGCCTGATCTACATATGCATATAGCATTAGACTGGCAGCCAGAATTCAAACTACTAATGGATGCATAGAAGTTACTATTAAATCTTCAACATCCGGTATTCTCTGATAGCAGTACAAATCCAAGTGAATGTTTATTACAGTGCTGTAAACTCCAGATTTTCCATGTGTTGCCACCTATCAGGCCCATTCAAAGGCTCTAATCCTCATATAATGCACCAATTCCTTGACATCTGTGATTCTTTTAAATACACCATTCTGTTGGTTTATTTCATTCCACATAACCCATAAACACACATCAGCAACAGAGCTCTGTGAAAACATCTCTGTGAATAGCAGTGGTATCTCTGCAACTGTGAGAAGAACAAGGTGAATGGATTTCAACTCTGAACATTAATATGCCATTTTGCTCGCTTCCTTGTGCTGCCATCCGTTCCCTACTGCACTACTAATGATAATGGTAATGACAATAAGGACTTACTGTCAGCAATTTGTATGGTCTTCATCTGTAACACAATTCATTTTAACAGTACTTTAGAATATTTGGGAACACTAGCTTTTAGGTTCTGGTCTTGAAAATAGTTTTGTTCATGCTTGGCTTGACTCACTTGTAATCCTTCTGCAGTCACTGACACCACTCATGCAAATAAAAATACTAGAGTACTGCACAGCCTCCAGGAAAAATACAGGTCTCTAGGAATGATTCTCTCTTTACACCAGTTTTCTATCTTTGTGAAATAATTGTTTTTAACAGATTTTCAGCATTTGTAATGCAGTAAAATGAGAAGAATATAGATTCTTGGCCAGACCTATCTTTGGAGACATAGTTCCACTGACTTCAAAACCAATTTACTGTACCTGAGGATATGATTCTACATATTTTTATTCTCTAAGCTAAGAGTTATTTGCATTTTCACCTCTTACTTGTGAACATGGAGAATGCGGTCATCTAAGACATTGCTTGTCTTAAATGACAAGGGCAATGTTTTTTGCTCCTATTTATTCTATAATATCATAAAACACATACATCGGTTTCATCTTGTTAAAAGTATTAGGAACTTCCTCCCTTTTTCCCTGCTGAACAGAATATTCTGTATTTTACCATAATACACCTAAAGAGTTTTGGATCCCAAAGTGAAATCCGCAGTTGTTCCTACTTCCACTTCCAAATCAAGTTGCAACTCTCCAATCTTTTTTTACCTTCACAGAACATTTTCCTTTGCCAAAATAAGATTTATACTACTGCTCTGTTTTTCCACTCTTACTAATTGGATAACACCACACTTTATAGTTCTAATAAAAACACAGCTGCTTCCATTTTACATGTTTGGACACTTTTTATAGGGTGAAGAAACTTAAATAAAGATGAATTGAAAGAACGTGGAAATTAAGTTTAATTACCACCACCAGAAAAAAAAACACTTAAAGAAATACAGCACTTCCATACAGATTTTGTGACCACTGCAAACAACAGGAGTTTTTCCACTGGCTTTTAACAGCATTTGGATTTGGTCCCTGAAACTCAATTGCTTGCATTGCAGAAGAACTAAGGCAAGGGCAAGCTTACTCTCCTGACCTATGGGTACAATACATGTTAGAATATTTTTAGGTTACGTATGTGCTCACAGTTGAGGACACACATAAGCTTACTTCTCTTATTTGGGAAATATTAAGTACCTTAAGTCAATGTACAGAAAGAGGCAGGTGATAAAATACCTGGAAAACTATGCTTTCAGCAGCATTTCCAGCATAGCCCGTTCAAACATTACCCTAAGGTATGTAAAAGGGTAACAACAGTTTACTTTAAATAAATAGACTTTAAACTGGCTATCTTGGAGACTGCATGGTGATCCAACTTTGGCAAAATGACAGCTAGAAGACACTGCAAAATATACTGCGAAAACTGGCTAAATACCTGGGTGGCTCTGTTACCTTGAGTTTTGTGTTCTGCCTACCTAAAGTGAACATACTGGCTGTTTTGCTGAACTGGGGAATAGGTCTCGCTGACCACACAGGAACTTAAAAGGCCATCATAAAGCATAGATTTTGGGAGTTATTTTTACAAAGTCATAAAATAGTTTGAGTTGGAAGGGACCTTAAAGATCATCTATTTCCAACCCCCATGCTGTGGGCAGGAATATCTCTCACTAGATCAGGTGGCTTAATGCCCCATCCAACCTGACCTTGTACACTTACAGGGAGGGACATCCACAGTTTCTCTGGGCAACCTGTTCCAGTCTCTTACCACCTTCACAATAAAGAATTGCTGCTTAATAATAATATAACCTTAATAATAATATAACCTAAAGTTACCCTCTTTCAGTTTGAAACTGTTACTCCTCATCCTATCACTACATTCCCTGATAAAGAGTCATTTCCCATCTTTCCTATAGGCCCCTTTTAAGTAGTGGAAGGCCACAATAAAGTCTCCTCAGAGCCTTCCCTTCTCCAGACTGAACAACCCCAACTCTCTCAGCCTGTCCTCACAGGGGAGGTGCTCCAGCCCTCTGATCATCTTTGTGGCTGTCCTCTGGATCTGCTCGAGCAGGTCCATGTCCTTCTTATGCTGAGGGTCCCAGAGTTGAATACAGTACTCCAGGTGGGATCTCACAAAAGCAGAGTAGAGGGGCAGAATTTGGGCTGTGTGTGCACATTGCTGGCACTTAATCAGTTTTTCATCCACCAATGCCCCCAAGTCCTTCTCTGAAGGGCAGCTCTCACACCCAGCCTCTATTTATGTTTGGGATAGAACCACCCCAGGTAAAGGACCTTGCACTTGACCTTGTTGAACGTCATGAGGCTTAAATGGGTCCACCACTCAAGCCTGTCAAGGTCCTCTGCGTGGCATCCCTTCCCTCCAGTATGGTGACTGCACCATGCAGCTTGGTGTCACCAGCAAACCTGAAGAGGGTACACTCAAACCCACTGCCTGTGTTGCCAACAATGATGCTGAACAGCTCCAGTACCAATACCAGCCTCTGAGGAGCACCACTCATCACTGGTGTCTACTTGGACATTGAGGCATTGATTGCAACTTGTCCAGTGCAACCACACAGCCAATTGCTTATGTACTGAGTGGTCCAGCCATCAGATCCATGTCTTTCCAATTTAGAGACAATTTTGTTGCATTTGTAGTCTTTCTCCTCCAAAACTTCCCTACAATAACTAAATATTGGTGAAAACTAAGTATTTGCCCTCAGTTTTTAAAATTCAGGGGAAGCTGCTACAAGCAGATGGCAAGCAGCTTCTACTGCTTTTTTTTTCCCCTCCTCCCTAGGGCAAAGGGAGCATTATTGAAATACATTTGAGCATTTCTGCTTGAAATTATGTAGGAAAACATTCTTTTTTGGGAAGACATATTTGCCTATAGTAGAGATTATAATAGCAGCTTCAGGAAGGGATGATGGAGAGAGGAAACACCTTTCAGTTTTTGAAGTGTTGCCAAGACCATTCTTTCTAAATCAGTAGCTTTTTCTCTCCGAGATGTCAGTCATGATGTTCTGTGGAAGAACATTAAAGTGCACTTTTGATTAATTGGTGCACAAATTATTTCCCATTTGATCTGTAGGCATTAAATTTAATTCTAATGCACTTGCAGTGACTCTGGGACTGTTTTATGAATTTGGAGTGATTTTAGCCTTTATGGTTTAATTTACTCAGAAACCTTATCTAAATAGAATATTCTAAGGTTTGGAACAGCTGAAATACTGCTCGTAATTCTTAACTCCAATTTAAATACTTCTGAAATCAATTTCAAAATGAAGTAAGCTTCCTCCTTGAAAAAAATGTGTTTTCCTGCTCCTGATCTCTGGACAGTAAGTTAATGTTGTTGCCTCTTCCATTTTTGGTAACATACAGTATATTCAGTAATATGCTCCTGAGAATGCAGCTGAAATGTAATTTGCATTCTTTTCTGCATTTTGAGAACAGTTTCCCAAGAATGTTTTGATTTAAAAATAAATGGAAATTTGTACAGCAAGGTAAAGATGATTTACATACTGCTTTCTGCTGTAAATATCTCATCTGAAAGTATATAAAATGGCCTGTTTTAGAAGCAGAACATTCATGTCTTGTAATATTGCATATATGCAATTCAACATTGAGGGTAGGGAAAACCTGCATAGATATTTGTATCCCTTTAAGCACCGTAGAGCTGAACACTTTATTTTATGTCAACACGCTAAATCCTAGTATCTTGAACAGATTTTACTCACTTTAGTGGGCCACTCCATTACCACTTGAGGAATTATAATGTTGGATAAACTGAAGTAGATATCTGTATTTTTGTGGTTAATAATAACAATAATTTACATTTTAAAACCCTAATTATTTTTCACTCACTTTCTACTTAAGCAAAACTCCCTCTGAAAACAAAGATTTCTGTGACTAAGACTCTCAAAATTTTGCCATTTTAATCATCCTTTCCTGTATTTTGCCTTTCTGCATTTTATATATTTTCTGACTTCATAACCTTCTTTTATAAGGGCAAATTTAACATGTATTTTTTCTAACTCTTAGTTTGCTTAGTTTATATTAAGGGGACATTCTTACTGAATGCTGTGGAAAATAGTTTTATTTATAATATACTACAGTTTGGCACAACTATTAGAACTGATAGCTTATCCAATGGATTATTTTATTTATCTTTGTAATCTTAAAAAAAGTAGAGATTTCTTTTAATGACATTACACAAAAAGCAGATTCCAAAGACATCTCTGGGTTTATTATTGTTTTAGGGGGAACATTATTACTTGCCTGAGATCTGGCAGTCATTTGCATCTTAAAGGTCTTGCATAAATCTATCACTACTAGCCATATTATCACAACCTATTTTTCTAAAGACTAATTGTTCCAAAACATTGACGTTAATGAGCAATTCAGTGCAAAGTACAGAATACATATTTCATTATGTTTGATGATGCTAATACATTACCTCTAGGAATCCCTATTCATTGCCATAACTTCCAGAAATAGTATTTGTACTATTTGCTGCTGTTAACCACAGTTCCTTAGGACTCTCATTACATATACAAGGTATACATAGTTATGAAAACTCATCAGAATCATCCTCTGTGCTCACCTGCTAGGCTTATGCTTGCTGCCAATACTTAGATTAAATGTTTATCATGGTTCCTATGTGCTGAAATCATTTCCTTCTATGCAAAGTACATGCATAGTGTCAATCAAAACTGCTAAAAATTATATTATGGAATCACAAGCATCAAATCACAAGCATCATAAAATCCCTGCCAGTTTTTTAGTTTTACTCTACTAGACACAATTCCATACAAAAAAAAAAAAAAAAATTCATACTAAAAACCCTTTAGATGTAGGTAATACACAAGTGAATGTTTGTGGAGACTTAAACTTGTAGCAAAATACAAATAATATCAAGTAGAAACTAAGTAATTACTCATGAAGCAATCCCATAAAATCATCAGATCCCTCAGTCTTATATTCTACTTCTTTCAAGTCAGTATAGGGAAAATGGTACTTTTTTTTCAAGTCAAATTATCTTATTTGTTTTGATATTATTCAAAACATATTCTCTATATTTGAAGGACTACAGACTAGATTAAACTTAAACCAAAACAAAACCCTGAGTTTGCCATATATACAGGAAGTTGCTGAGAGGCGAAATTTTTTGGTCTACTTGTTTCTTCACCATCAGAATTAAGTTAATGACATATGGCTATAGATCACAGAAGCATTTCCCTGGTCAGCATTACATCTGTACTAGTTAGGCTACCTCTGTATCTCTACTACAAAGATTTGGGATGAGCCCAGTGTTTTCGTATGATGTTTTACATTTCTGTCATTCAGCTCCTGACTAGAATAAGACTTAACTTCATCTTTTGGCCTCTAGTTTCTGATCCAAATCATGTATTTTTCTCTTAATCACAGTATGCACTGTGACACTGAGCATGACATTGCTATTCTTTGTTTCAATCCACACATACACACAGAAGTAATTTATATCATATTTTATTCATATTGACAGAACAGCACCAGCAAGGACTGAACTGGTGCCATCTTACAAGATCACCCACTTAAATTACAAGTCTTAGATATTTGACCCTAGAACTGAGTGTGCAATACCATACAAACAATATAGTTATTGTTAGTGCTGGAGAAATACCATACTGGGGGTGGTCTTTGTGTGGGTAACACAAAGACCCTATCCTACTGTCACTGAAAACAGATTTACTATTTGCAAAGAGCTATAGCTAACTGAGGAATGCTAAAGTCACATTTAAATCAACAGCTTTAGAGAAGTGTAAATTAAAGTTTTGATGGAAAAATTATTCCAATTAATCACCATGTAATAAATAAGCTATCAATCCCAAATAGTGTGTTCTACCTTTTCTCTAAAGAACCATCTCTCATTGCTTACACATAGTGTTTGACTAGGAATAAAATATTGTGCTTTAAAGAAAAAAGCCAACCACCTTTCTAATAATGACCTTACTCCTCAGGGTAAACAAAAAAGATCCATATTTTTCAGAACATAGAGACTGACTTCATCAAAGAGTACAGAGTTCTTGCCTAGCACAAACTCTCTCTTTTCTCTGTCTCAGCCCTCTTTCATGCACTGTTTGTTCACAAGGCCTTGGAAATTCATAAACTCCAAACTCAGAGACTCCTGAAGTCCCCTCAGCCCTTTTGGACTTGTTTTAAAAATCTTCAGAAGTTTTTGGGAAAGAGGATTTGCCCATGCCTGTATCAGGTATACTAGCACAAAGGCTACTGGCTTCACGGAACCACAGAATCACAGAATGGTACAGATTGGAAGGGACCTCTGGGGATCATCATCTAGTGCATCCCCCCTGCCAAAGCAGGTTTTCCTAGAGTAGATTTCACAGGAACATCTCCAGGTGGGCTCGTGCTGCACTATAAGACCATCTTGATTCTCTAATTTGTGTACATAATTGGGAAGATAGTAAAGGGAAGAACGTGAAAATCCTAGGAAGGGATGAATTGATTGTCACAATTCCATACTGAGGCCTGTGCCCTAAAGCACATAGCGCAACACAGTGAAGGGTTTCTGACTAATGCAAGTCACTGGAAGACCCTCTCTGTAATGTGAATCATGGAGGAGAAGCAAAAACCTCTCAGGGACTGTATGCCGTGTGTTTGGTGCTGCAAATATAATTTGCTATGGTCTGGTGGATGTAACACTCCTCAACAAAAAATTTAAAAAGCTGAGTTTCCCTTCTGTGGTAAGATCCCTCTTAATATTAGTCAACCTTCAAGACAAAGCAGAAGTGAAAATTAATCTAGAATACATAAATGACAGCCTTAAGAAATTAGTTACTGTATTTGGAGAAATACATTGCAAAGCAAAAACCCTAGTATGGTTTATAGTTATGTTTTGGAGTGACTGAACAGGATGCTCCTCTTGTGGTAGCACCCTCTCAGCTCAGTCTTGCTCTCACATACAGTTCTTTCTTCATTTAGCATTGTTTATACATTTGTATTTAAGCAGTAAGTTGCATTGCTAGATGATCCTTGTAAAAATCACTTCTTTTCTTTCAGATTGTTTTTTAATTTTAATCATCAAAATTTTCCTGATCTGGTTTATAAGGGAGTCCCATGGACACTGCATTGGCCCAACAAGGTTCCATGAACAGTTTTAGGAATGTGAGACTATGCAGCTGGCACACAGAGGGGCAGAACTTCTTGAACTGGCTTTGCCACCTTATAGAACATTTCAGATACTATAGGCATCACTCTGATTTTGCTTCAAGGTGTTTTCTGTGTTTGTTCACTAAACAGATTCTGAAGGCAAGTTAACACGGAGTAGTTTATATAGTTTTGGAGCACAGGTCCAACATCTTGACAGGTATGATTGTTAATCACTGCTTTCCTTGAAGCGGAAATTGGAGCTGGAGTAAAAATTTCCTTTACAGACTCTTTTGTTCCTGAAGTTGCTCCTGATGTTAAAGACAGCTCTAAAGATTTTCTAAAACTACAACTCTGCTAATTGATCTAAGCAGGTAACAAGTCTCCCTTGCTGATGAACACTTGTTAAAGTTTCCCCCACTGATAGTTAAGGATGCCTTTATGGATTCATCTTCTCACTGGATGGACCTAAGGCAATTCATCCCCTCATCTGGTTTTGAACAAATATGTTCACACTGTGCACATCTCTTTTTCCACTGCAGATCAGTAACTGAAAGAGAGCATCATCACTTTCAAGTTTCCATTACCTTTAAATACATAAAGCTTCCATGGAATATAACTCCAGATCTGTTCATTGTACACTCATTACAAAGACACAGAATGCAGATCATTACTAGATCGTGGCAGAAACAGTGCTTTAAACTACTAAATAAACCAGGTGACAATTAAACATAGCTGTCCACAATTTGAGGACACTCAGCTAATGATAAACCACATGACATCACAAACAAGGCTTTAAAAACTCTTCCTGAGTGTGCTTTTGGAATTGTTTTCAGGCATGTTAGAGAAGACCTGTCCTTAGGTTTCTTAGCTGTCATGCTGGTAATAGTTAGGTGTTGTTGAGGTCACATTTCTACGGATTTTAAGATGATAGCTAATGGTACATCATTTCTCACTGTATAACTAGTATACATTTCAGATCTTGTATGTAAGTTAATGCCTTTCATTTACAGTAATGGCACTGAGGACCAGACCTATGGACAGCATGAGAGAAAGACACAGCAGATGTGTGGGTATATTTATCCGCTGCCAAGTGCTGAAACACTGCAATAAACATCAGCCTTTGCGTGAGTACCAATCTAATCCTTTTAGACAAATGTTACCATGTAGGTTACATAGATTTGTGTTTCAGTTTTTGTGTATATTTCTATCTGCAAAAATAACTGCTTTGACTTTATACAAGTTGACTATGGCATGGTAGAATGACCTTGGCAGAACTTAAGTGGCCATATGTCCCCTCAATAAATATAAGGAAGCAAGCATTTCAAACAATTAAATGAGAGAGATTAACTGATTTTTGATATCAACTAATAGACTATTAGGCTATTATCTCCTTGAATTTGCATGATCTAAAAGGAGCCACAAAGAATAGATGGTTAATCTTAGTCAGGTTTGGAGAAATTTAATACCATAGTCAAATGTGTTATGAAGTGTTAAAACTGGACTGGCACTTCCATTCATTTTCCACAGAACATGAGGCCAACTCATTTTCATATTGTTCACAGAAACATTAAAAATGATTAATGAGCGCTAGTAAATGTGAAAATGAAGGAATGACTATCAAGAATGAAAACAAGTGTTTCCTTTTATCTTATCACAGCTAGATAATTCAGTTAGCTTCCTCATGATCAGCCCCCAGATCTTCTTTTAAGAGGGCTAAATACCATTTAAACATTGAAATTGAACAGGTTCTCATTTAGGGAGTTACACAATAACTGTAGTAACTGTTACACTGAGCAACGTATATATTAAAGCAAACTCTTCATAATATAACATATGGAATATTTTTGTGATGGAAAAAACAAATTCAAACCATTCATTAAGTATGCAGAATGAAGACCAAAATCTCAGCAAGGACAAGAACATTTACATATTCATTTACCATTCCCTTACATAGACAAAATTAATTTCTACTGAACAGGTTCAGTTCAAACTCAATTTAATGTTAAAAACCTAAAAATCTTGAAACATATATACAGAACATAAATCTAAAGCACTAATGTAAAATGAAATTGTAAGCTCTGGTGCAGTAATGAAAAGCAAAAACATTTGAAGGGTTTTTTTAAACAAAACCAAAAATCAGCAGAAATATGGATGTTTGGATTTGTGTTGATTTTTTATTCCATTATTATTTATATCAGCATCAATAAATAAAAAAAAATGAAAATGTCTTAAAAAAATTTTGATATGACAATTTATGAAACCTAAAGAAAAACAGGAATAAATTCTACTCCAGCTCCACATTATTCCACAATATTCTACAGCATACTTTTAAGTATTTATAAAAAAAAAAGATTTTGATATAAACTTTGCTCTCAGTCATATAGGTCACAGATCTGTAGCAAATTATTAGTCACCGCTCCTGACATATTCTTTCCAAAGTTAAATCACCTCTAGAATGTAAAAGACACTAGCTTTTTTGTATAAAGTTTCTGTAAAATTTCACCGTAATTATTTAAAAGAAACTACAGTGTTCTCCTAGTTTTCTTTTCTTACTTTTTTTTAATAATATCTTCACTGTTTTTAGTATTTTATCTGGAAACTGTTTTAACTGTTTTAAACACTGTTTAACTGTGTTTAACAAAAACACATTAAAAATTAACAACTAGCTGAAGCAAATTCATGGACTTAAAAGGAATACAAGTTTGAGTGATAAACTTCAGTATTAGTCTATTAACTATTAAAGATAGATATTTCAATTTATAGATAAAAAAATAAACATATTATGTTCTTCAAATAAACTGTCTTATAGTTAAATCACCAATTACCATTTTCTCTTGCCTGACAAACCAATGGGAGGAACAAAAAAAAGGTGGATCTGCCCAATAATATATTTTAGAACTGCAACTGTTGTTTTTAGAGATCTTTTGTACTTTTTTTTTCTTTTAAATAATAAAGTAGTTCCTACCAGAATGTCTTGGTCAGGCCTGCATTGCAAAATAAATTCAGAAAGCAATAGCTGATAAACCTAAAGACCAAGTCATTGCTCATTGGGTTTACAGGAACTAGACTTTTGTTCAGCACTTCTGTTTGCAAAACAACCTTTGTTCTTGAAAACATATGTATGTTGCATGACAGAAACAGAATAACACAAACATAATGGCATAGGTTACTTGTGTGGTGTATTGATCAAAATCCACAACAAAACCCGTTTATCCGAACAGTTGCTGTCCTGGATATTGTACTGGGGCAGTGGCAGAAGGAAGTATCCCAAAGGAATGAATCTTTGCATGCCTGAATAAAGATTTTACTTCTCCTTCTTCTATTCCTATCTGTGTGAGGGACTGATTTCTGAGTTATGCAATTGACTTTTGTTAAGATCAGTCATTATTTCCAGATGTGATCTTTCCATTTTTTTGCTCTGTAATATCAATTCATGTCAGCCACCTGTTGAACTGGCCTAAGAGCAATCTTAAAATGAATTCATGTCCTTTGGGGGCAGAAAGATACCAGACTCATCCCAGAAATGATAAATGACTGTTGTACTTGCCAAAATAATAACTTGCACTCAACTTCAAAGAGTTTACTCAAAATGACATTATCATATGCAACTGAAATGAATTTCAAAGGAGAACTACATCATTGGTTATGAAGGGAAAGACATTTCCTCACTTATAGTGGGAGGAAGGAAGAAGGAATAAAGAAAAAAATGCAACTAAAAGCAAAAAGAATCTAGTGTAAGTTTGTAGACAAATCCTGGAATATAGCAGAATACAGAGGAGATGGCTAGGCCTATTACTTTTCACCACAGAACATGAACATCAGGAAAATGATTTGTAAACCACAAAGCAAAATGGTTCAGATAATTAATGAAATGACAGAAGAACTGACTAAGACAAATCTGAATGTTCTGAACCTTCCTTCATTTTCCTTTTTGATGTTAAAAAGACTATAATTAACTGTCTTTTCTTCCTGTCATCTTCACTACTATATGTGTATTTTTAAAAAATGTGTAAATACCTTTACCAAAAGAAAACAGCACAACACAAAAAAGGTTGCCCTTACCATACACAGGGCCTGGATGCAATCTGAAGACACTGGAAATATCACTTGAATCCTGTCGGCACAAGATTTCTAGAGACGTCTCTAGAACAAAGAGGACATCATAAACTCAGCTGAAGAATTCAGGAGGAATCTCTGATGCTCTTGGGATGAATAGCAGAATTTCCATAAGATAGTCAGGATTTCATCACTATTTTAAATAATATTCATAAAGAACTTACAACTCCTAAAAGGTGTGATCATTATTCCTTGAAAGCTGGTGAGTTTTTTAAAAACTCTTTTTTTTCCTTTAAAAAGTTGTATTTATAATAATATCTACATTAGACTCTTCAATTTTGGTCTGACCTATACATATATGTATATTGTATGCATAATTCCAGTCTAAAAGAGGAGATTGCCAGTAGTATAAACATATCATTATGCAAAGTAATTAGATGCAGAAAAATAAATAGAATCAATGCTGTGAGCTTATAGAAGTGCAGATAAACAAATACTCATAATGTTTTTTAATAGATGTTTAGAAAAATCAGCCATATCCTTCAGGTTAATGACTTAGTTCCATCTAGATTTGCTCTTCTGGGTTCAGAATATATAATTATAATGCTTATAATTCAAAGTGAGAAAACCTTGATGACTAGTTTATAGAATCCAGAAGGCTTCAGCAGATCAGCAATTGTCCTTTAAAATCAGCTTTGTAAATAGATACAGTTATTTTATTTAAACTTGCAGGCAGTTCTAAAAATCCCTTTTTCACCCTGTAATTACAAATTCTTATTTGTTTGATAAAAATCTAACAAGTAGAGGAAATTCTGTTTTCTTGTGTGAATGAGGTACTATTGTTGTTTCTGCTTTGGTTTTGATCTGCCATTCAGAGCTAAAATTGGTGGCAATCATCCCTTCAACTACACCTGGGCATTGCTTATTGTCTGGTCTTCACCTACAACAGTAGTTTGGAAAGATTCCCCCTCTCTTTTTTTTTGAGTAGTTCAAAGCAACCAGTCACAATAGTAACAGCCAGTACTCTTCTGCTGTTGTTGGTTTGATCAAATATCACCTCAGCTAAAAGTCCAAATATCCAAGCATATCTGTAATAATAAAACTTTTTTTTAATCTCCTGACTAGTCCTCTTTTTTCTTTTTAGAAATACATTCAGAGATTTTGATGAACTGTAAAAATGGAAATGAGCGAAGCCACCTTTGTTTTTGATGGAAGTAGCCACAGGTCATGCAGTGAAGCCTACCCAAAAGTATTATTCTGTTGAGTAAGACATTCACATCTGCTCAGCTCTAACTCTGGTACGTATGATGATTCTAGTGTGTTCTGGGAAAACAAGGTAAAATATAACTGTCACAGAATTATTTGTGTGACTAAAAGCTCTGGACTACGTCTGTCCCATTCTGCTGGTTCAGGTATGTGTTGTAAAATCACAAAAATGCACAATTGAACTGTTTCCAGATTTTTATCTTTGTAACACACTTGGGATGGGTGATAGTGACCCAAGTAGCAACCACTAACTGCCAAAGAGATTGGCATGGGGTGGAACAACCAGCAAGGTGTCTTCTGCTGACCATCTAAGTTAGAACACTATAAGTAACTAAAAAAAGCTGTCCCTTGCAGGGGAGTGGAGTAGTAGGGAGAGGGGTGATGTAAATGTGAATATGTCCTAGATTGTGCAGAAACCTAATCCTGAGGTTATGTAAAAAAAAAAAAAAAAACCAAACATAATCCTGTTATGTAAAAGTGAGGATGACAGACACTTCAACCCCCTGTCTTGTTCCCCTGCCCTGTTCACAAGGACACAGAGGCCTTCATGCATCTGAGTGTGTTCTGTACAGAAAAGGGCACGTGTGTAAGAAATTTCAAAATAATTATTAAATTACACATGCAACAAAAATGCATATTTGAATGGTTATACCTGTACAACCAATTTCACATAGAAAAGTATTCAACTTTTTAAATAAAAGTGTTTGGTTTTTTTTTCAAAGTAAAGTTTAAGGTATGTATATTAATTGTATGGTGTTCTTACCGGTGATTTGTACAGTCATATTCAAACCACTCTGTTATCAGGAAACATCTTAATTTTAAGAGTCCTTGGCAATATGTTTGTTTCCTATTT
The DNA here is from genome assembly GCA_025345505.1 of Todiramphus chloris collaris. Classification (NCBI taxonomy): domain Eukaryota; kingdom Metazoa; phylum Chordata; class Aves; order Coraciiformes; family Alcedinidae; genus Todiramphus; species Todiramphus chloris. The sequence goes on from JANVCC010000019.1 coordinate 18,497,305, forward strand.
TGTCTAAGGGACTTCAGCTTCATTCAGTGGACAGAATGGACATACAGGGCAGCAGAATTAAGGTTCTGTAGGGAACAATAAATCTGGTCTGTCCTATTTTTCAAGTGCAGCTCAAATTATCTTGTATTAACAGAGAGTATGGGGAGGAGAGACTGTCAGTTAATTCATTCTTATGTCATGAAATCTCTTGTGCTGAAAAATGACTGAAAACAGTGTGTACGCAGCCTTACCTTCAGTGTGCCTTCAGACTGTACAGACCAGATTCAAACATTAAGACAAACAATATTTCTGTAACCTCTAACACCTCTGCTTAGGTCAGCGTAGGATAGAGCTGCGCAGATGGGTTCTGTTCTTTTGTTCTACCTGCAATGGAATGACAGGTTTAAGCCATTACATATGCTTTCTGGAGACAAAACAAGCTCTAGATATTTGAGAATGCTTAGTATGTCTTCATCTGCTTTATATATATTTTAGTGTTTCTGTAAAATAATTATGCTACACTTTCAGAGGTACGTTGGCTTTCCTGATGTTATCAAGAAATGCATTGCTTTTTGTACAGTGTCTGCCTTTCTTACTCATGCTGATATTGAGCATCACTGAGTAACAAGCTATTCCTATAGATAACTGCTTTTGTTATAGGTTAAGCAACTATCAGATAAAAAGATATGAGAAGTTCCAGCTGATGTGGAACTTTCTTACTCTTCCGGATTTAAAATAATATAACTTGCATGAAGAAATAATTATTTGTATGTGGTCGCTGAGAAAGTCTAAAAAAACTTGATAGAAAGATGCAATTTGAAATAAAGAAAGATAGTAACTAGGCTCCCTCTGTCACAGAAAATGGCTGGCCATCCTCTCCATGCTGCTGTCTGGTGAGGAAGGTTTCCTCCAAACTAACTGGGCAAGTGTAATGTACTGCATCTGGGACAAAACAGCCCCATGTATCAGTACAGGCTGGGCGCTGATCTGTTGGAGAGCAGCTGTGGGGAAAAAGACCTAGGAGTCCTGGTGGACAAGAGGATGGCCCTGAGCCAACAAAGCACCCTCGTGGACAAGAAGGCCAATGGCATCCTGGGATGCATTAAGAAGAGTGTGGTCAAGAGGTTGAGGGAGGTTCTCCTCCCCCTCTACTCTGCACTGGTGAGGCCCCACCTGGAGTACTGTATCCAGTTCTGGGCACTCCAATTTAAGACAGAGAGAGAGCTACTGGAGAGAGTCCAGCGTAGAGCCACTAGGATGATTAAGGGAGTGGAGCATCTCCTTTATGAGGAGAGGCTGAGAGAGCTGTGTCTTTTTAGCCTGGAGAAAAGGAGACTGAGAGGTGACCTTATTAATGTCTATAAATATGTAAAAGGCAAGAGTCAGCAGGATGGAGCCAGGCTCTTCTCAGTGACATCCAGTGATAAGACAAGGGGTAATGGGTACAAGCTGGAGAGTAGGAGAGTTCAGTAAACATAAGGAAAATCTTTTTCACAGTAAGGTTGACAGAGCTCTGGAACAGACTGCCCGGAGAGGTTGTGGAGTCTCATTCTCTGGAGACATTCAAAACCCTCCTGGACATGTTCCTGTGTGACTTGGTCTAGGTGATCCTGCTCTAGCAGGGTGGTTGGACTAGATGATCTTCTGAGGTCCCTTCCAAACCCTAACATTCTGTGATTCTGTAACTTCCCTGAAAATCTTGAATTTTCATTAAGGTAAACCTGTTGGGTGAGAAAGCTCAGGTGCTTACCTGCTAGCATGGAAAAAGTGGCTTTTTGCCTCTTGAGGCTTCTTGAATAAAGCCTAGGTAAAAATCTAAATGAGTGTTTTGACATTTAGGATGTTGTCTCCCTGTGCTGTTAAGGAGGTGGGAGTGAGGGACTGAGTGGATGGGGGCAGCTGGCCAAGGTCAAACCACCACAAACACTCTAACAAAAAAAAAATTGAAATCAATATACTCATTTCAAATTACATTAAGTTGAAAAAGTATATTTTCTGGACCTCAGCCACTTGGAAGACAGGGAGACCTTGATTCATTTGCTCAATAGTGTTTTTACTAGTGGCTGTATAAGTATACACCTAATCAAATTATTCCATTAAAGAAGAAAATAATGTTAATTATCACATTAGCATATTTTATTTTTAGCTACATAAAGTTTGTCTAACCTTTTCTTCAGTGTAAATTTCATAAGTGATGGTCACTGCTTTCGTCTCCCCTCCTTAGAAAGTTTTACTCCCTTTTCCGGCTTATCAGACAGCACCAGTTGCAGCATTTGCCCTGTGGTGTGATCCCTCACCTTTCGTTAATAGATTCAGTTTGGAAATGCTCCATAAGACTAAATGGCATACTAGAACACCACCCCCAAATTAAACGAAAAGGGTTTCAGATGATGTCTGAAACATAAGGTATTCATCCCACAGTGGCCATTCAAATATGTCATTCACCATGCTTAATAAAATTTTATAGGACAGCAAGAGACACAGTATTCTAAGCACCAATTCAATGCATTCGTGAGTAACCTCTTTTATTCTTGTTCTAGGTCAAAAGTAATACTGTGCTGCTCTGGGAGTTCTGTGAAAAAAAGGAAAAGCTGATATTCAGGATCATTTAAGGTCAGGTATTTGTTCTGAAAAATGAAAAAAAAAAAAAAACCTGAAAACTCAAATGGGGAGGAAAAAAAGTGACATAACAAGCTAAAACTATACTATGCAGTTTTGGTCAAATATTTTCGAACTGGGGTTCAGTGTTCCATACTGTCTGTCTTTCTGTTGGACAGCAATGACCTACTGAAACTGGGAACTTCAAACACTGCAAAAAAGTCAAAAAAAGTGAGAATATAGTAGTCACCCTGCAATAGTATTGCTTTATCTTCTCTCTCCTATGAAATTTATTAAAAGTCTTACTCTTCCAATCATTATTGATGTATACGTTGTAATTCTATAGATACTATTTTACATTGGACTCATGACAAATGATGTTATTCACAAGATGATTGCATGTGGCTATTTCCTTGTGTTCTACTCCATGTCCATCAGTGGAACTGAAAAAACAATATTCTAAGAAATAGGAAAAGTATGTATTTGAGCTCTTCTTTGGAAAATTATGAAACAGGTTAATTTTTCTGAAAACATGGGAAAATGAATTATTACGTATTTATCTTTAATGAGTGAAGATGAGGCCTCCCTAGCTACCTCTTCTTTTCTGGAAGTTAGTCTATGCAAAACTGAAATAATTTGAATACTTCTAGTCCAGTTCATTTGAACGTCAGATGTATTAAGTTACTTCTGTGGCTCAGTTGTGGGACAGTAATATCTTAAACCACTGTTCTTCTGACCAAAGAAATTGTCTGTTAAACAGCTCATTTGAAAACACTATGAAGAAAACATAGAATTGGCATATATTTAACTGTAGTATACAATGTTATTTTATAATTAGTATTTTCTCGTAAGGGAAATTGTTGACCAGAAAGTAATCTTTAAGATTTTTAACTCTGTAAATGGTGAAGATTTTTGGAAGATTGGAAGCTTTTTTTTTCATTGCAAAAACCTTAGAAATCTGTTCCTCAGAAAGAATTCTGATGTAATGTCTTTTTGTGACAACCTCTCCTCCAGTCATATCTCTACTGAATGTATTGTGGAAATTAACCAAATAATACTAAAATGATAATTGGGAACATTCTGCCATCTTTTTCAGTTAACACTGATTTTAGAAGTAAATCTTAACAACTGTAATACTTTCACAAAAAAATACAAACCGTATGTCCTCAAAATATAAAATTTACATTATTAACTTGTGGGGTTTTTTTAAGTTTATATCCCTTGTTCTATAACTCAGAATTGAGCAGACTGCAGGTGCATTGCCTAACTTTGATACGCTTTAGCAATTCAGAATGGTGTTGTAATGTCTACTTCAAAGTGAGGATTTCCATTTTTCCTATTCCTCCTACTATGTAGTTTTCTTGTTTCAGACTAACTGGAAGGAAATATTATTTAGAAAGGTAAATAGTTCATCAATGCTTGTTAAATAACAGAACAAGAGTACTTTTTCCTTGAGTCTGTTCCTAGAAATAGATGATAAATGCTGTTTGTCTGAGGAGTTTTTCAAAGTGGGAGGGGACATGCAGAGGCTTCATCTTCAAGGAGATTTTTAAGAACTTGTTCAGGCTCAAATTATTGCTTGTGTTGTGGTGTCTGTGGTAGAGGTCAGACTAAATAATCATAATACACTGGTCCAACTTTGTAATATTAAGGTGGGAATTACAGCATTTGGTTGCTTCCTATGTCCATTCAGTACTTGGAGTAATTGAGTTCAACTTGCAAAACTAAAAATTCAGGACAATATTGTGGTATTCAGCTGTCCTAAATAGCTCAGTCAGGTCCATAAATTTTAAAATTAAAGTACTAGTTTTTAGGCTTCAGTTGTAGGTTCAGTTAATTATAATTATAAAATAATTAACCATTAGAATTGGAAATATTGTGGGGTTTTAAATGAGTAGAGCTTGAAATTCCACCCTTGAAATCATAATTTTGGAAAGAATTGATAAAAATAATATAAAGTTGTAGTCCTTTTGTCCTTCTGTGTTCAGGATCACACTGCTATAGAGGTAAAAGATTCATTACTCTTCTAACTGCTGTTGGCTCTGCTTATTGAGTAATATTCTGAATCTTTGAGCTTGATTCCAACCTAGCAGGCAAATCATCAGTGCAGGTGTAACTGTGTTTTAATTACAAACCTCGAAAGTGCACATTTATGCAATAATTGAGTCTAGAATTATGTTTTTGTAGGAGCTAATGGAAAAGCCAGAAGGAACACATCCAGACATATCAGACAAAGATGTGAAGAAAAGGAACTGGAAGAAAATGAGGGCACTAATTTTAAAATAAATATTTCTCCTTTCTCACAAGCTCACGTGCATTTTAGGCAGAGGTACATTATTTTCTGGACATTTTAACTCTTGATGTTAATTTTAGAACTCAGTGAGGACCACTAATGACTTTCACAGTGTCATTTTTATAATAATAAAGAGAAATAAAAGAGAACCTGGAAGTGATCACTAAGTCACAAATGACTATTAAAAGGTCATTGATGGTTATAGAAAGAAAGAAGTGAAATCTGAAAGGAATTTCATACATCTTTCAAAGTAGTTAATTTAAATTTAACTGTTCCACTAAGTGGGATATTTATTCAAGATAGCCTTAACTTGATTTAGTTTATTTTAATTTCCAAAAAGAAAATTAATGAATACACTTTCAATGCAAAATCTCCCATATTTTTTCCTAACCTTCCTGTGTTCAAAACAATATGTATGTAGCAATACCAGCCACACTAATTGTTTAAATATTGTGTTCCCATGCTTTGATGCTCTAAGTCATTAAATGATAATGACTTTTTTTTTAAAAATAAAGCATTGTTTCATTGTTTGGTTTGCATTTGAAAGCAAATGACAATCTTGTTTCTTTGCAAATAACTGCACAAACTTTGTGCTGAGAGTTACTCTTCAGCTCAGCATAAACAAAATGCTTATGAAATATTTCTGTAGTTGAGTTCCAGAGTCTGGTGTTTCATGTTTGGATTTGTCTTATGCCTTTTTTCCTCTTAAGAAAAGCTGTATCTTACACTAGAAATGGCAGTGCTGCTTACTGAGGAGGCTGATTTTTCCTTCAGCTTCATAAACACTGAAGTCATAAAATGGGTGATAGAGCTGAAAAGGCTGATATCAAAGACAACTCTGTATTCCTGCAAAACTGCTGGCAAAGGATTATGACTTGAGGTGCAAAGAAAGGCCCTGGCATGTAGTCCATGGCTAGACAAATCCAGATCATGCTGATCTAAGCAGTTGGCTCAGAAAAGGGCTATTGGCTGAAGTTCAGTCAACGCAAGGAACTTCACAACCCCTTTCGGAGGTCAGTTTTTAGAGTCCTAGTAATCCGAGTTATCTATTATTAATATTATTAATAATCGCTGCTTTGAGAGTAATGAGAAAGCATATGTCAAACATCATTACTCTGTAATGCAAAAAAAGGAAGTATGGATTCTTGGAAGCATGTGAGATATATGTAAGAGTTCAAGAGGAATTACTGTCTCTATACAAGTAATGAGTAAAATTTCATTTGTGTACATACTGTATATAATGCTGGCCAGCTTTGCAGTGTTCACTAGCCACGGGCCATTTTGGTTTGTGTGTTCATTATCTATTAAGTTAAACCTCCTATTTTTGATATATGTTATGCATATGCCACTGTAGTGCACTGAATTGCATGAAATCAGACTGTATCACAGTTTACATTAGTATTTGTACAGAACAAATACCCCTTACTCTAAAGTACAGTAGGTGCTATATGAACATAATTACCCAAAACTACAACACGTACAATTCCAAGAGGACTTTACTAAGATATCTTAATTCTGGACTAGACAAATGTCCTCAAGACGATCAATGTGTTTCGACCTTCTAGCTGACAACATTAAAACATTCATGCCAGTAGCTGCAGATGGCAATAGTGCCTTATTCTATATTGTAATGCAGGACTATATTGTAACCACAAGCTTAATTAAATGAGTTGGGCTTTTTTTTTTCCCTAATAAATCAGTCAAACTGTAGCATAACAAAGACTCATAGGTAGTACTGAGAAGATCTGGATAGGAGACTTTGCCCTTTACACATAAGGTATGCTTTAATTTATTTTTTTTCCCCAAGCTTCATAAAGAAAAATAAATTATTCTTTTTGAGACAATGTCATTACAGGACAACATGTTGATAAGATTCAGTGTTGTGAGAGATCTTTTGAAGACAATATGAGCAAAATGTGTGAAGTGCTCATCTGGTGATAAGTGTCTTGGAAAAAATTGTACTTGTGGAGAAAGTTTTATTAAGCAAGATAGGTAGATAAATGTGCACATTCATAGTCACTTAAATTTCTTTTTTCTCATATGTGATTTCCTCTCTTAGCTATAAACAGGTGAAAGGTTCAGTGTTGTTACTCTCGCAAATATGGTGCTGCTCTAGTAGGTGTATACAGATGTCTATTTGTGTATTAATGTTGTCTTAAGAAAACAAAAGTTAGAAGGGTAAAAGAGTAGATTAAATTTTCCAGGAAAGAGTGGATTCAACTTTCCATTTAGTGTATGACTATCAGTAGGATGGAAAAAAAAAGCGAAACAACTGTTCTAACATAAATCTTTCCGAAGGGTGTATTCTAAATCACAGTAGGTACAGTCTGTAACATCACTCCACCATTACGGTGTTGGTGTTGTGATATCTTGCTACTTTTAAGTTATTTTATCCTTTGATTTCTATAGTTTTACAAAAGAGGTAATGGGATGGAGAATTGGGTGCAATACTTCTTACCATTTCTTTTATGTGTTTTATACCAACAACCAGAATTGCACAGCAGAGATGAAAGTATTATTCCCTACTTTGCATGGTGGATAACTTTGGCCTTTTTGTAGAAAGGGTGAAGTTTTCCGAGTGCCTTTTGTAACTACTAAATTCAGTAGGTATATTACATAATGACAGCAATGGGCAAACACTTTTGTCAATATTTATTTAAATGCTAGCTGATCCACTGCTTCTCTTAGATCTGACTATTGCAAGAATTCTCATGAGATATCCACATCATCAAGCAAAATTTTCAGCCAATATTAAAGACAATGGCAAAACTCCACAGGAGCAGCGGGGGCAGACAGCGGGGGAAGGCAAATGCTCCTTGGGTCAGAGGAGTGGAGTGTGGTTAGGTTTAAACACAAATGTGTTTTGTCCAAGATTGGAGGAGAGATGCATCTTCACAGGAGCCACAGCCATATTTGGCCAGTATGTACCCTTACAGCAATGTATAGTGCTTACCTAAGGCTGCAAGATGGTCTCATGGTATGTATTCTCCCTTGTCCTCTCTGTGTACAGCCCTGTCTGAGCTTTATGTAACAGACACGGAAAATACTGCCTATTCTTCAGCCTCCAGAAACCCCAAATTTAATTTCCTTAACAATAAATCTGTCATAAAAGGTTATGGGAGGGAGAGGTGAATGTGGAAGGAGAGCTTAAAGCAGGGAGCCATAGCAACTGAACCTAAACCTCATCCAGATCTGAATACAAATTACTGTAAATCAGTGCCTGGCAGGCAGGCTACATAAGTCAAAAGGGATCATGTTTATTTTAAATGTTTTCTGTTAATTTGCTTGATTCTTGGGGTCCAGATTATTATCTTTTAACTTCTGATTAATAGTATTGCATACCCCTCTAGTTTTGTAGTTAATATACACACACTACTTTGTAGACAGACTCAAGAAGAAATTGCTTTAGGCTATTTTATTTTTTAAACATCTGCAATAATAATAAAAATAATTAAAAATCTCTAACCCTAAACCTTTTTCATGAAGCCTTTTGTCTGGTGTATCACAGACACAGAGTCAGAACTGCTGTCTTATAGATGCAGAAGAACTGTTAAGCTTGAGTTCTGGTACCAGTTTCAACTGAATTACATTTACATTATTTTTTATTCAGTTTCTGCCTTTCTGACCCTTGTAGCTACCAGACTTCTGAAATGTCATGCTCCCAGACAGGTGAGAATCCACATGTCAGGACGTGTGATGGCAGTACGTGTCTGGCACATCAGAAGGTGTAATAAGAAAGGGCTGCATAATGCTAACTTGACTTGTTGGATATGCGCTGCAGGCAGGAATCTGTGAACTTAAGTCCTCCATGGTATCCCAGCTGCAGCACTGTGACCCGGCATTCATGCCATGGTGTGAGCTCATCCATAACAGCAGAGGGTAACCAGTATTGACTATGTTGAAGGTAGACACAGAAGGAGACTCACAGCATTCCACAGTTGCACAAAGTTATCTTTCTCTGTAAGGTTGTAGTCAACAATGTGAGTCTAGTTCAGAATGCAGTATACTTGACAGGTTTGTCTTAAACGATCTTTGCAGCCTTGTCAGACTGGATCGTGGGTTTTTTTGCTACAGTCGTGTCTGATCGTTTCCACCAACACAGGTTAGAAGAAATGTAGGAGACTGGTTTCCAAGCCTGGATTAAAAAAAAAAGAATCCTCAAACAAACAAACAAAACAACCCCCTTCAATTAAGCAATCTCTTTAAATTCTTGGGAAGGAGCTCACAAATTGCAATTGTTATTGCTGTAGTACAAAGCACATACTGAGCTTGTAGCAACTTTAAAGTTTCTTGCTGATGATGGAATAATTAAGTGCCCATCTCCTACTTAACATTTAATAAGGAGAACATGTCATATTCAATGGAAGAGAATTTTGCCAAAATACTTGAACTTTAGAACCAAATAACAGAGATGTATTACTGCTTGTGGTATTGGCATAATGAATGCGAGTTTATGCTTGAGACACAATTTAAAATATTTTTAACTGATTTTTCCATTGTTTTATTTACTTTCATTCCTAATTCTTAATTCTTTCAATTCCTTCACACTATTATTAAAAATGTCGGAGTTCCGTCCCACAATTAATAGTTTAATTGTTAATAGCAACTTTTTTACTCATTCCAACATCTAATCCAATCTGAAGATTTTTAGAGATTTTCAAGCAAAAATGAAAATTCATAACCCAAACGGGGGGGGGGGGGGGGGTTTTTAAAATTTAAAAAAAAAAAAAAAAAGGAAAAAAAACCCATGATTTTTTTTTTTTTTTTTTTTTTTTTCTCTCTGTGATGCAGTTTACTAACTGGGTAGTGTCCTGGTTTGAGTGAAAACGGAACTAATTCTGTTCAGTAATTTTACTTTTCAGCTTGGTTCTTTTAATTAGCTGCACTTTCTGAAGTTAGCAGCCTGTTCTTACAGACAGTGTCTGCTCCTATCAGTGATAACACCTTATGTTTAGAGTTACTACCAAGGATTGGTATGCAGACCAAGGCCACTGCGGGGTCCTGTGTACCACACTGGGGGGTGCAGGAAGTGGAAGGCTGCACCTGCAGGGAGGAGCGGACAGGACGGGAGACTCTAAACTGACCAGGAGGTATTCCATCCCATATACGCCATATTTGGTCTAGAGCTGAGGGACCCGAAGGGTCTCTGGGCTCTTCTCTCCCCTCTTGGACTGCTTTGCCAGCTTTTGCTTGGCTTGGCTCGGGTCCTCTCTCGGTTCCTTCCTCGGAGCACCCAAGAAGGACTGCCTTCGATCCGATCTGCGTGTTCCTGACCCCGGTACCAGAATCCAGCTCCTCAACATAGCTCCCGTCTGCTGCGGGGCCCAGTCTGGGACTGCTCAACATCAGTGGTGACGGTGATGTAATTACCATCAGGGGGGTTGGGTTCGATACTGGTTTTGTATATATTTGTATATATTCCATTTTTATAATTATTATTTTCCTTTTCATTAAAGCTGTTCTAGTTTCCTTTTCTAATCGCTAAGTCTCTCTCCCTTATTCCCTTTCTCTTCCCCTTTGGGGAGGGAGGGGGGTTAACAGAGAGCGTCTGTTATAGGTTTAAGGGGCTGCCCTGACCCTAAACCACGACAGGTAGAACATAATGTACCATAGTAAAAACAGAAAGTCATTTAAACTAATTCTGTTCTGTGAATATACTGATACTGTCAAAACTAGGCAACTCTCCTACTGCTGATCATTTCAGAAGTCATCATTCAGAAAATACCCTTATCATGGTCAAGGTAAATTTAGTTGACCTAACTATATACTTAGAAGTCAGTGATTTTTAATTTTTTTTTTTTTTTTGGAACAGTCATACCTCTCCCAAAACAGTGGTACTTCTACCTCTTTCCTTTTTTTTTGTTTTCTTTCTTTTTCTTTTTCTTCTTTTTCTTTTTTTACCTTTTCTCTCCTTTTATTCTTCTTTCATTTTCTTCTTGGGGTTTTTTTTTTGTTTTTTCTTTTTTTTTTTTCCCCCAGCACAATGCCTATTATGTAAGTTAAAAACAGCAAAGTTTTAAGTAAAAGACCAAAGATCATGAATAAAGACCAAGAACCAAATTCTGGAGTCATCTAACAATGAGATGGTGCATTTGTTGCTGCAAAATAAGAAAATCTTGGAGTATTTGCTATAGAAATCCTACTCAAAATCAAAAGTAATTACATCAATTTCCATTTGCTGAGCCAAACCCAGGAGTATAGCAATTAAGTTTTGATTGTGTAGATTGATTCGGACATCACCCAAGTATGAAAATGAAAGAAATTTTCAATAGCACAGGAGCTGAATTTTTCTGTCTGTTGCATATCAAAGTACTTGTAAGAGATGTTGCCTGGGTGGTTTAAGAAATTGATGAGTGTTGCATCTGTAGTGAAAGTTTTTAAACTTTAATGTAGGTGATAGATGTTTTATGTATGCTTGTTGCAAACATGAACATTACTAATTAGAAGCTTTGGCAGAGCTGTTTGTATCCATAGCTCAGAAAAGGACAGCAGACTATCTGTGCAAAGCTATGATATGCCAGCGTTTCTTGCTGGATACTCTAGCAGGTGAAAAGATTGATGACTAACTGTTTAGCACAGTATTAAGCAGTTTGACAATTTTACTGTTTGTACTTAGTGACCGTAATCATATTTTCAGTCAGTGTGTATACTCACCTGTTCCACAGACTTGTTTGAGTATTCAGACACATACCCTAGACAATAACCGTAAGCAGATGGGCTGTCTTTCTTTGTGCTAGTCTGAATGAAAGCTGTGTGCCTAATTCATTTTTCATGAGCTTCTTTTTTGTCCAATTCTATTCAGGTTATCAGCATTTGATTGTTGCAGTTTACAGTAGGAAGTATTACAAATGGGTAACATTTCTCCTTGAAACAGATAACACATGGACTCTTCCCAGTTCAATACAAGTTTTTCCTCTGCACCTGCTGGCACCCCATGGGTTTCTTTGCCCAGAGTGTGTTAATAAGGTTTCTCATCTTTGTGTGATGTTCACCATCCTGAAGTCCTTCAAAAATGGTCAGAAACTGAAGGCACTCTACAACAGTTCAGTAGCTTACATGGACAGATCCTTTTTAGATATTAATGGAAGATGGATTTGTTCTACAGCTGGACAACAATTATTTAGTGAGGACTTCTCTCTTTCACCTTTCACTTTTTGTGAATCTATCAGTCCCTGAACTGTGAGTGTCATCTAAAATCTAATGTAGTGGTGCACACATTTGGGTTATGAGCTATGTAGTCTTTTAAGCATTCTTGTCCCTTCTCTTCACGTAAGCAGCAGGGTGTATATGACCAAAGTTTAATCTCTAATCTCCTTTACCCTCATCTGAGGCATGCATAAGGCTGTAAAATGATTAAGGTGAGAAAGTCTTACAAGTGGGTGTGCTTGCTGGAGGCCTTAACCTGCATTTTGGTCATGTGATGGATGAGATATGAGAGATGATGGACATTAAAATTACTAACAGCACTTCTGAAGTTAATGGCATATTTTCACAGATGGTGTCTTCTTCTAGCAGTGATAACACTCGATATTTACAGTTACTACCAAGGATTGGTGTGCAGACCAAGGCCACTGCTGGACCTTGTGTACCACATTGGGGGGTGCAGACAGTAAAAGTTTGCAGCTGTAGGGAGGACTGGACAGGACAGGTGACCCCAAACTGACCAGCGAGGGATTCCATCCCATATATGTTGTATTTGGTATAAAGCTCAGGGATCACAAGGGTTCTCTTCTTTGATGGCCACCATCCAAGGAGGACTCTGTCCATTCTGCCTTCAATCCCTATTCATGTGTTCCTGAATCCAGTTCTAGACTCCAGCTCCTGAACCTGGTTCCCATATACTGGTGAGTCCAGCCTGGGATGTCCCCAGTGCCCGCTCCACAGCATTAGTGATGTTGGTGGTGTCACTGCCATCAGGGGGTTTCAGTTCAATACCAATTTCCAGTTCAATACCAGTGTCCATTTTATTATTTTCATTAAAGCTGTTCTAATTTCCTTTTCTAATCAATGTCTCTCTCTCTCTCTTATTCCCTTTCTCATTCCCTTTGGGGAGGCGGGGGGGGGGGGTTAACAGAGAGTGTCTGTTATAGGTCTAGCGGACGGACCTGCCCCTAAGCCTTGACAGAGAGTATGGCAGATGATGTTTGCCGGAGGAGTTCATAATTGAGAATGGTTTTGAAGCATCTCTGAAAAAGAAGATGGCAAGCTTGTGGTGTATATCAGATGAATGAATTTTTCCGGTAGGCTAATCACAATCTGTATCTTGCAAATGCCTGAATTAATTCAGTTTCCATTTATGGCAAATGTTTGTTGCCCTTCAGACGAATTTGTAATTGCCATAGCTAGTTCATGCAGTTGACAAGTGGGTGTACATACCTTGCATTTCAAACATAATAACAGTCTTTCAGGAGAACTATTTTGGGAGCAGGTAAATTTGCATACCAATAACAAGAAAGGAAATTGCATGCACCGTTGAGACACAGGAATGTAGAAAGAAAAAAAAAAATTGATAAAGGGAGCAGAGTAGTCTGTATGGTTTGTTTCTGGCTGTAATGATATAGAAGGTTAGATAATAAGGCCTACACTCATGTCAGACAAACGGTTCTCTCAGTACCTTCATCCTTTTAGTACTCATGATGACTTGAAATGGACTTTTGTGTGCTTTGGAAAAGGGCTTGGGCTATGCTGTTATATTGTGCTATATCCCAAGTGTGCATTATTTTCCCTGCTATGTAGACAAGGAGATAGTTTCTACAATTCAAAGAAGCAACAAGGACTCAAACACCCTAGCTTTGTAAAATCTAAATGTAAAGTTTTGGTGTTAACCTTTGCTGGCGGGCAGTTTTAACTCATGATGAAATAGAGATCTACTTCCTTGTTCTCATCCTTTTGTCTGTGTAATGTTGGATTTCGAATATATTGTAAAGAATTCCAGCTTCTTGGAAGAAAATAGATGATGTGTCAGAGAGCAGTCTTCTTTTTAGTCACTGGTATCACACTCTTCTGATGTTTGGTTCTTTTCCTGTGTCCTTTCAGTGTTTGGGACACACTTATTTTGAGTATCCACTCAATGCCACATTTTCTAAAATGTACTTCACCAATTACATTCACTCTTTATTGTTTTCAGTTTGCTTTTCTAGCTTCCCCTGTGTTCACAGTCATTCTTCTTTCTTAGTCCAAACAATTATCTCATATGCAAGCCCTTGTAGGCTTTGTTTGTTAGGAGAAGGAATTGAAAAATTTAATCAGATTCAATGTTTGGTGAAGTCCTGATTATTGGTCAAGTACATGCACAAAATTCAATATGTACAGCATTCAGAGAATAAACAATATTTATTCTCAGAAATAGCCAGCCAGACTCTCTAATGTTAATGCATTACAAAAAGATGTCTGTCTACTGTGCCTGGATGTTCCTCTGAATAAAGGGGATTTTAAGTAGGAACATTTGCTTGAGAAGTTTGTGCTCAACTGCCTCATCTATTTCGACACTTTAGTGATTATCAGTGAGAGACCTGCTCCATTCTAGACATTAATGCTTTTCCTATATACTACCACCACATTCACATTAAGTCTCTTACTAGACAGATGTTAATGAGCTATGACTTCAGGGTGGGTATGATCAGCTGAAGAAAGCTACAGGTTACATAGTCCATCTGGTTTCTTTCTTTGTTGGTGTGGAATATAATGGGTTCTCTTAGGGATTCTGCCTAGTATGCTTCAAGAAAGAATACCTTTTGCCTAGCCTGGCAAGTAAGGTTTTATTACATAACTGAAGATGTTCTAAAACTTCCTATAAATGAGAGTGGGTAGATTAAATGTGGGTAGATAAGAGAAGAAAACCGATTAGTCAGTAAGCTTCTGTTTGGGGAATTAAATGTAGAAAAAAACAAGCCCTTTTTCTAAAAAGATAACAGAAGAATTATAAAATTTCATGCATGCAAATACAGTGTGTATATATATGTATCTGCATGTATTAAAGTGTTTCTCCATTTGTCAGAATGAAAATAAATATTGTGGCATCTGTCATATGTAATTAGACAATCTGATCAGAGCAACATAAAGGTAGTAAACATCCATCAACACAGTTAGACCACTGCTTGTCAGGGAATTTCTACTTTGGTATACACACCTATCTTCTATCTTCTTTAATTTTCACTGTGTCAGGCCAGCAGGTCGAGTAATTTCTTCTTCAAGTTTCAGTGTCTGTAACCCTACTGAGTACATAGCCTAAATTTCCTGTTTCGTTATTTCCCGTTGCTACCACTGTGCTTTCTGTCCCCTTTTCCCTTAAGCGTTGGCTGATATCATCATATCAGAACCTCTGCAATTGTTTGAGAATGAAAAGTTAATCAGTCTTCTAGTTGCAGAGAAAAGGTTGTCATTGTGACCAACATGTAATTATTGCTAGCCTGCCAGTGTCTGAGGAAATGCAAAATGCCCCTTTCATCTGAACTCTGACTGCTGATTCCGGATCACACCCCCGCTGTTTTGTTACCGGTTGATCTGTGGTGCTGTAGGCAGACATGTTAATGAAGTCGAGATTGGTACCAGTGAGAATCTGCTGTAAAAAGTACACCACAGTTTCATAAAAAGCAGGCTGATTCCTGGATATAGCAGAGCAACAGCAAGTTTTCCAGCAGGCCAGCAGGTAGGACTGTTAGTGGCCTTTTGGCCATTACATAAAAGTGATGAGCTGCTGTGCAATATTGGTATAATGCAAGAACCTCCAAACAGACTGAAACCAAATATCCCTCTAGCCCAGGGTCCGTCCCTTGTCAATGGCCAAAAAGAAATGTGTGAAAAAAGTGTAAGGAAAGGGCCATTTTGAGGAGATTCTTTCAGCCAGTAAGCTGTGATGGCTCAGGGATTCCTGCACTGGGGTAGTTTAATATCTTTAAGTCTTATGGGCATATTGACTGCAATAAGAACTTGGGACTGTTCAAATGTCCTGATTTCAGCATCTCAGTGAAAATACTAATTGATGTTTTAAATGATAGTAAACAATAGAAACGAGGAAGTTGTTAATGATTTCTCCTCGACTTTCCATGGTAGCAACAAAGGCTGCAGCAATTTGGGGCTAGATAAGTTCATCTGACAAGGGAATATATGTGGATTTAGAATACAAGTAAAAGGGAATAAAGTGGCAACTGACTAGTTTGGTGATTTTTTTTTTTTTTTTTTTTTTTAACTATAAAAAAAAAAAAAAAACACAAAAAACAAAAATTAAAAAAAAAAAAAAAAAAAAAAGAGAAAGAAATACAGACAAAAAGAGTTAAGTCATATCCGATTATATTCTTGAAGGTGGTTAGGTTAGGAGACTATATTTCACATTGCACAAAATTGAGTCATAGATCCAATCTAGTGCAGGATTATTTTTAACAAAGCCTGTTATCTTTAATGGGACTGTTTATGCCTACAGAACTGAGTTTACAAAAAAATCTTTGCTGATTTGAGTGCTTTTGAGAGTCATTTGAAGACAGAAAAGATGCAAATCCTGGATTTATTAAAAAAAAGTTTACTAATACTGCTAAGGATAGATACAAATTAGTGAGGCAATTGTGAAGATTGTAAGAAAATATTCCTAGGGTAGATAAAGTATAATAGATTCCAGTTCTCTAGGAGAATTTAATGGAATTTGTCATGAGAATCCATTGTTACAATTAATGGCTTATGTTGCTTACAATTTTATCTTATCTAGCAGTCATATTTGGCTTTGACTCAGAACAGATTCCTTCTAATTCTAGCATAATTTACTAAATTATGTTTTCATGATGCATACCATAGCTTCAAGATTAGAATTTATTATTTTTTCCTAATTTGCTGTGAAACTTTTGTTAAGTTTCAAAAGAAAAGAAAAAAAAAGAAAACAGAAGCTTTTCAATCACTTCTTCTAAAGGTAACTTAAAATACTTGTTTAAAAAAATAAAAATCTAATTCACTCATAAGATGTTACACTTTTCTCTGTGAAATAATTGTACAAAAAGGAAACATGATTTTCCCAGATACTTATGTCTGTACTTTTACTAATTTTTCTGTCAAAGTTGCTAGATATTTTTTTTTCCTTCCAACATAAATTGAAGCTTGCATAAAGAAAATGTGTTTGCCAGATGCGATATCCTTCCAATACATGTAAGGAAAATCCTGAGTTAGGAAGCTTGAGGATAATTTCATGAGTTGCTTAAAGGAAGGATTTGTTTGGCACAAAACTGTCCTCCCACAGCAATTACATAGTTAAATATTTGCAAATGGAGGTGGATGCTTGTCTACTTGCTACATGTTTGGACACAGATTAGTTTCTAAAGTCTTAGTTTTACCCTTATGAGCTGCTTTTTCAAAAATATCAGAACAGTATTGACAAACATCACAGAGCCACTAGTGATATAGAAATCCTCTGTCACATGTCTTCCTTTCTACTGCTAATATTAGTTTTAGTTGAATATATTAATTGAAATGCCCAAAAATAAAGCCCTATTTTTCTGATCTGCCTTTTCATTTGTAAGATCTGCAAAGAGTAATTTTGTTGTATCAATTCTTACATTAATTACACTGAATCATTTATGAAGATGTTACTGTAGTTTTTCTGACAAGAAACTTGATTTTCCATTACTTTCATTTTCAGTCAAAAATTGATACAGATTGCAGCCTGTGATATCATAGGAAACTGTATTGCTCTGCTTTTGATATCAGTGTTATACAAATGACTTATCCCTTTGCAAAACAGTGCAGTGCAACAATTCAAAACAAGAAGAAGAAAGCTGTGATTCCTTCTTTCCTGGAGGCTTTCCATCATTTACATTCACCAGTGAAAGGTTGGCATGTACCTCAAGGACTAATGATAATGAAAAATGTTGTATTAAAGAAGAGAAATCTTTCATAACTTGCATACTAACACACCAAACTCATTACAGCTTGTCTTACTACAGCATGCTCTTTTATGTCTGCTGTAATGCACTTCATTTTCAAGAGACTATGACGTGCACTGATTCTGTAAGCATTTTTCTCTTCCTTATTTTCAAAAGCTGCCTTTGGTTGTCATAAACTGCTTGCTTATGGGATACAAATTAGACACTAGGGTTTTCTGCAGTTTCTGACTAATATCAAGATGTGAAAAATTATATTTAAAATGTATCTGGGGCAAGTAATTGTTTTCCTTTTTCCTAGAGCAGAGCACTTGTGACGTTGTTGCTCAGGAACTGCCAGCAACCTCAACATTTTTATTAAAATATTGAGGTGTTTGTGGCAAAGGTGGTCTTTTTTGCTGTGATTCTTTTTTTTTGGTAACATGTGCAGGGAACCTGTTTATGATTTAACGTTCTAGGCATTATTATGTTATGAGTAGTTAATAATATATTTTTGAAGGTTTATAGATAAATTGTAATAATTCATTACAAGTTGAAATTTGGCATTTCCTGGAAGTGAAATATTGCTTTTTTTTTTTGCTACATACTGTTTATATAGATGTGGCCACAGCTCAGGGGTACACCTCCAACATTTGCCGTAACACCTTTGTTTGCCATTCAGTAAACTGTTCAGTCCCTTCATAGTTTTTTCCTGAAAAATGCCACAGTATTAATATTCTTAGCTGCATTCACTGGAAGGGGCACAGAGGATAACTCTTAGCTCTCAATTTGCCTTCAAATTCACAAGTAACTCCCACTGAACTCTTGACTCAGTAAAATACATAAACATATTTCACTTTAAATCAGTCTAAAAGATAGAAGAGTAATGGAAAGGCTGGAAATGAGCATATGAATGTCTGCAACATTTCTCTAAAAAACTGTTTCTAAATTCATTTTAAGTGACCTGTGTCAAAATCTTGATGAAAATGGAAAAATGTCATGCAGACAGATAAAAAATAATTGAAAATAGTTGCAGTTTTCTAAAGAGCTCTGCTCTGGTAACTGCGAAGGGAAATTATGCTGATTAAGTCATAATATCGATATGTTTAAGATATAAAAGCATCCCAGTTCAGTTGTTCTGAAGGATTTGTCTGCTAGGCATACACTTGGTATTTCAAGATATATTTTTACATTTTGTACTGAGCATGTCCAACTTGCTTCTTTATAGTTCTATAAACTATGTGTTCTGTGCCTCTTTCAAAGATAACAAAGCCTTCTGAAAAGGAACTCAGCTACTTGACATTATGCTCTAGTATAATATTACAAGACTGACCTAGACTGCTGTTTTCAACAAAAAAGTAACTAAAAAAATATGATGAGTTTTCTGAAAGACAAAAAGAAAATTCAGATTGAAGCTAACTGATGGCTTAAACTATGCAAAAGCTGGCTTTAGAACACTGAAAACCAAGTTTCATTTAGTGGCATCTCAAACTCAGTAAGGTAAACAGGATTTTATTTTATTCCTATAATTGAACAAGAAGAAATCTAACATAAAACGAACAGTACATTTCCATATACTGCATGAAAAGATACTCATCACCTGCCTCTATTTTTGACAGCATATCCCTGAACAATGGACAAATTTTCAAAAACAAATGAAGAAGTCAATATAATCTGAATGAACAGTGCCATGGCAATAAATCTCATGTTGCTTTAGTTCACCATTAAAAACAAAAGAAGAAAACTTCTTAGAACTCAATAACATCAGTAGGAACCCGCTTGCCTTTAAGAAAGCCTGAAAGAGAAAAGATGTAAATGCTGGGAAATTGTACATTCCTCCTTGTAAGTGGTTCTTTTTGATGAAAAGAAAGGCAAGGGAAAGAGCATGATGGAAGGAATAGAAGGGGGGGGGGAAGAAAGGTCAAGTAGGGTGAGACTGAGAAATACATTGGAGAAGAGTTTGGGAAGAAATGGAAGAAAACCTCTAATAGTCTACAATCAAACACTGATGTTGAGTTCAGTGCTCATGGTGGTATCACAGGTCTGCATGTACAGGTTATCAAACAGTTGAAAAGTAGCAGGTGCTGGTACTATTGCAATATTTATGACAGTATTTTTGTGTTACTCAGCCTTACCTCATTTTTAGACCATGCGACAGATTGTTAAGCTTTGGTAAATCCACTGTGAATCTGAAACCTGCCTCTTTTCTGTGCCCTACACCAAGACCAAACTATACCAGATGGTGCTAATCAAAATCTTGAGATCAAGAAGAGGTAGGACAAGTAGTTATGGCAGCAGAGACTGCTGAATTTAGACAGTGCAGTCTCTCAGTGTCAGGTGGGGATTGTTGGGTCTGGTACGGTTGTCTTCTCTGGTCTGGCTCCACATAGTTCAAGATGGCTAGCAAAATTGCTGTCCTTTGCATGCCTGCATTTAAGGTAAACTAACATGCATATTTGTTTGCTTTAAAATGCTCTGATGAATACATCTCAAAAGCTGAACGATTAGCAAAAAAAGACATCTTTGTAGAATGCCTGTGAAGGAGAACTTCTAGTGGTAAATTGGTCAGCCACCTGAAGCCTTACCTTGCCTTTACAAAGGCAGGTTAAATAGCACATAGTCAGTTGTTGATGCTCAGCTGACCTTTGAGTAACCCAAAGCTATAGTAACTTAGCATATGTAACCTTTAAAAATCACAAATAAAGCCAGTAACAGAACTTTGGATCCTGCCATTCCCAAGTATCTCCCTGTTAATTATATACCTTAGATGCTTCAGTGAATATGAATGCACTGAGCACATTTTTAAATTCTGAAGGTTTCCATTAAAATTTGAGCTCAAACAGCCCACCAAGATAGGGATTTAATCCTGCAAATTCTGATGATATTTGCAGGTCTAGGTCCTCGACTGACTTCTTTTTTACTTTATGGAAATTTCATGGAAAGCTTATTTCAATGCAAGTGCTACATGTCAGTGACGCATCAGAAATAGTTATGATTTTTCTTTTCATTAAGAAATAAAAAAATCTGAATTTAAATGAAAATGTTAAATAAACATACTGAACCAATTCTGAGTATTTCTTAATGGGAAATTAGAGCATGAAATGATATCTTCATGTAAATGTAAATTTCAGCTTTATGTTAATGAAAAATAATGTTTTAACTGCTTGTCTGAGATTAGTATGAATCCAGTAAGGATTTCTTAAACAGGTATAAGCTCTGGTGAAATACTTTTTCACTCTTAAGAAGTCATAGTAGAAGAACCACTCTGGAATGTTCTAGAATATATTTTAGTATTTCCTCCACTCTATTATAAACAAGAGTATGCATCCAAACCAACCTACGTAAGTGAAAGTTGTATTAAGAAGCAAAAGGAATAGTCAAGATAGACTCAATTCCTTTAAAAAAACCAAACAAACAAACAAACAAAAACCCACAGAAATTTCTTAACTCTGCTGTTATTAATGTGTGAGGTGACTGAATCAGACTAAGATACAGATTTTTTCTCAAAACAACTTTGCTGATTGGAAGGACACTCAAATAAATTGTAGCATTGTGTAAGACTGAAAGTAGTTTGAATTTGGTAGGATAAAGCTGAATCCTTTTGGATTATCAGAAAAATGGAAGGAGGACTGAAAACAGAACTGGGAAAAATGGTCTAATGTACATGCTGCAGTAATCCAAGACAGAAGCTATGTCTTCAGAGTAGTTGTGCTTTCTTAACTGTAAATACAGAGTTACTCACAAGCTTGGAAAAAAAAAACCTGCCAATAAAGCCAACCAAAAAAACACTAATCAAAAAATACTAGCATCAAACATGATATTTATGTTACCTTTCTTCTATTCTGGTTTATAGAATAACTGTAGCATTGTATTACTAATTGTTTTTCTTTCCCTGAGCTTAAAGGTTACATCAGAAAAATAAGAAGCATGCACACAGAGATAGGGACCAGGGAAAAAGAACAGCTAATTGCACCAATTAATGTTGCAAGCTTGCAACAGAACGGACATAACTGTGGTCCCACTGGCCTTGTTCTAGTTATTCCCTTATTTTGAATTAATTTTCAAGCATTTAGAGACACTTTAAAATTGCAAACTCAGTAAAGCATAACACACACCTAATCTGGTAACCCATCATGAAGTGTTCATATTGCCAGACAAGAAAAAGTACCCTATGGTTCAAATATACACAAAAATTTGGCATCAGCAAATTGTCATTCACAGATTTACACAGATCATAGAAACATAGAATATCTCAAGTTGGAAGGGACCCATAAGTATCAAGTCCAATTCCCTGCTCCTTTCAGGAATATCTAACATTGCAGTGCAGTTCCATGGGGAAGGACCTAGGAGTCCTGGTGGACAAGTTCACCATGAGCCAGCACTGTGCTCTCGTGGCCAAGAAGGCCAATGCTATCCTGGGGTACATGGAGAAGAGTATGTCCAGCAGGTTGAGTGAGGTTCTCCTCCCTCTCTGCTCTGCCCTAGTGAGGCCACATCTGGAGTATTGTGTCCAGTTCTGGCTCCCCAGTTCCAAGAGGGACAAGGAAATAATAGAGTCCAATGGAGGGATACAGAGTTGATTAGTGGACTGGAACATCTCTCCTATGAGGAAAGTCTCAGAGCCCTGGGGCTGTTTAGCCTGGAGAAGATCAAGAGGGGATCTTAGCAGTGTTTGTAAATATCTGAAGGGTGAGTGTCAAAAGGATGGGGTCACTCTCTTCATGGTGCCCTGTGATAGGACAAGGGGTGACTGACACGAGCTGGAACACAGGAAGTTACACCTCAGCATGAGGAAAGATTTCTTTCCTGTAAGGGTGGCAGAGCACTGAAGCAGGCTGCCCAGAGAGGTTGTGGAGTTTCCTTCTCTAGAGACTTCTAAAACCCACCTGGACATGTTCCTGTGCAACTTGCTCTAGGTGAACCTGCTTTGACAAGGGGGTAGGACTTGATGATCTCCAGAGTTCTCTTCCAACCCCTACCATTCTGTGATTCTGTGTAGGACTAAGAGTATCATCCAGGTGCTCCTTGGACCTTGGTGCTGTGACCACTTCCCTGGGTTGCATATTATATTCCCCTTTTTTTACTATTTACTTTATCTTGAGTTTCTTCTGCTGCATTGCATAGGTTTACAAGTAATGGATAATTACTATTTGTTGTGGAGATAATATCAGAATCAGAGATATGCTGGCATAATCGCTTTCAAAAACCAGAAAAACATTAGCGACAGGGACTTTTGCTTTCTGTGTTTACATATATGTAGTGAAAATACAGATGTTCTGATTCACACTGTAGCTTATAAGGGCTGTCTAATAATGAACGTGAAGAAACAATAAATCACAGTATCAAAAGTATTTAGTGTTACATTAAGAGACATGTCTACTCTTTGACACTGTTGCACTCCATATACTGCTCTTGGCAGGCTTAAGTCTTCCATTAGAAACACAGATGGCTGAAAGAGCATGTTCTACTAATTACTGCCTTTCCATAACACACACACACAAACACACACATGCATAAAGCAGTAAACTATCATTAAACAGTCCTGTTTTTCTCTGGTTAGACCATTGCTTCAGACTTAGTGGAAATAAAAAGCCACTGTCTCACTGAGGCTAGATATCACTAGTCAGCTCATGTGTAGTACTCTGCTTCTGGGAAGTGTAGTAAATCCAGAGCTGGTCCCTTTGGAGGGGCTTAGTAGGTACATTTCATTCCTGATGAATCCCTCTCGGTAGCATGACAATGTATAAGTCCTGAAATGGTCATAGTAGTGAATTTGGAAACAAAAAATTGGCAGTTCTGGTTTTTCCTCATTTAGTGATTTTTTTTTGAGCAAGTTCCTTCACCAAAGGATCTGAATTTCCTTAAAGGTTCATTAGGAATGTGAACTGTTGTTGCCATATATACGGCATTGTTTTTCTGTCTCACCCTCATTCCTTGAGAAGTGTAAGTTTAGTATTTTGAATGATATTTTGATTAGGGTACCTTTTTTTCTTCAGTGGAAACACCATTAAAATGTTTTCAAGGCTAATGAAAAATGTTCCTTACAGTTATGTAAGACAGTGGAATTTATGGTGACTTATTTCTTAGAAGAAACTTTTTCATGGTCTTGAGTCATCTCCCCAGTAAGTGTCTTGTCTTGTACAGGTAAGCTTTATCTTTCTGGTGGAAGGTTCTACTGCAGTAGAATGCAGACATTATTGTATAAAGCACATTGAAATTACTACTGTTTCTAGCAAAGACCAGTTTCTGTTATGGTTTTTCAAAACTGCAGCAGAGAGGATTATTCTGCAGGTTTTTCATGCCTGGATTGGCTGTTGAAAAAGTGTATAGGGTACTTCAGTTCCAGAAGAAATATTCAAGATGGTTCAATAAATCCTGATGTCATCTATGCTGCTTTCTGCAGCCTTCATTTAATTCTCAGTCTTTCATTGCAAGATTGGTAGGTTTCTGTATTCTAAACAAGTAAATTAACATGGGCAGATGTTTTTCTCTCTAGAAGGCTAGGAGTCAAGCTTGGGAACTCTAAGAAGATAACATAGTCATACTGATGCTGTGATTTTTATTGGCTCTTGGTATACTAATTTCTTTGACAATATTATTTACTGATTATTCGATAAAGAGTAAAAATTGCATTCCAGTGGAATGACTGAAAAGCTCCTCTGATAAATAATGTAAAAAAATACACAGTATCATCCTGCAGAGGAACAAAAGAATCAGTCACTCCTTTCCTTGCAGCATTTGCGACTTCATGAGGAAGTCAACCCAGTTTTAAATTCCTGCTCCAAATCATATAAGCTGAAGTCATGGGATGCTAAAGGCTGATCCAGTATAAACTATTGGTTCAACAGTGAAAAAAAAACCACAACAACCAAATCTAGTGATGCTGGATTTACTTCAGCTTACACACTTTATGCAGAATCAGTATTGTCCAGCAGCTTTGTTCTAATTTGATTCTAGAAAAGTTGTCAGCTGTTCTCTCACAGCTGAGAGAAGCCAGCATAAAACATAATGCCAGTACAGTGGTTAATTTGACAGAAATGCAATTGCATCCACATGTCCAAACTAGACTGAATGTGCACTTTGAAATTGTCAGTGGCGCATAGATCTGATATTAGTGAGTGTGGAGCTATAGACTGGAAGGGACTGTCCTTTGGCAAGAACAAAAACACGACCTAGCTGCAGGTAAAAGTTACATGATCTCAGTAGAATTATATGACTGTTTTTCAAAACCACTCTCAGAGTGGTTTTGAAAAATATAGTGCTGGTTTTTAAACACTCTATCCATACTCCAATCTAACATTTATTTGAGAATCCTAACCTTGAATTTTAAAGAAGAGGGGGAAAAGCCACCATTTTTACAGCCATTTCCTTCCCATCCCCTAAGAAAAGTAAGCTTACTATGACAGAGAGCAGAGGGCAAGTTCTGCAATATTACCTGTGTGCACATCTATCAATTTCAGGATCTGAATTGCCATTCTCTTGCAAAGGCAATAAACACGGTAATATGTCTTGGATGAAAAGCAAGAAATAAAATAGGTTTGCTAGGTGACAGGCAAAAAAATCTGCCTAGAAAACAAGCAATAGGGTAATCTCATTACAATAGAACATTCAGGAAATTAAAACTAAAAATGCAAAGTGAATACATTTCAGCTAAAGACTGTTAAACCCCTAAACATATTTGTATCAAGAGTAAAATGACAAATGACTGTTAGAGCATAATCCTCCTTTTTCAAAGACGTGGAGGTTTCTGGTGTTCTGTTGATCATTTCCAGTCTCTTGATTAGATAAATTTTCTGCATATACCTTACACATTCTGTAGTAATGGCAAATATATTCTGGTGATGAAAATGTAGGGAGGAAGAGAGAAGAATCTGAGTAAAAGAATGTGTCTTCTAACACAGCTGTACTGCCACAGTGTAAGGGCTTATACAGAAGTTATGTGTGTTTTGTAAAGCATTTTGTCTTTGTTCTTTATTGCACCGTAGAAACACTGAAATAAATAAAATGCTTTTGAAAACAATACCAACCGCACAATATTTGTCCATGTAAAGAAGTATTAAAAATTACTGTCTTTGAAGATTTTCATTTGTCTTTTTTATACTCCTGCAGTGTAAATGGAAATATGTAGTTCATCTAAGAAATCTCTCTCTTCTTTAGTTCATGTTAGTTGTA
Source organism: Todiramphus chloris collaris (assembly GCA_025345505.1). Taxonomy (NCBI): domain Eukaryota; kingdom Metazoa; phylum Chordata; class Aves; order Coraciiformes; family Alcedinidae; genus Todiramphus; species Todiramphus chloris. Next base: position 18,523,186 of record JANVCC010000019.1, read on the forward strand.
CTCTAAGATATATTAATGGATTTCTCCCTAAGGAGAAAAGTAAATACATAAATAAATAAATATTTCTAGACACATAAGTCTTCCTACTCCAAACTTTTAAAGCATATCCTTATTTTTTTTAGCTCAGGAATGAGCTCTGCTCTAATCTCCGAGAAAATACCTTTTCTCACTTGTAATTCTGCAGTCACTGTGGATGGTTCTAGGACAGTACATTCCTTTCCAGATTGCTGTAGTTTGTTTCTTTATCTTGGGAGTGGTGCTTCATAGCATGAAATTTTGCCCAGGAAAGGATTTTTCTTTTCAGTCCTAAGCAGCACTTCTCTTCTGCCTTTCTAATGTCATTTAGAGTCAGTTGCTGGCAATGAAAGGGTAGTTTGGGCTGAAGCTACCACCATAAAACTTCTGCCAAAACTGCAAAATCTGCCTGATAGAAATATGTCAGTTACATATGGCTAAGGGACTGTGCACAAGTCACATAAGTGTAATATGGGACACAGCAATGGCTGGGTAGCTTCTGCCTACATAACTCACTGGGTATCGTCACAACAAAGCTGTTATGCCCAGAGGGAACATATTTACCTTGGGCAAATACCTGCTGTCCATGCTGGGAGCAGTTATCATGAACTCAGAGCTGGCTACATAAATAGAGCAGAGACATACTGATTAATGTAAAGTAATTATACCAACAAATATGACTTCAGAATTAATCTTTCATTTGCATGTCACTTCACTGAATCTTTTAATTGTCCAAGACTTTGTTAAGGAAAGCAGATCACTGCTCAGGTTAGCCCATGCAAGTTGGTAAATACACACTTACAGCTCTTCAGGCAGCCTGGAAAACAAATATTGAGGGACTGTCACTTCAAACAGCATTAATTGTCAGTTCAAAGGAAGAGGTGACCTTAGGATTCAGCCACTTATCTCAGGTATTTTGTAATGCAAACTAAATTAAGCTGAAAGCAAATAGAAGTACATAGTTACAAAATCCAGAAGATGCCACAAGAATGAAAAGAAGGGATGAATTAGGAGGGAAAAAAAAAAAAAAAACAAACACGTAAAAAAAGAAAAAAGAAAAAGAAAAAGAAAAAAACCCACAAACCCAGAAGAAAATCTCTGCTTATGTTTGTCTAGCACATAGGTTATCCCTACATTTTTCTGTTCTGATGACTCTGCTGACAAGCTTCTATATGTTCAGGCCAACAAGCTGGTAAGTGCTTCATAGTATTCCTAGCTGAGGATCATGGCTCTCATATAATCCTTACCTTTTCAGGATGTATCTTGGAAGAGATCCTAAACCCAGCATATCCTATGCTGTCTTTAGAGTCCACATAGGTCTCTGGAACCTAAATCTATCATATAAAGTCAACCCTCTCCTCATATATAATGTTTCATTAACCTGGTCTAGTGTTCATTCCCTCTTTGTAGGTGCTAATACCTGAGTCATGACCAAAGGACAGTTTTCACCTTCTCAGGCAGACAAGGTGAGATTCATCTCACCTGGTTTAGACATTTAGAATGGTGGAAACATGTAGAAACCTGTCTTTTAGATAGCTTTGGGTACCTTTGTGATCAAAGAAAAAATACACATTTTTAGGGAATGATTCATCTGCTTATTTTAGGCATCTGCGTTCAGATGAATCACTCTGTAGGAGTACTCCTTTCTTTCTAGTGAGTATAAAGGAAGCCCAGGATGACCAGCTCAGAGGTAGATATCTGCATTATCGGTCAATAAATCCTTATTTTAAGAACCTTTCCCATGGCTGGCCAAGCCTTCATCAGCCTATTATAGCTGCATAGAGCATAACATGCTTTCCTACAGGTCTGGGGAAAGTTTAATCCCAAAGCACAACTTTCTTATATGTGAGCTTTGTAGTTCAGTACACAAGTGTACATGTTAATGCTAATTGGTTAAATTAAATCATCAACAGTTGTGCGTTAAATCATTGACCGAGTTTGTTTGTAAGCAGATACAACAGTGACCTGTGCTATTGTCGGATTCTGTGCTGATAAATAGGCTGCATTTAACAGCCTCCTTGCTTCAGCCATTCAGTGCCTTTTTTTAGCAAAGGTTCATTCTGCTCTTTCTTGAAATAAAGGCAGCAAATGTTTTGTCCCGCTTTTGGTCAGATTTGCACTCCAGATCATTTCATAAAAAGAGCCTGTGTCTTTTATGTGGTAACTTCCACTGTCTCCTTGTTATAGTGTAAATTGCAGCTGCAGCTGTTATCTATGTTATGTCTTTAACGGTCATGTAAAGTTTTATTTAGAAACAGAGCGATATGAAGTAAAAATCTCAGTATAGGAAGAAGCACACAGAAAGCATAACAATGAACAATTTTTTCATGGTGGAAATAATGTCCACTTCTTATCTTGGGGAAAAGTAGTGAGAAGTTAAAAAAAAAAGGCTTGCCTTTTTCTTTTTTTTTCCTTTTTTTTTTTTTTTC
>JANVCC010000019.1:18525729-18543954 GCA_025345505.1 Todiramphus chloris collaris
AAATCCTTCACTTTTTTATTGGAAATAACTTTTTAGAAGTTAGTATAACTGAAAATAACTTCTTTCCCAAATCACATCTTTCATCCTATCTTGGGCATTTCAAGAATATTAACACCTTTCATTCTTCTGAGAATAGCTAAACCTTGGTTGTAGCTTACATACCAGGTGGAAGAATTTCATACAAAAGAAAGTTCCTAAGCCAGTTTAAATGTACTGAGAAAAATGTAAAGACAGTTCAGAAAAGAGAACAAAAGTAGTTTTAGAGGTTTTTAGAAAAAAACTTTGGAGAAACATTAAATTTGGAGGTGAAGTATTGACTGTTACCAGGGAAAGTATCTGGTTGTAGGAACTGGCTTCCAGTTAAAGACTTACAAACATTCTTACCTCTGAAACCTGTAATTCAAGACCAAATTCTCATCTGGAAGATACATGATTGTCAGACATGGGCTCTCAGTCTTTAATTACCAGGTAACTGAATTAAGTTCTATGACTTTTATTATATGTCAGATGAGACTAGGTAGTCATGCCATTAGTACTTGGAAAGCCATGAAATCCGTAACTTTTGCACACCTGGCAAAGTATAGTGCATGTTCTAAGCACACCATCTTTTCAGCATCATGACTCTAAAACTTGCAGCCTGGGGGAGGACCACTAATAATCTTGCTTACTTGTCCTCACCTACCTCCACTCTTCAACTGGAGAAACACAGAGGGTTCTGTATCTCTGCATTACTTTTCCAAGTAAGGTGCATTGCTCGCATGCAACAGTGTTGTTGCCTTCAGAGTGCTGTCAGCAAGTACCTATGAGCATTAGGAACAAGGGTTTCTAGCAATAGCAAGATGCTGCTGGACAGCTGGTTGTCTGAATCTTTTGTCTACATCATACTCATAAATGAAAGCTCTGAGTTCTCAGCTGAGCAGAAAATAGAAGACATTGTGAGACAGAGAGGCAAGATTCTGCTTCCTGGGCTTTAGTTTGCTCTGAGCCATGCTGCAGCCTCTACTAAGATCCAGGCTTCACCCTGGTTGCCTAAATGCAGTTACTAGCCTGTTTGCAAACCACAAGAGCCAGGATTCTCTCTGTCAATCACGCTTTCCTTCCTCGGTGCCAGAAATACATAGCTGGAAGTAGCCCCAGCTGAACTCAGAACTTGTTTAGTGGCTGTTGGCATTAAAGCTGCTGCCTTTTACAGCTGATGGATGTGTTCTTTCCTCTACTACAAGTGAGAATGTCTTGATGCTTTCTGAGCTTTCCTCAGGCAGTTTTGTGCCTGGGGGAAATGGCTTCTTTCTGGCTTGTAGTAATCCCCCTTTACTGAAGTACAGGATAAAGCCATTCCGGCCCCCTTTTGGTCTCTGCCTACTGCTGATTTCAAAGTGAAGCAAGTTTCAAGTGATCTAGAACTCCTTTATTTCTGAAAATCAACTAATCCCAACTCTTCAGCACAAACACTTGGGGAATTGTAGGTACTTGAAGAAAAAATATGATGGGAGAACAAGGGGAGGAGAAACTGTAAACTCAGATAGCTGTGTATGGTCCCTTTAAAACAGTGTATTTTACATGGACAGAAGGCAATAGCTTTTTATAATTAATTGGTAGAATGTATAACAGAGAGACATTGAAGTCATGTTCAAAAGGGAAACTTGAATGGACACGAGGACTCATGGCCCCTAAAGATCAGTCAAACCCTATTTGGATACTAGAAGCTTATAGAGTTTAGCATCTTCTCCATGCACTTATGTTTGAAAGAGGTGTTTCTACAACATTGTTGACATTTTGCAAATTGGAAAGCAAAATCAGTTATTAAGAACAGTAGAATATTATGAGAGCAATTAAGTTACTTGTCTATTACGATGTCAAGAAATGTTTATTCCCATGTAATTCAACACAATTCCCGTATATTCCCATATGTTTCGCAACCATATATGTATATATATTGTACTGCAAGTCTGGCCAATAGAATTACTAACTTTATTTAAGGAAGCTCCTAGTCTTACTATTTCAGATCTGTAACTATAAGATAGTTTCTCACACCAACCAAAACATGTAATTACGTGTAAGGTGATACATTGTTAGCACAAATATTTCCATTAATACAATCAATGTGTTCTTATGTTACATATTTTGTTGGAAGTATTGATGTCTTGAGAATGCAAAGTATCAGTTTTTATAAATCTGTTCTTTACACAAAGTTATACTAAAGTCTTACAAAAAGAAGGCTGAAATTGGTATGACTTAAGTAACACTGCTCATAAAAATGTTTTTAAATTCTGAAAATACATTTAATTATTGCAATGAAGAATTATAGTTTTATCAAATATTTTACTATAATGCATTCAAATAGTCATTTAGAGGTTACTTGGACAAGTACCTGTGGTTAATCTTCGTTAATTTGAAATATTACAACAAATAATTTACAATTATTTTAAGTCTAATACTTTAATACATCAGGAAATTTTCTGATGAGATTGACCGTTACTTTTATTATCTGAAAAAATTAATTTTAGATAAAACTAGTGTTTAAATGATGAAAGGAATTATATTTGTTAGCAGTTGAATTAACTTTAATTCTACTGTTTTACTGAAGGTCATAGAGTTTAATTGACATTGATGAAGTCTTATATTCAAGTGACCTATGGTTGACACTAATAATGACAAAATCTTCTTCTTGGAAAAAGAGAATTACTGTGGTAGACCTTAAATAACTCAGTATTTTCAGTGAGATGACCTTGTTATTTGCATTATTCATGGTATTTCCAATGGTAAATATAACAGAATATCAAGAAACACTGCTGACACTGAGATGCCCATATCTCATATAGAATTGACAAGTGTTTAAAGGAGCAAGCAGTCTACACAAGTGTACTGTAGCATGCTATGAGTGCCCATTCTAGTCTGAATAAATTTTAAGGAATATTTCTGAAGCTTTTAATATCTTGGGTTGTGGGTTTTTTTATTATTGTTCTTTGCATCTTCCTTGCTATGTTCAAAAGGTGCAAGAAATACAAAGGTGGTAAAGTGCAGTGAAGAGATAAATCGAGCTAGGAGGAAGAAAAGATATATGTGTATGCTGTGTGTGAACACACTTTGCTAAATAAATGGCAGGAGTACTCAAAATATGGTAATTTTAGCTGCAGTACCAGAACTTAGTGTCATGACATCATGGACACTATAAGAGAGAAGTAAAGAGGGGTGCTAAAGTTTTGCAGCATGAGACGGGAAGGAGTAAGGAAACTGGCCAAGACTATGGGAGGGAATGGCAGTGAACAAGCTTGGGGACTCATCCTATGTTTGTTCAGTATGTACTGGAGAGATTTGAGCATTTGCAAGTTTTTGGGCAGTGAATAACACTTTTTTTTTTTTTATCCTTGTTGAATCTGCAGATCAAATGTCTGCAAATTTGACAATGTGAGCTTACCTCACCATGTATATGCAACAGTAGTGCATAAAGATAAAACACCCATGTAGTTCCTTGAGTGTGCCTATCAGTAGCATATCAATTTACTGGGCTTTGTTTTTCAGGCAGTGTGGGGACTGAGGGATGGTGAGCCAAACAGCAGATTTTGTAAAACTGGGCTGCTTCTTATGTACTAGAATATTTGGAGTGTGCTGGAATACTTAGACATTGAAGCATTTTCAGGGTTTTCTTTGTAGCCAGAAAACGTAGAAACAGCAAAAAACCCCCAACAAAACCAAAACAACAAAAAATCCCCACAAAATTCAGACAATAACTAGATGCTGGTAGTGTTTATTTAAGAAACCATCAGCTATAAAAATCACAGAAGTTAGGAATATGAGCATCCATATGCTTAGATGAAAATAACTACTCCTGTGGCAAATGTCTCTCATGCTCTTATTCATGCAAATGAAGTTAAAGCCAGTTTTGTTGTTGACTTAAGAGGGGGCTAAGAACTTATGCTCCAGAATAAAGCTACCAACATCTCTATGTTTTAAACCCAGATGCTCACCTCCCAGATGTAAACAAACTGATCCATGCTGTCAACCTGTAGCCTAGAAGTTAGGTTAAAATTCTGGGCACAAGATCAACCCCAATTCCTTGCATAACTCTCCTGTTTGAAATGTGCTTTTATTGTGTAGTCTTTAGCATAAAAAGTTTAACACCATTACTCCAGACTTTCAGTTTGTCTTCTGTTCATCTACACTTCCTTTTCTCTTTGCTATCCATAGGTGTAGGCAGACACAGAAAAACAAACAGTTTTTTTGGAAAGGGCTGTGTTTTGCAGGGTGCGAGGAATCTACTCACTGCATTGTGTCATGCTGGGGAAATGATAGTATCATGTGAAAGATACAGGTATAGTCTCTGAAGTACAGGACGGATGTGGGAGAAAGCAAAGAATGCTGGTTGAGGACGACCTCCAAATTAACCTGAAGAAGTAATATAGATAATAACCTTCAGCTGCACACTGCAGAAGTAATTGAGCTCATATTTTAAGACACCTTTACTAGAAAAGAAATCATCATCCTTAGTTTAGTGAATGCAATTGTGTTTCTAGTTGGTATATAAAAATTGCCATATATAAATAAATTCTTGGTTTGGTTTTTGCTTGTGTTCTTTTCCATGGTATATTACTATATGACAAGTGAAACAACTGTGATTTTTCTTCACATCTTTAACAAACATGAATGAATCATGTTTGTATAAAAGAATGTTGCATTGTTATTGCTGAAAGGAAACCTCAACAATGTAAATATTGACAGATAGTAATATTTATCTGTATAATGGAATAACCTGTAATTAAAACTGAAGTATTATGTTGCAAAAGAAATTCTGACTATGAATGAAACATTCTTGATAATTCTAGAAATTTGATATCTAGTCTTCCAGACAGAGGCTGTCAAGGACTTTATCTTCTATGATGCATTGAGATGGGTGTATAGGTAGATATAACATTTTGATGTTACATTCATCCTGTACTATTTCCTTGTCATGCTTAGATTACCAGTAAAAGTACAAATTATTTTTCTCTTTTTTTCTGCTATTCTTAGCCCTAAAAGTTCAGACAAGTTTATGAAAATCAAATTCTACTGTCTTTTTGTCTCTATCTATTGTCATTTTGAAATTGCCAACATAAAGAAGTCCATGATCATACTGGTTTTTATTATCAGGCTGTTGTTGTTTATAACTTATGAAGCAGAAGCATACTGGCTTTTTGTTGTTTATTTGTTTTTCTCTTCATAAGCTTCACTGATCATGTAGGTCTGAGAACAGTATTAATTTTGACTGGTAAACAGAATAAACACAATTCTGCAGTCACGGGTGGAGAACACTTATCAAGACCAGTGTGTCACTTTAAAGAAGTAACTTTTCTAATGTAATACTTCAAAGTTGCCTTTCTTTTCCAATAGTAAATACAATATATTGTAAATCTTGAGGTATTCAGCTATTAGTGTTTACAGATTATGACAAGAACATGCTTCAATTTTGGGGCCTATAATTCTGCTTTGGTGAATGTCTGCTTATTTTTTGTTACAACTTTTCAGCTTGTAAACATATTGTTTGGCTTACTCAAAGCTTCCTGAGCTAAAAATTATTGTCACTTGAAATGTTCATTGTCAAGCACTTTACTGACTTGGCAGACAGACCAGCAGTGTGTTTTCACAGGAGATGCTACTCTGGGGAAGACAATCCCCTGGTTTCTAAACTGGCAGATGCTGAAGCATAGCTTTCTAGGAGAGGAATCATACAGTTTTTTTGCAAGGAGCTGTGAAATATTCATTCTGGAGCAGTAATAATCTTTGACTCGGTAGTAGGTTGCAGGTCTTTAGCCTGAAGTCTGAAGCAATCTGGGTCTCTTAAAAGATCACACAAATTTCTTACTAATAACCTGCATACTCTGGTGTCTCTTTATAGTACTCTGGTGACTATGCTCACCAAACCTTGCCAGGATTTTGTAGTTTAAGCGTGAACAGACTGAGTTGGGGGGACAAGTGGCAACCCCGGGTCCCTGAGGAGTCAGAGGGCAGCTGTTATTCCCTTCCCTGCCACATTCCATATAACAAGGAGACTGGAAGTTCAGGGGGCTCTTTCTTCCCAGGTTCTGGGATGTGCAAGGGCATCTCAGCAGGGCTGGGCCTGACCCCATGTGCATCGCACAATCCATTGCCATCCCAGCACGGGTTTTGTATAGAGTTCTGTATCCTTCTGCTCTTACTATTCCTTCTTCTATTTTTCTCCTGCTATTCATTAAATTTGTTATAGTCTTAATTTCCAATCTTGGACAAGGCATTTTCCTTTTTCCTTATTCCCCTTTTTATCCTCCCCTGGGAGGAAGGGTGGAAGGGGGCTAATCGTTCTCTGTTTCATCTGGGCTTGCCCTGAGCCCTAAGCAGAGACACATGAGTACATAAATTGGAGTGAAGGGCTGGCATAAGTTTCTTCCCCTTGAGAAAGATGATGAAAATGAGAGTGTCGAGCATGATAGGGAGAGAACTCAGGAAAAGATGGGGTGCTCACCCTGCCTGTGGTGCCTCTGTTGCCTCAGGAAGATTTGGGCCTATTACAGATTGTACAGTACATTTGATGTGCACCTGTGTTTGAAGCATTAGACTGAAAGACCTCGCAGGTGTCAGTCAACTCTGCTGTGCATTTGCAGAGAATTAATTCATGTGATAGCGAGGAGGGATGACCTCTCACTCACCTTTGCCAGTAGAACAATGTATTTGGCCCATCCATCACCGTTCATTGTCACAGCACGAACCAGGCTTCACTTTTACATCTACAAATAAAGGCACAAACAGGTTCTAAGTTCACTCAGACCTCTCTCTGAGCTGTCCTGAGGAAGTGTGACTTCTCTCTGGGCCTAATTCACTTGGGCACATTTCCGTGTTAAATGTAAATACGTGATAAGGCTACATCAATATGAGACCTGACTCATCTCTGCACAATATTGAGCAAAAGTGAAATGAAGATACAAGTGTCTGTACTTACCTAGACAGGCAGAAATTGTGCCTCATGGAATGCTTTTGTGGAAGGTTAGGTGGGAAGAAGTTAAGTCTCTGGCTTTGGCAGTCTCACAGCTATTTACAGAGCCACAGAGAAGTGTGGACTACCTGAAGACCTGAGGTCTTCAGCAATTCCAGCACAATTAATGGTATCCAGTTTACCCAAAATTTAATTGTTCAATAGATAAACTCATCCATATAAAATTGCATATTTCCAGCTGAAAGAGAGCAACTTTCTTTACCTAATCTTTATCCATTGACAAATGCTTGTTTTAGTTTTTTCCCTCTTTCAGGGAGTGTTCACATATCAGAATTACTAGTCTACCTTAAATGTAAAAATAGGACAGCTTTCTGAAACATTGGTATGGGGAGACAGTCTTTTTTCTTCATTTTGCTTATTGGAATCAGCCAAATCAAACTTGAAAGGTATAGGTTATTAAGATAGCTAGTATTAGGTAAAAAATTTTAGGTACAAGTTTGTGTGTTCCAGTAGATTGAGTCATATCTATGCCCTCCAGTAATGTTTCTCACTGCATAATGTCCATGAAATATAACATTGATTTTATTTTACTTTCTATCTAACGAGTATGGTCTCGAGAATGGCAAAGGTTGTTTTGTAACATTATTAACAAAACTTTCAAGTATCACAATTGCCATCAAGAAATCACTAAACAATTTTGAATTTCTATGAATAAAGTGACCTACTGAGTCATAAACTAAACGACATAGTTTTTCTTTGAACATGTGCAGATATTAATTCTTTATGGTGAAGTTAATGCTATGTGACTGATTTTTTTTTTTTTTTCCTTTATTTTTTTCTTCTTACTTAATTTGTAGGGAGAAGAAAGGGCACCTGGTAATATGATTTAAGTTGTATGACAGATCAGGGTTTAATAAAAGCAGCAACCATTTTTTCCTCAGAGTCTAAAAAATTGTTTCTTTATTGCTGCTGGAAAATTTGAAGCTCTTCAGTGTCGAGGAATGGCTCAAGGAGCAGGGTGGACATGGGTACATGGCTGCAAGTGTGAACAAGCCAGCAGATGGGCAATGAACCGTCCTTGAGCAAGTGATAAGAGGAAGACAAAGCAATAAAACAATCAACGAACAGGCCTCTTTCCCAGGGCGCGCTGACCAAAAACAGGAGACTTGGGAGGTGCAGAAAGGGGGAGGCTGCACCTGCAGGGAGGAGCGGGCAGAACCGCCGCTTCCCTGCACTGGGGGGGGAAGCGGGACAGGGTGCTTAAGCGTTCTTGCTGTATGTAGACCAATCATAATATGTATCAGAGTGTGTGAACTGTATGTAGCCAATCAGTAATAAGCAAGAAACATATAAGCGAAGCATAGACAGTAATAAAGTTGAACATGATTGTAACTCATATTGAGTCCTGATCATTGTTCCCAGGCCTTTTCCCAACACTTCAGTTATCTTCCATCTCTTGAAATAAAATCCAGAACTAACACCTATATACGCCTATTACTGACCTGGGGAGTTAAGGGAAAGGAAAGGCAAGTATTGAGAAGGAAGTGACATTTGTGACTGCCATATGGATGGGTCATTGTTCTGGATGGGTTCTGCTTATGCAGATTTCAGCCTGTCTTCCCATGGCTGTTAGACAATTTGAGTTATCTGTATGTATGAATTGTATTCCATCTTCCAAGAAGACAAATTGGAACTTAACATACTAAAAGCAGACTCCACATTGACTGGGAGAGGTTTACATGAGTGGAAGGAATGGGTAGACAAACTAGTAGAGTCTGTCTCAGATGGCTCTTGCTCGTTCAGTGGAAGGTAGGAGACAGTGACAGAAGGTTGTAGTTTGGTGGTTTCTTGAGCTTACCCTCCTTTTTTTATTGTATACTTTCTTGGTAGAAGAACCTTTGCTTTTGCTGTTGCTTTTGCTGTTGCTGTTCCTTTTTTCCTTTTCCATTTCCTTTTTTTCCTTTTCCTTTTCCTTTTTTTCCTTTTCCTTTTCCGTTTTTCCTTTTCCTTCATGCTCATGAAAATGGTGATACTTGCATGCTACATTTCTTCTCTATCCAAAAAATCCACAATTTGATAAAGAAAAGGTGCAGAACTGAGTCCAGCTCTTGCAGAGCTATTAACTGGCTGCTTTTCCACTAAAGGCAAGAAACTTGGGCAGTGGGCAGTTAGAGGGAGTTTCCTTCAGACAAGATGATATATGTGAAATAGATGAAGCTGCTGTATCTTTGACATCAAGCTACCTCGATGTTCACACGATTTCATCTGAGATTTTATTGTGGCTTATTACTGTGTAATTATTACAGCCTGTGTTTTGGTGCTTCATGGTACATTGCGGTTTGGCATTTGATCTGTAAGTACTTCATAAGCATGTGGCGAGTCATTCTCAGTCTTTTTCAAATGAATAGAACTGTACATGTGGGTAATACTGAATGCATATGTAAATACTTACAGGACAGAGGAAATCAATCCCAGCTTACCTAAAACTGTTCTCCCAAAGCAATGAATCCTTGTGCAGATTTGCGTGCAGCCTGTCCCTGGAGATCTTGATGCTGTTGTATCACTCGCTGATTGTGTTAATTTGATCGGTTGTCCTTGTATCTAAACTTGTTTACCTAATGTAGTCCTAATGGAATTAGCCCAAATCAATTCTTGCAATAACTTCTGAGTCTTAAAAGTACTTACTCTCCATCAATTCTGCTTACTCTCATGGCATGAGGCACTTTGCTTTCTCATGAAAGGGCATGTTTGTTCAGTTCAAACAAGTGAGTTGTGAAATTTGACGGTTGAATTCAATGGCACTTTTTTGTAGCAGCATGTGTACTGATTCAGAAATAAGGATTTTGTCCAATACTATAAACAAAACTAAAAAATGAAAACTGAGAATGCTTGCTGCTGGAGGGGATGTGACGTAAGATTACCTTACTTACATTAGAAACATTTAAACAAAAAAGGGTAATGTGAAATCAGAGAGTAAATGTAAAGCTTTGCTCTTTCTTTCCTTCCCTGTTTTTTCTGGAAAGCTTAGGGGCATTATGACTATTTTTTATATATATATATATATGACTGGTTTCTGGTGATTAAAAACCAAGTTGGTATTACTGCATAGAAACTGTATGTTTAGCAATTGTTTATTTCATTTTTCAGCTTCAGTAAAAAACCCAATATTTCTGACAGTGAAAAATGTGTCTTTAACATTGTCTGTTTCCACACTTTCAAAGTGTACAAGTTTGTTATAGCTATCTTATTTTTTACATTGTCCTTCTTTGCCCTGGGTGGAAAAAAATAGAGCCAGTAATGGCACGTATTATAAAGATTAATCAACCATAAAGACTATAATTGAACACACAAGTGTAGTCATTACTTGATTAATTACTTCAATAAAATAATCAGTCTTCTACATACATCAGAATAATATTCTGACTAGAAGAGAGCTTATGGAGACCAGGACTGCCTTCCATTCTTACATCAGACAGGCTTTTTTAACTTTCCTTCTGTTTGGGTGCAGAACCTGCTTATATTTGAATGTTTCACTTGAATGAACTTGCTTTCTTTCCTAGCAGAGTTCTGTCATCCTGACTTTATCCTTAAGAGTAAATACTGAAACTTCTTACGTGAACTTTTAGATTGCATGTTACCTGGTGATCTAAGTAGTATACTGCAAAAATCCTTTCTAGGAAAGTATGTGGAAAAATTCACCCATGGGTTTTAAGACTGAAGTTCATAGACAAAATTGTTACCATTATGGATTGAAAGCGCTATTCAGCAAGATTTTCTGTCCTCTGAAGTTCTCATTCCTAAAATACATTTCCTAAAAATGAAACTTGTCAATTCATGTTGTAGCACAGAAGTTCTCCGTACTGGACCTCAAGCTCATGAGCATGTTTCTTCCTGTTACCTGTAAGGGAAAGGTAGAGCAAATCTGCATATTTACTAACAAGATCAAGAAGTAAATTTGTCTCAGATGATTTTGAAGCTGAGAAATTGTATGCACAAGTCTAGATGCTTTAGATTGGGAGATGTGTTCTGGTATCACTTTCTGTAATATTTTTACAGAAGGAAGATGATTTAATTCCTCAGTTGTTAGCTACAGTATACTGGTTACTTAGTGTTAACAAAGCAGGCGGAAATAAATACTGTATGTTTCAGTGTTTGAGCCATGGTCAAAACTGAAGAAGAAAAGTAGCCTATGATGGTTGCTGCTTAACTCTGAGAGTTTGCACAAGTTCTTTTGGCATTATAGAGGCCATGGGAGTTGAACCAGTGTACATTTATATTTGAGTTTTGTAGAGGAAAACTTATATGGTCCCTGCAGGTGGACATTGTAATGTAAGTCTCATTTATGTATATTTGGAACTCTAGTAAATGATGAATGTATGCCTTTAAGAACATGGACTTCCTGATCTACTGAATATATCTAAAATATATATATATATGAGATATATATATATATTTGATAGCTGTGCATCTATATAAAATGCTCAGTGCAGTGAGTGCCTTGGTCAGTCATTACACATAACAGCATACTAAATCTCTAAATTTCTGTAGCTCCTAATTAGGATAGTTCTTATTGGTTTGGGGTTTTTTTTTTGTGAACTAACAAAACATGATTTTTTTCTTTGAGATGGCTGTAATTCTCAAGTTTGGCTTTCTATAACAAGTCTATTTTTTTTAGTTACTTAGTCACTAAAAACTGCTGACTTTTTGAAGCAGCATTGATTAATGAAGAAAATTTACACACTGCTGTATATTGATTTAGTACTTCAGAAAGCCTGGAGAAATATGTAGGAAAGTAGTCTTTATATTTTCCTCAGTTTTTCTTCTTATTGTTAACTTTATTAATAAATAGCTTATCCAGAGAGGGTGAAGAAGTTTCTCAGTTCAGCTGACTATATTTGCTCAGTCTTGAGAGAGATCTGTGGTCACTCTAATAGCTATTCACCTATAGTGTTGTGAAATTCAGCATAAGCAAGGTTACCCTGCCAAGACATAACCCCAGATGAAAGCTGAGGATGCTCAAACTGCATGAGAGTGTGATTCAGCCTCCTCAGGAGCTGGGGCTTTCTCTGGACCTGTGACAAACCTAAAGAATTGGCTGAGGAGGATTTTATCTTGAATCAGTTTTACACTTGTTTCCTGAAAATGCTGATTTAGGCCAATGTGAGATTACAGGAAGCATCTAGAAACTTGAATAATATGGCATAGATAATTCCCAATATATTTTTTATGGACCATCTAATCTCTTTTTTCAGTAGGTTGATGACAACATTATGAGAGAAGGTTAATAGGATTCTATGTAGGAATGTTATGTTTATAATAAGGAACGTAATGTTAATTTCTGTATCTGCATTTATGTTTTGTCATCATCTGTTTGCTGTCTGATCTGCTTTTCACAGTAAAATAGGTCTCCCATTACTGTGGGAACTGTGTCACTTCCTACATGATACTCTATTTATTGTGTAAGCAAGGACAGAGAGAAAGCAGGGAATGAACTTTCATTTTTGGGGGGAGGGGGGATCGGGTAGAGGGGTGGGTAGATTGAAAGAACAACTCTGAAATTTCTTTGTTTTGCGCAAGGCATTTCTGTGATTTCAAAAAGTAGTGTGCTCCTTAGTAGTCTGACTCTTGTGGAGCCACATTTTCATGAAGCGAGGGCCAAGAGTCCCTCATCAGGTATCAGTGAAAGTTGGAATAGCCCTTCAGTGGTACTGAATAGATAGCTCACTGGGATTCATTACATCCGAGTCAAGCCTGATCTGCAATACTTTGGTAGGAGCTAAGAGAGCACTCTGAAGACAGGGAGGTTAGTGGTAGACAGAGTGAGGAAGTTTACCTTCATATAAGTAACCAACACACTATTAGTTACTGATCTAAACTCTAAAATACTTCTGTTTGGTTTGAATCACCTGTACTGGCAGCCTTCTCACTGAGGTGGAAGTGATTAGATGAACAGCAAAGCCAATGTCGATGCATATGTTTGCAAAACAAAATAAAGGCAGAGAATGCAAAGTATTACTTCATGGCTCTATGAAACCATTATCATTGACAGGAGGTCTCAGTGACTGAATGGACAAAACTGAGCTATTGACTTGTTTGTAAACCATTATTGTTATCTTTTCTACATTAAGATTATATCCAGAATGGCATGTTTGCAGATTAATTTCCTTTAAGTTGATATAAAAGAAGTCTGATTATGATGACTGAACCAAGAACCTCAGAAGTGTATTTTTGGGGCAACAGCTGTGCATTGCCACAGCTCTGCTTACACTTTGCAATAGAAAACGAAGACTGCATTCTGTAAGGCTGTCAGTCTGCCACGTCTCATGAGCAATGAATCCGTTTAAAAAAATAAACAGAGAACAGGGGACAGCATGCTATTTGTCACTTCTGCTACTTAGTAGTTGTATATTATCACTTTTGCAAAGCATATAGAAACAGATGATTAATAACTTTATACAAATAGAACCTCTTCTGAGTGTGCCAGAATATGGCCTTGAGTGGTAAAATTTAGTATGTTACTGAAATGCTGGTCCCCAGAAAGGAAAGACCCCCATGGATATTTTTGTTACCTTAAATATAATAGCTTGCCACTGAATTTAAATCATGTTCACTACTGTTGTCATTCCAACAGAATCCTTTATATACTTAAAATATGAAGAAATGTTGAAATTCAGCACTAGTACTTAAGTAAAAATCCATTCAGGGATTTAGAGCTCTAGAAATATTACAGTATATTCATTCTCATTAAATCATAAGTTGACTTTCTTGTCTTTCAACACAAAGTGGAGTTGGAGGTGAAAACCTGGCAGCAGTTTGAGCTGCAACAAAAAATACAGGAAGTAATCAGGTGCACTTACATTAATTATGTTTGCATACGGCATACTGTAGGTTTCTAAATTTGGATGAGATCCATGGAGGCACATTATTGTAGTACCCTAAAAATTTAGAAATAACTGGAATGGAATGTTACTCTCAGTTAAGATTGCAAATGAGTGTTTTGCAGTACAAAAACCCAGTAATACCACCAGGTCTTGTGTGAAAGTTCAAGATAAGCTGCCCTTGTATGGGACAAAACCAGCTGTTCATAGCTATCATTTTTGTGTGAATATAACGGTGTGTACTGATTTTATTATATAATTGCATCAGTTATAAAGTGGCATCAATAAATTTTGAAAACAAATTTTTAAATCCTGTTGAATCCTACTGAAATTTCTCTCACAGTAGGCCTCAGAGTATAGTATGAAGATGGATTTTGTAATGTGTACAGGAGTAAACTTTAAAGCCAAAGATCCCTACAGAGAATGTAATTTCACCAGCTTGCTTTATTTATTAATTTACTTTTGAAGATACTCCAACAGGCAAATTGCATATACAGTGCAATTATTGCACAGAAGAGATTTACAAACTTGTATGATGCGGTTATGAATTCCTGTAAATCACTAACGTTATATTGACTTCATTAGCTGAATTCCTATTCCCCACATAAATAAAGCAGCTACTTTGTGTTTAACAGGTAGTTGTAATAATAATTACTTGCATGTTATTTATAGGCATTTATTGGATTATTATAGCAGAAATATGAAGATGGAATATGAGTCCTGAAGAAAACAGGTATGCTGTAAGATATTTTCTTTCCCTAGACTTGTGAATAATTTTACCCATCTTGATAAAAATTTCCTCTGCTTGTCTTTTTGTGTTCATTTTTGCACTTGTGCAAAGCATATGTAAGTGCTATAAAATAAGAATCATAAAAAGGGGGGATAAAAGGCAGTAAGTGACCTTTAGATACTATCTGGTCCAACTATACAGTTAAAACAGAGACAGCTTCAAAGTTACATTCATTTGCTCAGGGCCTTGTCTGAGTAGTAAGTATCTTCATGTCTTCAGGAGAAGTCTGGAATAGCTCAGAGAACTGTAATTGGTTCACCTGCTTTGTACATATAAATAATTAAAGTGATTAGGATTTTATGCATACGTCAATAAAAAGTCAATCTTTCACTTTTCATCAGCTTGAGTCATTTAGGCTCTCTCCTCTGCACAAATCTTTCTATACAGATCTCCACCTCTCATTTTAAGATTGAGTAACTAGGAGAATAATGACAAGTTTACAAGGAGAGAGTCATGCATAGTTATTTGGCACAGCACTCTCATTTTCTGGTAGGTGATAGATTTTATAAATGTAATCCTGAAGCCAATTCAAAAGGCAGTTGCATATTTGCTACCTAGTTCAATCTTTTCAAGTATGGTGGAAATGTTTCTTCTCCCCCCAGCTGTAGCAAGCTACAACCAGAAGCAAGGCAGTCTTGTGCCTGTGATGAGGGAAAAGGGAAAAAAAGTTATTTACAGATCAAGTTAAGTCATGGAGAAGACATTTGAAAATTTGAGGGAAGTAGAGGTCATCCAACAATTTCTCAAAAATTATAGATTCCAAATCAACTAGAACAGTTTTGCTGTTCTGCTTTGGTGGTGTTGGTGGGAATGTGACCTTAAACTTTGCTTTGATGAACAAAACCAATAAGTCAGGATTCTTCATTTTAGTCTCTATTGGCCCATTGTATGTGGTGCCAAAGAATGGGATACTCTGTGTTTGTCAGTCTGCAAAAAGATGTGAGGTGCAGTAACAGGGAGTATGGTATATGAAAACTGTGCTCTCCAAGCTACATGTGTGTGCTGAGAATATCCCTGATCACTATATGATCAGTCTTGCTTGATGTTATTGATAGAGACACTCTCTTAGTGTCTTTCCAGAAGCAGAGCAGTGCATTACCTGGCTGTTCACGAAACATACGAAGTGAAATTTTAGTCTTGGGAAGTGCAAGCTATTCATTGTGTTTCTGTGTGTAACGGGTAAGATTCTTCCAACATATTCTGTGATTTAAGCACCATAAATCCTGTTGTTTTTCAGTGGTTCTTGTACGCTTAAACCATGTCGTTGCTTATGTGTTTGCTTGTGTTTATGCTTATGCTTAGCTTTAAGACTCCTTATGGTGTCTGATCTAAAGGTAATGTTTTCAAATGGGGCACTCTGCTGGAGTTGATATGTGTCATGTAAGCAGTGCAGAGGGACTTGCCAAGATGCGTGGGCACAAATGTATGTCCTGGATGTTTAAACTCACTAAGCATGGAAATGTATCCTGAAGCTTTCTGTATTTACATACTGCTTTTTGATTTATTCTTGTAGCTTCTAGACAAGATTTTAAAATAGCATAAAATCTATGACTAAGGAAAATGAAAGAAATGATAGTAAGTTTGGGCTGTAAGAAATGCCAGTTTGTATTGACTATATAGTCGCAGCACATGAAAACATCACATTTGTATGTTATAGCTCAGTAGTTCCTTTCATTTCTTTTTCCAGAAGAAGCTTTTCACCTGATTCTCTTTCAATCCCAGTAATCAGTAATGCTTTGCAAAACTAACTGAAGGTTAGCTTGGTTTAGCTTTGAATGATGCTACTCTGAAGTTGAACTACAGTCATGAAAATTGCTAGATATTTTGAAAGAGGAAAGGAGGAAATGCTTTTTGGTTTGGTTTTTTTTTTTACATGCTGGGGAATTGTGTGTTATGTGACCTTTCTGGGAACTTAAAAATTGTAATATTTTTTACAGCAGAGTAATAGTCTTGGTTCAGGACTCTGGAGTTGGGTATCAATATGTGAAATTGAAAAGAAACAAACTGAAAACATGAAGAATATTTTTGACCTATGTTCTTCTCAGTAAGCATATAATCCATAATATGCTGAGTACTGTGTATAAGCTAAGGCAAAAGTTCTAAGGAAGGCTTTTAACTAAGACACACATGTTCTGTATAAAGAGCAAGAAAAAAGGTTAAGGAAAAGGTTAGGAACAAATAAACCAGGAATGAGTGAGTTTTCAAAACTGAAGACAGAAACACAGGGTGATAGTGGATGGTTTCTCTCATCAAATGAAAAGAATTACAAAAGAATGAGAAAAGGAGGGCAACTGACAGTCAAAGAGATCCTCTTATATTTTCAGTACTTTTCTTGCTAGAAGTAAACATATTTCTGTGTAGAAAACCAAAGTGGCAGAAAAAGATACTGAAATTTTGGAGATGAGGTTCAAATTGGAAAGTAGTGTTCTATAGCTAGAAAAGTAGAAATACTGGAGCATGTAGCAAATTTCATGGACAAAATTAGTCTCATAGCATTACATGCTACGAATACCTAATTATCATTCTTTACTGCAATGAGAGCATGCACCCTGTGTAGAAAGAAATCATGTCACCCCCAAGCAGCAGCAGCCCAGGAAGCACAAAAGAACTCCTTGTATGTGCTGTAGTTTTTGTGTTACCAGCAGTTTGAAAAAAAACACAAAAAAACAACAAAAAGTTTGCTGATTCCTATTTCCATGTTTCACTCTACAAATGCAATAGGAAGACATAATATAATATATAATATAATATAATATATAATAAACAGAGTCCTCTTCACTTATGGCTGAATATGAAGGTCATAGAGCATTGGAGATACTGCCAGGGAGGCACAGACCTATTGGACCAGGTAATAGCTGGGGAGAGAGAGCACTGATCAGGCTGAACAGTGATGAAGGAAGCTGCACATTATGAAGACCAGGTCATGTAACCTTTTAGTGACTGGCCAAACAAACAAGCCACAAGCTGCATCCCTACCTTTTCTGGTTTTTTCCATTAATCAAAACCAGTTCCTGAATGTCAGATACTATTTAATCTAAAAAACAGTTTCCAAGCACATGCTGTTTAAAACATGTTTGAAGATGCATCAGAGAGCTTCACCAGAACAAAAAGCACGTGCTGTAATTGCATGACCCTAAAACTTCTCCCCCCAGGAAAAAAATGCTAATAAAAGTTTTCATGCTTTGGTCTATATTGTACTGAGATTTATGTCAGCTTTTTCTAATATATTTTTCACGGGAAAGGAAATTGTTACCTGGACTTGCTTAAAATCTACAATGTTGAGTTACTGATACATAAAGTACAAGCAGAATTTTATGGAGCGGCTGCAGTAAATTTAGCTAGTGATGCACCATACTGTCACAGAATAAAGAATAAAATTGGTTTGGTCATTTGCTTCTTTTCCATACAATCTTTGTGCTGTTTTTTTTCTTTTTCCTCATCCTTGCAGCACCATAGATGCAATTCAGGACAACTCAGCTCTGATGCTGGGTTGGAATTCCTAGCATGCCTTTTCTTATTGTAACATTCACCAAAATAAGGAAATTAAACAATTACGCACATAGATATGTCCTCCTACAAATTACTTCAGTAATGTTTCCTTTTTTTTTTTTTTT
>JANVCC010000019.1:18544054-18657096 GCA_025345505.1 Todiramphus chloris collaris
TGGAGTACTGAATGGTTGTTTAGCAGGGTCAGAAATCTGATAAATCAAGTACTGAGTAATTGCCTTTTTTTTTTTTTTGATTGTATATAAAGTCCTTAGAAGCCTGTTTCCTTACAGTCTAAAATCAATGCACAGGGTGCCATAGAAGCAGTTGTGTGGGTTTTTTTCTCATTTACTTCTTCTCTTGGTTTTTTAGGTCCAAGTATTACTGTAGCCACTGTCTGTTACTTGGGCTAAATAAGATGAAAGCTTTCCTTTGGTGTGATTGAATCAAAGGTGCTACTGGCTTTTGTTAATAACTGATAATCATCTTGAAATCAAAGACTAACCTGCTGGCACAACTGTTCGTCTCCAAATTTTATGATGTGGTCTTCCATAGTAGTAAGTGAATCATCACTTTGGGAGTGCATGGTGAAGAATATGAGGAATAAAATGAGGGGTACGCTAAAGAGGTGTATCTTTTTGTCTCCAGCTGCCAGTGAAATCAGTACAGTTTGACTGGACAGAAATCACAGGATCTTGTTCCTTATGGTCTTTTGCATAGAACTTAATGAATTTCAGACTTAAGTGATACTAAAATAGTGCCAGGAAGCTACTTTGGATTCCAGCATGTTAAATACTTTAGAGAAAAGTCTTTCATTTAAAAATATTTAATTCCTAATTTGAATAAAGGCCAACTGTCATGATTCTTTCCTCAGTGCAGCCATTTAAGGAATAAAATGAAAAGACAATATGCTCGAGTCACTTGAAGGCACTCTCTTCAAAACTGTGTACATCTCCAAAGCTGCGAGCTCCAGTGAACTATAACGTGTGATTAATATATGGTAAAGAATATAATAAATACGTACTGATTTACTTACTTGAGCTTCACAGAGATATCAGAGCTCTATTATGAGCAAAAATATCTGTGTTATTTTTCTAGTGCTATGCAAACTCTTTCAATTCCATTTTCCATTTTAGTAACTGCTATTTTGAATGGCTGTATTGAATTAGTAGTTGTGTGGGTCTGTTCTGTGTTTTTTGGTGTGTTTTGTTTATGTTTGATTTTTTTGTTTTTATTTTTGTGTGGGTTTTTGTTTTGGTTTGTTTGTTTGTTTGTGGATTTTTTGTTCCTATATAAGTTTTATGATGCCCTTTATGAAGAGTAAGAATTGAGTTTCCACTAATGAGAACACAGTTTCAGCTGATTTTACATGGAAGAAAATCTGCGTACAGAAAGTTTTCAACCATCACCAAAAATCCTGAAAGAAGTTAACAGGAGGCAATTCCTAGGGTGACTCAGATAAGAAAAGCCTATTCACTTGCTGTTGAAACAGAGACCATATAAGAGTTCCCAGTTGAGAAATACATGAAAAGCACACTCATGAAAGTTGAGGCAAAGGGGAGGAAAGTGATTAATTTCGGTGTTTGTTTCTTTTTTTGCAAACTTCAACCAGAAGAAGAAATTTCTCCTCATATACTCACAGAGACTAAAGACCTACTGACCAGTCTTATTTTGTGGCTAATGATGCCATAAAATATTATCCAAGCATGATGGATATACCAAATTTTACGCTGAAGAAAATATCAGCTACATGTGTCATGGTGTTTTTATTTTCTCAGCCAGTAGCGGTGTTTAAAATACAAGGAATTATAGGAATTTCCACATGCTCCATGCAAAAAGAGATTTAAATATTTGGTTCATAGAAGTAAACTCTTAAATTCTGTCTTCCTTTCATAATATCCAAATACTTGTAAAGACAAAATCTTACTAGCTGTCATTTAATCTCAAGGAGTGGTTCTACTGGCCTACTTCTGCAAGAACAACTAAGGGAAAGAAACACTATTTTTAGAAGGGCTTCATTAATATAGAAACACCCAGCACTGCATTCTGCATTTCTAATTTCCAAAATACTATTAAAAATAGCAGTTTGGAGTGACAGTTCATCTGCAGTTCTTAGGAAATCTAAAAATAAACAGCCACCTGTGCTCAAAATGCTAGTAACTCTACTTGTAAATCACTTAGATTACTTATTATTTGCAGATATGATTTTTTTTTTCCCTGACACTTATGTACTACACAAATCAACCTGGTATACACAAATCAAAAGTTATTCAATTAACATAAAAATATCGGATGTCACATGAAATGTCATTTAATGTCAGGACTGGAATGAGCAAATAAATTGCCTCATCAGTTTAATTAACAAAACAGGTAACCAAGTCAAATTAATGTACTTCAAATTATATTAGTGGCATTTTGAATGGGATTGCACTGTTGAATTTTAATTGGAAATTCACTTTACAGGACAAGGAAAAACATTATTTTACTTCAATGTTCAATACTGGACAGACAGGCAATAAAATCTTCTGAGCATCTTGGAAAGAACAGGATATGTTTTGGAGTCTTAGAGTCTATGAACTGCCACTTGGTTATTAGATTTATAATTAAGAAATTGAAATTTTTTTTTAAAACATGTAGGCCTAAATTCTTAAGAGTTCTTCTCTATGATTTTGAGTTTTCTATCGTTAATAACAGCAAAAGACTGGGCTCCACTATGTTAACCATTGTGCAGAGAGAGAAGAGAGCCTTTGAAGAGCTTGGACTACAGGGATGCAGAAAAAGATTATTCCTCGTTGTGAAGACAGCTGAAGGGTGGACAGCATGGTGGGTTAACAGAAGTTCGGAAGATACATGGCAGAACTGGGGCTGTATGCTACATCCTAATCTCAGTAATTCAACCACATAATGATCCTTCTACTTTTCTCCACTTGCTCTTCATGTGAGTAACAGAGAATAAGTTCATGTTGATAGAGGGCTTTAATTCAAATAGTCTGATGGTTCCATTTTCTGAACAGCTTTCTCTAAGTGATGGGCAAATGGGAAGCAGAATGGTTAAGTGGAAGGATCATAAAACAGCAAAGTGATCTTTTCACAAATGCACAGAAAGACCAGCAGAAACAGACTAAGATCCCTCCTAGAAATCGAAAAATGTTGTAGTAAATATAGAAGATACTTGATACAGAGAAGTGAATTTATGCATAATTTTACATTATTTCTGTTACTCTGTCTGAATAAGCCAAACATGAAGGAATCACTGCAGGACACCCCAAATACTGCAAAAGCAGGGTTAAAAACAAACAAAAAAAAGATAAAAAGTTTCCCAAGTAAGCAGTGCTGTCTGCCAGCATTCCAGATTGTGTTTTGTATGCAAGCTCAGTTGACTAACTTCACTATTATTATTCATATTTTGCAAAGTAGCTCAGATCCTTAAGTCATAATAGTTACCTTCTTTTGTGTTTGAAGTGGGTTCAGTATTCCCTTCGCCTGTTTATAATGTTGGCAGTTGTCTTTGAGAACTGGAAGTATGTTTTCAATTATTTCCTGTAAACAGCTAACATTTAATCAGTTAAGAACTTCACAAGTTTTCAGTAATGAGGCTGTACAATATATTGCTTGGGTTTAGCAGTTAGCAACATTGTAGGTATTTCTAGCTGGTAGCCTAGTAGCAATGGTTCAGAATCAGTGTTTGAAATTGTCTACTGATAAAAAACCAGGACACTTTTTCATAAAAGAAACTGACAAAAAAAATGTGAGTTCATTATATATCATAATGGTCCTCTCTGGCTTTCTAACTCAAAAGAAACAGATTGTAAGAAAGTGACTTAAGGGCACTTTACATTCACTCAACTCAAATAATTCAAGTATACTAACTTTTTAGCTTAAGTATGGTTTTCCTGTCTAG
This sequence comes from Todiramphus chloris collaris, assembly GCA_025345505.1. Lineage (NCBI taxonomy): Eukaryota > Metazoa > Chordata > Aves > Coraciiformes > Alcedinidae > Todiramphus > Todiramphus chloris. Next base: position 18,547,780 of record JANVCC010000019.1, read on the forward strand.
CCCAAGCCTAAGCACCTTTTCTAATTATGGAAACTCTAATCTTGAATTGATCCAGAACAATATAATGTCTATCACTCCATCCATGCCCAGACTTGTATATTAAGTGTGTATAAAGGAATTATGTTTGCCTTTTTTCTACCCCAGCAATACCAACATTTTCAGAAAGTTTAAAGGTGACCATGAGATAGTCTCCGATTACATTGAGAGAGATTTTTCTCAAAACACAGTAATGTTGACATGACCCTCTCTGCCTTTCAAAGCATTGCACTTTCCCCCCACATTCCTAGTTGAACTACTTTATTTGATTTTTAGCCCTGCTTCTATTCAATAGTATATAAGTAGTATAGAACTTATAAATGCTTTTATATTGATATATTTTTAGTTACAATTTGTGGCCTTTTGGCATATGTCAGAATTAACAGAAGATCTCACTATAAACAGTCATTCTCTGAATTTATTGTTTGAAAAAGAACAAATTTGGCAGGGAGGCTAAGCAGAGGAAAAATAAATGGGTTGGATGAAAATATAAACATATGTTGCTGTAAACTCACGGCCAATGGTATTTAAATCCTATTTAAATTAGATTAAGAAAAAATTTCCCGTAAGAGTAAAGGAGAAAGAAGCAAGTGGAATGGGTAAACACAAAAATGTCAGAGAGAGTTTTTTGTGGTTTCTGTTTACAGTGGCATGTGATTGCCTTCTGCACTGCGTGGTGTTGGCTACATAATTATGCTGCATGAGTAGTGAGCTCTAATTACACCAGATGAAGTTGATTATTTATGCGCTCTGTGCTGAAGACATTCTGATTTCTACACGCGTACAGCACAGAGGTAGGTACAAACTAAATAGCTTTGTAAAGGTGCTGTGGCACGTTCCTGAATTGGTGCAGCAGTGAAATGTTTCCGATGCACTTAGTACAAATGATAACAGGACAGTACCTCCTCACTGTTTCTGTAAGTTTATTGTGGCACTTGTTCCCTATTAGACTTTTACTCATCTCAGCTTTATTCCATAAGTCACATGGAAGATAAAAATAGAACAGTCTAAGTAGTTCAAGGAAGGTAATTGACATGCACAGAATTTCCCTGATCAAACACTGTTTGGCATGAATGTGCCAAAATCAGGGAAAATAACCTTGGAAGCTGGATAAAGCTAGGAAACCTCTGATAATACACAAGATTTCCATGAATGTGTGACATGAAATGTGCAGATTTTGGTCTGCCTACAACTACTTACATACATAAAAGTCACTGTATGTTACAACTCAGTGGATGAAAAACACATGGAAGACAGGTAGGATGGGACAAGCATTACAAGATGTTGTCACCCATATTCACCGAGAACAGTAGAAAGCAGGAAAGAAAAAAAAAAAAAGCCAGAAGATAGAAAATCCAAGAGATAGATGACAGACTTAATGTTTTTGCTTTTAAAAATATTTTTTTTAGATGAGAGATTGTTTCTATCAACAGTTGTGCAGAACATTTTTTGTAATTTTCCAAAAGTCTTGTTTCTTCACTTATATTCTTCTAGCACAAACTGTACTTGAAGTTAGTCTCTCTAATAGTGCGTGTTTTATGATGGAGGAATGATATGCACTTTTATAAACTGCTATATTATAGGTAAGAAGACTTGTTGAGTATGATGCCTTTCATTGAAAAAAATCCTTTTTTGGATTTTATTTTGATTTTTTGCCCTTTCTGTGATAATCCTGGTGCACTTGGAAGAATGTTTATATTCCAGTTGAGTTTCTAGCCTTGTACATTTAAAGTTACGTATGAAGGACCATATTTATAACTGTGATATGTTGCTTCTTACATGCCTTTTTTCCAAAATATTGAAATGTAGGTAATTGCTTTCCATCTGTAGATACATTCTTATAATTGTTTTCAAACTTTAATTTATGAGAACATAGCAAAAATGGATTCCAACTCACAGTGCATATATATGCAGCCATATGTTTCAGAGATTAAAATGCAGTTGCAAATAAGATATGAGAAGGCTGTAAACACTTTGCATGAAAGTAATTTGTCTGGTTGTATATGACTCACATGAATACCATTAAAGAATGCTTTATAAATTTCAGTACGGTTTTTTTTTTCTAATTAATTAGGAAAAGGCCAGGTCAGAGTTGCTTGTGGTTTGCAGTACTAACACTTGGGTAACTGTTATTAAGTAGACAACTGCAGAGGCAGAGTTCTAAAGTAGGGTGCATTTACCTGCCCCAATCTTGTTTTGTGTATGATATGTTTGAATATACCTCTGCAAAAGTTATTTAAGGGAAATACATTTAAGCAAGGTAATTCCCATACTTAAATAAAACCAGATGAAATAAAGATACTGTTTACTAGATAGAGTATTCAGGTGAGGGGACTGACTATTACTATATATAAATTTCTGAATAATTGTGTATATTGAGTTTGAAAATAATTTTTAGTACAAATGTCTGGATTTTCTAAGCTGACAAAGTCATCCCTGCACCTCCACTAGGTATTAATTTAAATTAGGTGCTTCATTTATGGGAGCTCATCTGTGACTGGGCCATCATGTTATCCAATTTTTCTTGTATGTATTTCAGGGTATAATTCTTCTTGCCATACGTAGCTTAAACAGAGGAAAAGTGTACCTTTTGGTACTGCAACAGTTTCATCATGGACTGTCTTAACTTAGGGCTTTTCATGGGTCAACCAGATGACTTGAATTATATTAAAAGTATCTAAATATCTAGAAAACTGTTAATGGTTTAGTTTTAATGAGCTGAAATAAGACTCATGTTCTTTATTGGAACAGCCCAAGCTAGTTTAAATGAAGAAGACTCGATAACATAGGTAGCTGGAATAACAAAGGGTCTCGGGAGGTGTCTAGTCCAACTTCCTGCTTAAAGGAGGGGCTGGTCTGAGATCAGACAGACACAGTTGCTTGGGGCTTTAGCCAGATGTGCTGGAAAATTTCAAAGGACACGACACAAAATCTGAGCAAACTCTGGTCAGGCTTTCCCATGCATGGGTGTTCTTGTGGTGCAAATAGTCTCTTCTTATTCATTCTGAGCCTCTCTTCTTTAAACTAGTGCCTCTCATTCCCTGCCCTGCACCACTGTGGAGAGGCTGAATCTGAGTCAATGACCTTCCAGCTGAAGCTGCCTCGTACTTGTGCTGAACCAGCCCTGGTCTTTCAGCCTCTTTTCACATGGCAAGTGCTCCAGCCTTGATCACCCTGGAGTCCCTCTTCTGAACTTGCTCTACTTTGTTGATATCTTCCTTGTGTTGGGAGGTCCCAACATTAGACCATCTATGTGTGGTCTCATCTATGTGTTGTCTAATGAGTAGGGGAATAATCACTTAACTTAATATTGTGTTAGTGTAGCCCAGGGTGCTGCTATTGGGCATCTTTGCTGCTGGGGTATGCTGCTGGCTCAGCCTCAGGAGCTGTGAGCCACTAGGGCCTTTCCAGCACAGATAATCTCCAACGTATATTGGTGGAAGGACCCCATCTTCTAGTGGGGGTGAAGTGCAGGGTGGAGAAGAGTTGGTGTGATGCCTTTGAGGATCCAGAGTATTCTGTGTGTTCTCCAGGTGTCATAAAAATAAAAAGTGAAAGTTTTGAGATGGCAGGAAAATATTTCAAGTGGTATTTATTGATGGCATGTTGGAAAAGGGGATAAGTTTGGATAGCTGAGTGGTAATGAGTGTTAAAGATAAATCATATTACCTTTGCCGTGGTATAACATCCAGCTATCTGCTTCGGAATGAAGATGGCATTACTGCTTTTCTCCTTTTGTACATGGTCCAGAGGACATAAAAGTATTAGCAGAATCAGTCACATGATTGCCTAGATCTAGTGGAGGGTCTGAATACTGTACTGTATAAGGAGAGTACTTACAAGGATTTAGGCATCTTTTGTAACCAGACAATCTTTCTAGACATGTTTCCTTATAACTGTAGACATTGGATCAAAAAAAAAAAGAATATCTCCACTTGTAAATGCTCTTTCAAAAACTGTAAAAGTCATTGTCTCCTTTCTCAGCCCACTTACTGAGCCAACTACATCATACTCTGTGAACCAGGAGATGAAATTCCCAATCTCCCTCACTAGACAGAAATTTCCTGTTGGTTCTCACACTGTCATGTATTTTTATCTCTGTTTTCAAAATGGTGATTAATCGACCTAAAGCTTTTAATATTCAAAGCTGCATGACTTTTTCTCATTATGCAATCAGTAAAATTAATGAACGAGAGCTCTGCACCACCAGGAGGCCTGGCTGAATAGCAAAGGGACTATAGAAACAGGTTATTTGTGGGTCACTGTCAGGATGGATTTAATTTTATTGCACAGAATATTTCTTCTAGTATAGAAAAATGTTTAGTGAATATTCTTGTGTTAATGAAAACTGTTAAATTTACGCTACTTCATGTTTGGCATCACTTCAAAACGTCACTACTGCACTTTGTTAATTTACTTTTGAATTTGTTTCAGCATATAATAATGAGGGAGAAATTAGGGAAACTTGAAATCTTGAAGAGTGAAACTTACGGCTCTTAGATAAAGCAGATCAGATTGGATTAGGCTATGGATCCAGGATATTCAGTGGAAATAGTTCATTTGTCTCCTGTGCGATTTGCAACAAGCCCTAAATCAAGATATATAGTTCACAATTTCATCCCTCTTTAGTGGAATCCAGGTCCGATTCCCAGCTGGATGGAAATGATCATTTTCCTTAGCATGCCTCTGGAGCAACTTCAAGTTAAGATCCACAGTTAGTGAAAAATGAATGTGAAAGGTGCTTGCATGTTCGCATATACAGTTCAAAATGCGTGACCCTAGACAAGGGGAAAGCAGAAACTCTGTATTGAGCACAGCTGAAATTAACCTTATGTAGTATCATCATTATTTTGCCTTCTGCCATGTGACAGAAGGTTACACTCTATTCTCATGTGTTAGAGCCATTACTCACCACAGATGTAGATAGATGAAGGGTGATGTGATACAAGATGCCAACTCCAGATGGAAGCCAAATTGATCATCAGATTTATCAGAGCCTGCATTGTTTCTGATGAGTTTGCTACTCTGACTGTGGATTAGATGAACGTAGTTTCTGATGGTAACAGTGGTATAATGGTAACAACAGAAATGTGGTCTGAGGTGTAGGGAAAGTATTATTCAGGTTACCTTGCAAATATTTTGGTATAATAAAAGGCAGTCTGTAAAGATGAAGAGGACGTACTTTTAACTTAGGATAGTCTGGAAAGAAAGGAGAAATCTCAAGGAACTCTTGAGAAATGACTGTGCTTGCAAGTGCTCTCTGTGGGAATTACCTGACTGCAAACAAGAGAACATAACTATCCTTGGACCTCTGCCATACCCCAAAGGAAAAACTAACAAATAGCAAAGTGGACCTTTTTTATGGGATGAGAATATACTTCCTCTGCACAGAAACAGATGTCCTCACTGGTAAAACAAGAATAAATTAGACGCTATGTAAAACTCTGAACAAAATGAATTGCTACGAGGAGGTTTAAGGTTATTTATGCTGGAAGAGATTACATTGAAAGTTCATTTCATGGGAGGGACATGTGGAGCTGTTAGATGCCATGGTATTATATGGGTGATTTTAAGGAGTGAGAATAACTAGAGGAGATAGGAAATAAAGAGATAATGAATGATACAAAAAATGAAAACTTAAGATTCCTACAGTCATGTATTTTGTGGTCAGAAAAACACAGAATCACAAAATCACGGAATCATAGGGGTTGGAAGGGACCTCTGGAGATCATCTAATACAACCTCAACCCTCAACCCTCATTTAAAACCAAGTTTTTAAATTTAGTTATGACTGGGAAACAAACACGAGCAGATATTTGGGTAGTAGTAATAGTCATTTATCAAGATAACCCTCAACCATTTACTATTGGGGTGAAATTTCCCTAACCTCAGAGACCTTACAAGTGCTCTCATCCTGCTCTAATGCTGAAAATAGAGTATGATTAGACAGAAGCAAGGAACTTTTATGGATTTCATTTTTCAACTTCCCTTTGAAGCACAATGCTATGTATCTATCTCTAAAAGTAGCATATATTTTCTTAAGCTTTACCCATCTTTTACATAAAGGCCTTAGTCTTAAAAGATTGTCAGATTTAAAATTTCTTGTTTCCATTATTCATGGAGGAATTCCATTTTTTCAGGATTGCATTCAGAGTTTTGAAAATAAAATAATAGTGGCTCTGAGTTTGGAGTCTGAGAACTACTACTACTACTTTCTGAAAAGCTACAGAAAATCTCCCACTACAGCTAGGAGAATGATGTGTGTAGGGTTGGGGTTTTTTTATGTTTTTCTTCTTTTATTTTCAAATGTTTGGTCACTGAAGCAAAAAATGGGAAAAATTTGTAAAAGTCAAGTCAAAACAGAATTTGTCAATGAAATGAATGCATTTATTTGTGTCAATTGGGTGTTTTATATAACCTGACATGGAACTTCAAATTTTCAAATTATTTAACCCTCTTAATTTTTATTCTCTTAAATTAATTTTAAGATTTAAAACAAACATTTTAAAATACAAATGGTAACATTTTCTTTATGAAAAATATCATAACGTGCATTTTGGACATCCATGACTGACACCTTTCCCTTGTCCTAAGTGGAAGCTGCAGTAGAATTTGAACAGATTATGTTTCTTAGTGTTGCAAACTGATCTTTTGAAAAAAAAAAAAAAAACCAAACTTGATCCAAAGTAAAAATAGGTGATTCAAATTCAGTGGTCCTTCTTTGGGAAGGCAAACATTCTGGTCTCCTGATGTAGGTATTTCGTTGCTATACAACATAAACCACACAAATAATCTAAAACATTGCAACACAGAACATTTTCTGCCTGGAATAGAAAGGACTGTGCATCCTCCTGTTCAACTGGAAAACCTCTTAGCCTGATGGCTAAACATGTTTCTTGGTATTTGGGAGTCAGCTTTTCAGATAAGTGATCTGGATCCCCTGCTTTTACTTTCAGCATCATTTTAAAGTTAAGATTGAACTGGGCTCTGAGTTTTAAAGAAATTGATATAATTACCTCCACTTTACAGATTATTAAGAGGGCTATGTCCTTCAGATTTAGGGCTGTATATGCTGCAGGGGTAGGGGCAGGGTCTCCCACATAGCCTCCCATATGGATGACTCCAGTCACTATGCTAGCAGTCTAGTGGCTTCTTCCTCAGGCAAAAAATGGTTTAGATACATGCCTGGCAAATGAAAAAAAAAAATAATCACAATTGTTCTTTGGAGAGTAATTGTCACTGAATACTAGATTTTATATTCCATCCAAAAGGCCAAATAATTAAATGAACAGGAGGCTGAATGCAGTCCTGAAGTAAATAGGTGAAATTATTTATTGGGTCTAAGTGCTTGTTTTCACTCATCCATTTTGCAAATTGTCAGTCATTTATGAGATAGTAAATATGAAAGTTAAGACAAAATACAAAAACTTCTGTCGTTCTCAATAAAGGACAAAACATTCCTCCTCATCTCTCCTGTTCAGAAATGGTAGTGGTAGGGGATATTCTAGGAATAGTGTTTTCTCCAGCTCTTCTGCTTACTTGGTAACCTGTACATAAAATCAGAATCATTTTACTGTACATAATATTTGAACCAGTTTTCTAAGTTTCACATGATTTTTTTTTTTATTGAATTTAAAATAAAATTATTGTTCCTGGCTTTTCACTTATTTTTCAAATATCTCTAATAAAAAAAAAAAAAAAAGTCAGAATTTATCATTTCAGAGATTGCTTAATTTTGTCACTGTTCTTACAGAATTAAGAACTCCTATAAAATGTTACCTACAGAGTGCAGTCAATAAAAGTGAATGAATTGTTTACAGAAGAAAACCACACAATCTGAGGTTATGAACTGGTTCAATTAATTAATCAGTGGGAGTGTAAAATACTTAAGCACAAATTTTCCACCTCTGCCCACCCAGACTCAATGGTGAAGTTCTGATTTAGTCATAGACCACTTGCTCAGTTCTGTGTGTTGTAGTTGTTCCTCTCACAGTACTACGTATGTTGAGCCTATATGTTCTCTAGTAAATGAACCTCGGAAAATAAGTGATATATTTTCATTTAAAAGGGAAGAACAAAGTAAGCTGTTGTGGACTTTGTGGACATTTATGAATTCCATGTGGTTCCTATTATTTTTTCATACAAGTATTAGAGAAGTTTCAGGTTTTGTCAGTCTGGCCTTCAGAGGTCCTCAGAGTGAATGACTTGTCTGTAATACAAACATACAAAATGAAAACAAGAGGTTGTGGTGTAATGTAGACGAAGACAAGCTATTCCAGACAAATTGTAATCAGTGGAGTAGTGCTAAGAAGGAATGTAACTGTTAATGTTATAAAAAAATACATTTATGCAGGACTGTTACTAACAAGGTCAAACTATTTCAGCAGAGGCCATTTTCCATCTTTCTGTAGCATATGCCTGTGGTAACAGGTTTACATTGTCTTACATATACAAACGTAGTAAGAATTGCCATTGCAGTGTGGAAGTGAGCTACATCATAGATGGGATTTGTTAGAAAGTCATTGTAGGGCTTAATGATGTGGAAATGGTTAGAGAGGATTGGATTACATAGGAGTGGATTTACCTTAACTGCAATAAGGTCTCATTTGAAAGCTTCTAAACTTCAGATGAGTTTTGTTCAAGCCTTCTCATTTGGGGATCTATGCAATAAAGACTACCTTAGAATTTATTTAAGAACCTAGTTGATGGTGTTGAGGACAATAATCTAGGCTTCAAATTGCCACCTGCCAGCCAAAAGAAGTAAAAAGCAGTCAGAGCTTAATAAAAAGAATACCTGGAAATATTTGTGGGTCTAAGAATATGCAAGGAGTTGATTATTTAAGATCTGTAAGCAGATTTAAATATTAGATACTATTTGATCACTGCTTCATTTTTGTCAACAAAGTAGACAGTGCATTTGAAGGAGGGAGCACAGCTTTGTATGCACAACAGCACTTACAGTTAATGGAAATAAATCAGAAGATTACATTTTTTAAAAAGTATGCAAAACGAACTGTGATTTCCAGTAATACTGTTGAGGTAGAAAGAAGAAACGTACTTCATTTAGGAAGTAAAAGCTGAAGTGACAGTGCTCAGTAGATGTCATGTCCTACTGAGTTGGTGTGGGTATGTGCAATATGCCTGTTACAGTGAGCAGAGCAGGTTAGTTTTTGCTGATTGCAGCATCATTGAGCTTCCAGGGAGATGTCCAACAACTGACCATTACAAAGTGTCATCTGATAGAAGACAGAAATGCTCCTTGCCTGCAGAACCTAATGTGCTTCTCCTACCTGACACATTCAGAAGGGTGTTTTAGAAAACTATGCAAAAAAAGAAGGAAGAGGAAAGAAGTGGAGGAAGAGTAGCAGAAATTAAGAGGATGATCTTTTCAAGCTATGCAGGAAAGTTTGTGATGGAGAATTTGCTTATACTCACATGTGGAAAGGTTGTTAAAATCAGGATATCAACAGGGAATACATACCACACAATACATGAGTGGAAGAATACAAGGAATCTGTTAATCTGTCAGTTGGTCTACTTACATACTACTTTTTGTTTTCGCTCCCAAATGTACTCATGGCGTGAAAATAAATGTGCAGACTTGTTTTGAAAGATGTTTTTTTTGCTAAAATGTACTTCGAAAGGCTGTTTGGCTATTTTGAAGTGTGACATATGTGAAAGTAGCAGGTGGTCTCACACCATTTGGAGCGAAGAGGTCTGTGTCATAAAATCAATGACTATAGATTAATGCTAGTAAAAAACACTTGTTAGAAATGGTGGCCAGAGAGGTGCACTTGAAAGATCTACTGAGTCTGAGTTATTTTCTTAGCTCCCTGAGTGTTTGGTTTTGCTAATGTAGTAATCAACATCAAAAAGCTGCACTTTGCCAGTGGATCATTTGGTGAATACCCATCTTGAAATCTCTTCTTTGCAAACTGACACAAGTTTATATATTGCTTTAAACCAATAAAGGACTTCAAGGACAAATATAACCAGGTCAAACTCTCTGCATAATGTTGTTATTTGCTTTCTAGAATGCTTTCGCAACCAGCTTTGAGTAGATGGGGTTGTAATTTTTAGAGAAAACTCTAAGTCCATCCACCTTTCAAGGCCTGCTTCACTACTGATAGGCCCTAGCAGCTTCCAGGTATCTTATTTTGTCTACGGGGTAATGGCATCACACAGGTATAGTGGTGTCCTGTACAGAGGATTTGTAGAAAGCATGGGTTTTTATGAGTTTACTGAAAGGAACAAACTAAGGTGTCCAAATCTGCAGGTCACGTTCAGTGATCACTGCAGCAAGGTCATGAAATGCTTTCAAATATTTATGTTTTCTTTTTTGGAAAATAACTTTCATGTAAAAACAGTTGTGAACTTTTCTTTAGAGTATTTATTAAGACTCTTCTATAATTTTTAGAAAATGTAAACCTTTCTTGAAAGGTGTTTTTATGCTGTTTTTATGCTAACATGTACTTCCAAAGGGTGTTTGACTATTTTGAATTGTGAGAAGTCTACAAAACTTACTCAGCACTCTTTTTGTCAGAAGAGGCAACAGAGTATTTTGATCAGGGGTTGTTCAATCTGTCAGTGCAGTGAGGAACTCCTAGCAACATGAGACTGAAAGCTGAAAGTTTAATAGACTAAGAAAAGTGTGATATGAATCCAAATTTATATATGTAGATGTAGATTTTGTTCTGACTTTCAGTAATGATAATGATGGGGCTGCAACCTCCATGTGGGAAATCCTGAAACTACTAAATACAGGAAACTGAAGTGAGAAAGGGAAGTAAGGAGGGAGTTTTAGAAGAGACTCTCACTCCCCTCCCTCCTTCCCTCCATGTCATATTCCTTATCCTACTTACAGATGTTGGAGGAAGTAGGCTTGATATATCTGGTCTTCCTCAGTTAAGCATTTTAACAATAAAATGGATTTTCTGTGTATTCAGATCTCTTTTTATCTTAGTCTATTTGAGAGGCTCTGTTTCTCATAATGCAGTGCAACCCGCCTTTCATCATAAAGTAGGGTGGATAGATAACAGATGTAGGCTCATCAGAACTTACTCTAAGTGAAAAAATGTGAATTCAGGCTTCTGTAAGGCAGCATACATTAAAAAAAGCAGCTTTGAGATGAACTGACTTGAATTGAGTTTTTTAAAAAACAGAAGAGAAGCGGCTATTTAAAAATACTTAATGTTTACAAGGATGTAAATATGCAATGTTTCATTGTTTTGTTTTTGTTAAAATAAATTGGTACTGGATTAGTAAACTGGGACTGGAACTTAATTTCTATATATGATCTAATCAGGGCTTTGATATTGATGGGTAATTTAGGAATAGAATATAGAGTTGCTTAGACAGACTCTGCTCACCTGTTTTGGAACTTCCATAGTAAATCCCTTAAATACACACAGCGGTTCTTACACTGACAGGAAGGATTATTTTCATGGAGTAGTCCTGGATTGTGACTGTACACTTCATAGGTTTGATGCCATTTTTTTTTTTTTTTGAGGAGTTAATTCACAGAAGGTTTAGTTGTTTTTTTTTTAATGCTAGCAGGATCCTGGTACCTCAGTTTTCTGTTTTAAAATATGTGTGTTCAGTATCAGGAAGTTCTCAAGCCAGAGACTATAAAATTCCAGATATTAAGGTTTCCTCATTTTCTCCGTGTCTGAGCTCTTTTATTCATGATGTCAGTTAATAATTCAATGTTCATTATATGCCATTATTTGATTAGCACAGATATCTCTTCTGTTGACAGACAGTGAGAATTCCTTGTAGAAATCCATTTGACGTGAGATTTTTCTTAGGCATTTTCATGAATGTGATTCCATTTTTCATAAAAAGTGAATAATAATTTTGGACTGCAGTTCAGTTTTTAGCAGCCATGTTGATGCATTCTTTCCTAACTCTAGGCCAGTTATAATAACAGCTAAAAGAAGGATTTGGCTTCTGCTCAATTTTAGCATGCATTTTCAAGGCCATTATAGGGAGGTTGTTTCTCCTTCTGCCATCAAGAATCTGAGCAACAATATAACCAATGACTAATGCAAGAGGACAATTACTGGTTTCATCAGCTGTCAATTGAAGCCATATGGTCTAGACACTAGAGAGGTGCTAAGTGATGCACTGGTAATTCAGATGCAGATGAAACCTCTTTTATGGTATAACCTTCATGCAGGAAAATTGTATTTGTTTTACAGTTAGCCAACACATTTTCATGTGTAGGTGAATGACTTCTCTGGCGTAAAGATTAATGTATCAAGTTTTTCACTCTCAGTAATAAGCTTTTCTTAAAATATTAGTAATTTTTATAGTATGCATAGTATTTTTAAATCTGCCTACTTCTTAGTGTCGTAGAACATTAGAGAGTTTAGTCTTTGTAAGTAAGAAAAATATGAACAAATGCTACTCAAGATTAGACATCTAGAATTACCTGCTGCTCTTGAAGACAGGAAGACACAGCAGTGTGGTTTGAATGGCTTCTTACTTATTCTGCCTGACAATAAAGTCCTTGATATTTATTATGGGTAATAAAGATCCATATTGCCTTGAAGCTTCTTAATTGCAATATAGTAACTGATGGAGAGAAAAGGGAACCAGCACTTAAGGGCAGAGTTCTCATTGGCACAAGCAGTACTGGAGGAAATTTTTCATTTACACTGTCAGTCAAAAATGGTACTTGGCTACAAACTCAGCTGTATCCCAAATACTTGTGTGTCCTCTAATGGAAGGTTTTCAGTGTGAAGTTATTCCATGTACAATGCCTCGATGCAGATTTTTAATGCAACAGTAAAGAATTCTGTCTAGGTCAGCGTTGTTGTATTCTATTTGTGTTTTCCATGTGCATTTAACTATCAAAGGGTATACGTGCCCATATAGCTGGTGTGTGGGTTAGGGTAAAGAAGCATAAAGAACTCTTGCTGCCAAAACCAAAGGGGAGACTGCGCCCTCCAAGAGGACTCAAAGCCCTTTCCTTAGCATTTAGTAGAGAAATGGAAACTTGTTTTTCAGCTGTCTGTAGCTAACACTCACCTCCCCCTGCCCCGCCTTGTTTAAGCTTTCCATGCAGCAGACCATTTTTGTTTCCAATAAGGCTTCCTATCACCTCCTTTAAAAATAGAAAAAAGAAATCCTCTTAACATTATAAGGCAGAGTACATTGTAACCTCTCCCTTGGTGGAGAGCTGACTACTAATCCTGTGTTGTTTTGTACTTGTTGATTACTTATCAGTCTTCTCCTTACTTTCCGCACTGAATCTATACAGCAGCCACATTACTGATGGCTTGGAAGCTTAGGCTACTGATGAATGTGCCTTTGGGGAAGATACTGTGATTGCTGAGCCTGGGAAAGGCTCTGAGTATGTCTGTGGGAGTTATGAGAAGGGAAATTAGTGAACAGGAAAACTAAGGACCTTAATGTAACTTTAATGTATTGCATAGTTTCTCTGTGTAAACGCTTGGCCATCTTTTCTGCATAGCGAATGCATAATTGTAAGTCTGGCATTTGAATAATTTTCCCCTCAAGGAGGCCCTAAAGGTTAAAAGCTTGAGGGGGATGGAGAATGTTTTTATTCTCTCTGATCTATTACTTAATGGTGTTTAAAGTGATACCACACCACCAATTTTAAATATCATGAAATTTAGCATGCTCTTGAATTTGGGAATTTTTTTACCATATATTTAGGAGATGTAAATAGGAAGGGTAAAAACTCCCAAGTTTAGTGCTGTCAGCATTAAGTGTATTTTGCTTTAGGGATATAATTTTGCACCATGAAAAAAAAGAGTTTAATTAGGTGCATAAAGTTACCTACATTTATTTATGTTAAGAAAGAAAAGTCCCACGGAGACACCTGGATAAAGAAAGAAATTAAATGCACTTAATGTCTTCATTCATCAAAGTGACTTGTGAAATACGAAGTGGTCCAGATTTATCTCTGGTGTAAATCTATTGACTTTAGAAAGGAGAATAGGTAAAGCAGATGGTAAATTCAGTATTTTTTTTTCATACATTAATTTATTGTTGACTCATTTCTCAGTTGATATTAATAAAACTAGAAAGAATGAGAAATTGCTTGATTGGCTGCAAACTGCTCTAAACTCTCTAAAACACACCCGTAGTAATTATATACTTTGATCATCCAGGGGATTTTAGTCTAAGGACAGCAAGATCAAGTCTCAAGCTTGTGTCAGGGAAAAAGTCTTTCTAGCACGAAAACTGTTTGGTTTTGTATGAGTATGCTTTCTTTTAAAACTATGTATCCAGGTATGAGGTGTATTTCCTAGTTTGGAGGCTGGTAGAAATAGAATTTCCATTTCATAAACACTTGTGGAAGTGAAAATCCAAAAATTGACTGGTGCCAGTGTAAACATTGTTTGAAATGTTGTTGAAACTTCTAGGTAAGAGGATAGCTGCTTATGAAGTTGTTATCCTAAGGGAAAGACAGATTCATCATCCCATATAAACTTTTACTTGTTAGCTGCTTCTTTAGGATTCATCATATATTTAGGAGCTGAATCAGTATAAGTTTTTGTGATACCATTTAGAATGAAAGCATTCACTCCTATCCTGCTGGCCTCATTAGCAATGCAGTAGACCTAATGAGAGGTGTTTAGTTGTGATTACTGCAAAAGGATTTACTCCAATTGAAAATTCAGTCTGGGTGCAACTATGCAGCTAGATTCAGGCACGGAAACAGTCCAGATACTCTGGAAAGATCTGATTACTTTAAGTCTTTCTTAGTCAATGCCTAGATGTTCCACTCCTACTCTCTCACTACAATCCTGTTAGCCAGATCTCAGACTGCAGTCCAAACCTAGGTAAGGGAGGTGTTTCTCCAGTCCTGTAATACGGCTACATGTTGCCAGACTTAGAGCAGTTTCAGAATAAATTTGAATTTCATTGCCTAATCAGCCTTGAACCTGCAGTAGCCTTGGACTTTGCTTGTAACTTGATGATCTACACTTTAAAATAACAGGGCATCTTGTAGCATCTTCTCTGGTGAATTAATCACACTGCCATTAAGAGCTAGAAGTTATTTTATTGTACAACATACATAATTCCTTTTGTGCTTCTGAAAATTACAGTGCTGCTAAAGACGAATCTATGATTCACCAAGCCATCACAAGAAGCCCAAGTTTACTAAAAAAGCCCTACATTTGGTAATTAGACACAGGAACTCATTCAACCTGTTTGAGATCAGTTTAAGTCTTTGTATAATGTCCTTGCAGAGACATTCAGAAACATACTTTCTTTTTTCTTTTTTTCTTCAAGAGAGCAAAGCACCAAATTTCTCTGAAGTTAAATCTCAGATATTATGAACTGCAATTGAACTCTCAGCGGGATGGTTACTAAGGCAATCACACTGGACAGATACTGACAGGGGAATTGGTGAGAACTCCTGAGGGTTTTTAACCAGTCTGAGTTGCAGCACACTGCTATTAAAAGCTTATCTGTGGCTTATGTTGGTGGTTTGGTTTTGGTTTGATTAGTTTTCGCCATTTATATCTGACTCTTAAATTTTTATACTGAGCAAGTCTTCCATGCTCCTGGCCTGGTTGCCTACAGTAGTCCCTATGCCTGACTTGGTTTATGCTTCTACTCTGTTTATTCTACCTTTCTGCTCTGACGCCTGTGCTGGGTCCTGCACCTGCATTAGTTCCTACCCTTAGTCATTCTCAGCCCCAGTCTATCTTCTTGTTTCTGTTCCCATTCTTTTGGATCTAATCTTTAGATGATGGAGCTGCCTTGCCCCAAGGTTGAACACCAAGGAAATAACTTTTGGGTAGAACAAGTGCATATCTGTATCTGTTTGATGACTTGCCAGAACAGGGAGTAGTGGATATGTTAGATGGTACTGTGTGATGTCACTTGTGACCTGTTTTATTTGAACCCAATCTTATATTTCTTACATCCTAAGGAGCTTTAAAAATATCAGCAGTGCTGGAGGTAACATCTTACAATGTGATCTGAGGCAGCTGTAGTTGTAAATGGAATCAGCTCTGTTCCTGCATGTTAATCTTTTCCTGATATTTCTGTCAAATCTGCAGAATGACAACACGCTGGAAGATGTGAATGGTAATTCACAGACAAAAAGAAATATATATATCCATATCTTAATAGTCCATTCAGTGGAAGTGAATATGGGTTTTGGATATAGTAAAGAATGCTGTAAAAATCTGGATGGTCTGTTCTGACTCCCATTCCCCCTGTGCTTATGGTAGTAAATGAGCAGAAGAAGGGCAAGTGTACTGCTGCAGGTAGGCTTGAAGACAGCAGTACTGCAGACCTCTTTAAGAGTACTAAATCTTTGTAATAGCAAGTGCCTGAAGCTGTGTAGGCTATTAAGACCTCACAAGCCACAAATCATGCTATATATTGGACACTTTCCAGAAGCATATGGAAAAGATGGAGGCACAAATCAGTTATCTTAAGAACTGTGGAGAGCTGTGCTTGCATGTCCAGTTGTTCAATTAGTGTGTGGACCTTCTGAGAGCCAAGGCAAGGAACTCAACCTCAGGTGCTCTAGCCTTTCCCAGAGGATTTCTCAAAGTTATTTCAACATGGCAGTTCAGAAAGTTTGGAGAAAAAAAATATGCACCCCTGGTTCTTTCACATCCTTACAGAGTAGGAGCTAGTTTCACTAAATATCCCAGATGAAACTTCTAAAAACCAAATGTCAGTGGAACAAGACAAATGCTACTGTAAAAGATTTTGGTATTACAGGTTTGAAAACCGTGTTCAGTTGTTTTTGATTTTGAATAATCTAATTTATTGCAGACACTGACCACTGGCATTCTGAAGTATGGACCTAGAAATCTCTGGAATCAGACATTTAGTTCATACACTCCTTAATTCAGTTTTTCCACCAGCAGGAATTGAGATTGTTGTCTTTGTTAGAACTGACAAAGTAAAGATGGGAAAACTAGCTTAATAGGACTTATCTTCAGAACCCTGTCTCTTGCCCCCTTTCTCAAGGGGATTATATGGTCTGTGGCTTTAATGAGATAATCATAATTGTTCATATTGCTTTTTTGGGGTGATATTCAGCCCAAATGGCCTTTCAATTCCAATTATAGATATTAATATGGCAGTTAAAGGTCAGAAAGTGCTCCAGGCTAGTGCTTTGTCTGACTTGCACAGTAGCAACCAAAAAATTGCTCAACCAATTGCAATGAGAGGTGTTAAGACAATGGCTAAAAGGTCACAAGAAATGCTTCTGTAAAATCAATTGAGTTGGAAAGACAAGCAGCAATAAATAATGCTTAGTAATGTTTATAACCATTTAGTGTATGTGATACAACTGCTTAATTGGGACATTTTGAATCATGTAGGTCCTCTTAAGTAAACAATCTTCACTCAAATTTAAAGGGAACAGACTGTTTTGCTCTCTTCCTTTGAATTGCAGCTTCTATGCAACTGGAGGTTTCTTCATCCACTTCTCCAGTTAGTTCTATCACTAATTGCATAAGTGAACCCTTCTGTTGCTACATGCTCAAAAGGACAGTAGGCAGCTATGTAACATAACTTGGTTTTTAATCTTCAAAAAGCAAATATAAAGTAGGAGTAGGTCACAGTTGCCTGAGAGAGAAACAGCAGCAGCAGCAGTGGTAAGTCCTCTAGCCAAGCACTAGACTAAGGGCAGAAAAGGGGTTCCCAGAGCCAGGGATCCCCAGACAAGAGTGGTGAGACCCAGCAGGAGCCGGCAGCTCTCACATGAGCAGTGCTGAGAGGGTGATGTGGCTGGGTGTTTAGATACAGTGCAGGGGCAGGTAAAGTGGTAGAGTTGGTGTCCACATGGGCAAAAAGGGTTACTCCTTCTAAAAGGGATGCAGCAATCCAGACAATGCCGCTGCGGAGACATGCGGCTGTCCAGGTCTTTGGCTGCAGGGAGTGCCACAGCCTATCTCCTTTATTAGATAACAACACTAACAACAGGTGTACAAGGTGTGATCAGGTTGATGATCTGCTTTGCATGGTGACTCAACTGCATGATGACATTGAGAGGTTAAGAAGCATTAGAGACTCAGAAGAGGAGATAGATTGTTGGAGTTGTACTCTGCCATCCCTGAGGCAGGTACACCAGCAGACACACGAACAAAGCGAGGGTCCTCTGCCCTCCTTCCGGGATAACAATAACAAACAAGATGAGGGAAGGTGGCAGCAGGTTCCTGCTTGTGGTTGCAGGCACCACCTTTCCCTTCCTGCCTCCCCCCTCCCCCTCCTTTAGTTCTCAGAATAGGTATGAGGCTCTGGAGGTAGAGGAGCAAGCAAATGATGCCATAGAAGAAAGTCTGTCTGGGTTGGAGGAGCGACCCAAGGCAAGATGGCCTAGTCGTGTGACAACCTCTTCTGTCGAGAAGAGTAGTTGTCATCAGTGACTCCCTCCTCAGAGGGATGGAGGGCCCTATCTGTCAACAAGACCCAAACAATATGCTGTCTCCCTGGTGCCTGGATAAGAGACTTTACAAAGAGGATCCCCAACCTAGTACACCCCTCTGATTACTACCCATTACTGATTTTTCAGATGGGTAGTTAGTGGAAATTGTGACAAAAAATCTGAGGGGAATCAAGAATGATTTTAGGGCACTGGGAAGACTAATTTGGGAATCAGGAGCCCAAGTAATCTTCTATCTTGCCAGGCACAGGATATAATAACAGAAGAAACTGGAGAATTTCAGAGATTAATACCTGGCTCCAGGGCTGGTGCCACAGATAGAACTTTGGGTTCTTTGATCATGGCTCAGTATACATGACACCAAGACTGCTGACAGGAGATGGGGTACATCTATCTAAATGTGGGAAAAGGATTTACTCACAAGAGTTAGTGGCTCTTACTGAGAGGGCTATAAACTAGAATCGAAGTGGGAGGGGGTCAAACCTAGCTCTGCTAGAGATAAACCTTGGGGGGTCACATCAGTGTTGGATGCAATATCTGTACCTCGGATTAAGTGCATATATGCCAATGCTCATAGCACGGGAAATAAACAGGAGGAGTTAGAAGCTATTGTACACCAGGGAAACCATGATATAATTGCTATCACAGAAATGTGGTGGAATGATTCGCATGGTTGGAGTGTCGCAATAGATGGTTACAGGCTCTTTAGAAGGGATAGACAAGGAAAGAGAGATGGAGGGGTAGCGTTATTTATCAAGGAATGCCTCGATTCTCATGAGTCAATGTTGGACATACCCATGTGGAGTGTTTATGGATAAGGACAAACGGGAAGGCCAATGAGGCTGATATCCTGGTGGGAGTCTGCTGCAGGCCACTTGACCAGGATAAAGACACTGATGAGGCATTCTTTCAACAACTTGGAGATGTCTTGCGTTCACTAGCCCTTGTTTTTGCAGGGGATTTCAACTTACCAGATGTCTGCTGGAAGTACAACACAGCAGAAAGGGGGCAGTCCAGGAGGTTTCTGGAATGTGTGGATGACAACTTCCTGTTGCAGCTGGTAAGTGAGCCTACCGGGGTAGTGCCCCACTAGACCTACTGTTTACAAATAGGGAAGGACTGGTAGAAGATGTACTGGTTGGAAGTCGTCTGGGCCACAGTGACCATGATATGATAGAATTTTCAATATGTGGGGAAGCTAGGAGGACCGTCAGCAAAACCTCCACCTTAGACTTCCGGAGGACTGACTTTGGTCTATTCAGGACTCTGGTGCAGAGAATTCCTTGGGAAGCAGCCCTACTAAATAAAGGGGCCTGGGAAGGCTGAGCTTGCTTCAAGAATGCAATTCTGAAGGCTCAGGAGCAGGCAGTCTCTATATGTTGAAAAATGAGTGGGCGGGGTAGAAAAATGGCCTGGCTGAACAAGGAGCTTTTGCAAGAACTCAGGGAAATAAAAGGAGTGTATCACCTTTGGAAAAAGGGGCAGGTGAGCCAGAAAGCATTTAAGGATGTTGTCAGGTCATATAGAAAGAGAATTAGAGATGCAAAAGCTCTGTTATAACTTAAGCTGGATAGTTCTGTTAAGGATAATAAAAAATGCTTCTATAAATACATTAATAATAAAAGGAGGGACAGAGAAAATATTCATTTCTTACTGGATGAAGGGGGGAGCATAGTGACAGAGGACAAGGAAAAGGCTGAGATACTTAACACTTTCTTTGCCTCAGTCTTCAACACAAAAATAGATTATCCTCAGAGAAACCAGGCTCCTGAGTTGGTAGGCAGAGATGGGGAGCAGAATATCCCTCCTGTAATCCAGGAAGAGGTAGTTAGGGACCTGCTGTGACACTTAAATCCTCACAAGTCTATGAGTCTGGATGAGATTCACCCTAGGGTCCTTAGGGAACTGGCACAAGAGCTAGCTAAAACACTCTCCATCATTTATCACCAGTCCTGGCTAACTGGGGAGGTCCCAGATGACTGGAGGCTGGCCAATGTGACACCCATCCACAAAAAGGGCTGGAAGGACGATCCATAGAACTATAGGACTGTCAGACTGACCTCAGTGCCTGTCAAGGTTATGCAACAGATCATCCTGAGTGACATTGAGCAGCACATACAAGACAACGGGGGGCTCAGGCCCAGTCAACATGGGTTTAGGAAGGGAAGGTCCTGCCTAACAAATCTGATCTCGTTCTGTGACTGGGTGATTGTCCGGAGAGATGAGGTGAAGGCTGCGGATGTGGTCTACCTAGACCTCAGCAAAGCCTTTGACACAGTCCCCCACAGCATCCGCCTGGAGAAGCTGGTAGCACGTGGCCTGGACATGTGCACCCTTCGCTGGGTTCAAAACTGTCCGGATGACAGGGCACAGAGAGTGGTTGTGAATGGTGCCACATCCGGCTGCTGTCCGGTGACTAGTGGTATACCCCAGGGTTCAGTACTGGGCCCGGTTCTATTCAACATCTTTATTGATGACCTGGATGAGGGGGTTGAGTCTATCCTTAGTAAATTTGCAGATGACACTAAGCTGGGGGGGACTGTCAATTTCCTGGAGGGCAGGGAGATGCTGCAGGGGGACCTGGACAGGCTGGGTTGATGGGCTGAGGCCAAAGGGATGACGTTCGACACGGCCAAGTGCCGGGCCCTACACTTTGGGCACAATAACCCCATGCAGCGCTACAGACTGGGAGATGAGTGGCTGGAGAGCGGCCCGGTTGAGAGGGACTTGGGAGTGCTGGTTGGCAATCAGCTGAACATGAGTCAGCAGTGTGCCCAAGTGTCACGGAAAGCCAATGGGATCTTGGCTTGTATCAGGAGTAGTGTGGCCAGCAGGACTAGGGATGTGATTCTCCCCCTGTACTCAGCACTGGTGAGGCCTCACCCCAAGTACTGGGTACAGTTCTGGGCCCAGCACTTCAAGAAGGATGTTGAGGTGCTGGAGCGGGTCCAGAGGAGAGCAACAAGACTGGCGAAGGTACTGGAGGGAAAATCTTACGAGGAGGGGCTGAGGGAGCTGAGGCTGTTCAGCCTGAAGAAGAGGAGACTCAGGGAGACCTCATCACTCTCTGCACCTACCTGAAAGGTAGTTGTAGGCAGGTGGGGTCTGGACTCTCCCAGGCAACCAGTGACAGAATGAGAGGGCATGGCCTGAAGCTGCACCAGGGGAGGTTTAGGTTAGATACTAGGAATTACTTCCTATGGAAAGAGTCATTAGACACTGGAATAGCCTGCCCAGGGAGGTGGTGGAGTCGCCATCCCTCGTGGTGTTTAAGGAAAGATTGGATGTGGCACTTAGTGACATGGTCTAACTAGGTGGCGTGGTGTCAGGTCTTAGGCTGGATTTGATGATCTCAAAGGTATATTCCAGCCTCAATGATAATTCTGTGTAATTCTGTGTAATTAGTTGAAGTCACATTTGCTTTTTTTCAGGAGGAACAGAAAAAAAAAGGACTGTGTTTGTTTCTGTTCATAGCTGATCTTACTTGTGAAGTGTGATGTGATTGATAGGCATGGTGATATTTTTACTGCGCACATCTGCTTCAACCTGGTTTGAGATTGCTGTTCTGTGAAGCCTCTTGGGACTGCAGACGGTCACCGTCTCCAAACCATAAAGAAATTTGCCTGCCAGACAGAAATCTTATTTTTTTGCAGCCTCTCTGTTGTGGACACACAGGAGAAGTAGTAAGAATACAGTTGTTATTGGTGCAGTGCTGGATATCCCTTACTTGAATTTACTGCTTCCAGTGCCTAGAGTTAAAATGTGTATTCCCACTCTCTACTTATTAAACCAATATGCCCTTGTCCTATTTTAAAACCTATACCAATTTTAGAAGTTGGAGGACAGTGCTAACAGCTCTGAAAGTATTGTGATATGGGGCCCAGGGGCAGCAGTGCCATCATCCATGGATATCATACAGTTGAAATAGAAGTGACAGGATCTCCATGTCTGAGTTAGCAACATGCTGATTAAACAATTCCAACTCCCTTATCCCTCTTGCAGCTTCCCATTTCACAGCCAGTTAACTCCAGCAACTCTCTGGCTGTGGAGAAGATCGGTTCTCAAGTGCAAAGGGTATTTTTTTTAATATCCATCCAGCCCTCTATGCAACTTGTGACTTTCAGAAAGCAATATAGTACATCTGCAGTGGGTGACACTAGAATCAAAGCCTTACTTATCAAGGCTTAGGGTGGGGACAACCACTAGATGAATGACAGATGTTCTCTATTAACCCCTCTCCCTTCCCAAGGGGGAAGAGAAAGGGAATAAGGAGTAGAGAGACTCACAGATTAGAAAGAAAAATGAAAACAGCTTTAATGAAAATACTAGCAATAAAAAGAAATATATACAAATATATACAAAACCAATATCAAACCTGACCCCCTTGATGGCAATTATGTCATCATCATCACTGATGCTGTGGAGCAGGTACTGGGGAAGTCCTAGACTGGACTCAGTGTCAGACAGGAACCATACAAATCCTTGGTAGTAACTATAAACATTGAGTGTTATCACTGCTAGGAGACACTGCAAAAATATAACATTATCTTCAGAAAGTGCAGTTACTTAGAAGACACTTGGCTGGAAAATAGAATCACTGAACAGAATTATTTCTGTTCTAACTCAAACCAGGACTTTACTGCTGCAAGGCAGTTAAGCAGAGATTGAAAGGCTTTGTAAACTTCAGGAACTCATTTGGTAACTTGAGTTCTACTCAGACTGCCCAGTAGAGGAGGCAGGAACACCCCTAAAATGCTCTTAAGACTTACTGTATGTCTCTACAAACTGTATCTTCTGAACCAATGCAGTTTTAAAAGGTAGGAATGATTTTAATGTGTAAAGATACTGACAGACAGTAGATCTATGCCTTTTACACTGTCTTAAATCATAACACATTACTCATTATCTCAACTACAGTACTTTCATTATTAGGAATTCTTACTAGTCAACTCAAGATG
This sequence comes from Todiramphus chloris collaris, assembly GCA_025345505.1. NCBI lineage: Eukaryota > Metazoa > Chordata > Aves > Coraciiformes > Alcedinidae > Todiramphus > Todiramphus chloris. The sequence continues at coordinate 18,571,168 of JANVCC010000019.1, forward strand.
AAGAGGAAAGAAGCAGTGTACTTCAAAATCATTTGTGCATTCTAAATGTTGATCTCTGTTTTATGCTTTTTCCTGTGACGATGATCTTAAAACTGTCTTCTGATCACTGATTCTTCTAATTTAAAATATATTTATGTATACAGAGAATTGATTTCATGTAGCCATTTGCAGCATCATCAGAACATCAAGGAAAGGTTTTTCTTTCAGATTTCCCTTCATGTAGGTATAAAGGTGGGTCTTCAGAAAACCCTAACTAGGGAATCTTTTATTTCATGACTTTGTAGCACAAAATATGTGGTGGTTTTTAGTGAAGGTTTTACTTTACTGAAAACTGATATATTAATGTAAGACTGCTCAATTCTAGTAATTAAAAAAAAAATCTGGAGAAAGGAGGGGAGGGCAGGTTAACAGTTTTATATTTTGTGAGGGTTTAAAATTACTCTACCCACTTGGAATGGAAATTTTTCAAAATATTAATTTCTCATTAAATTTCCATTTTTCATACAATGTCTTTTTTTAAAATATGAAAATGGTCAACCAGCACTAGTGGATTAACACACATTTGGTTGCAATGTGAGCTAGGTTCTGCCGTGTCAGAATACCTTGATCATAGTTCACCTTCTAATAGGCTTGTCAATGAGCTGCTGCTTTTCTATTTCTATTATCATGTTGATGTGTTTATCAGAGGATGCTGAATTATACACCAGAGATCCACAGCAAGAAGTTCAATTTTTCAGAATCAGACATGAGGCTGTAGATAGGTTATTTTCATGTTTATGTTTGATACCCTCTTTGCCCCCTTGTTGTGGTTTAATCCCAGACAGCAACTAAGCACCACACAACCACTTGCTCACTCCTCCCCATTGCCAGTGGGATAGGGAGGACAATTGAAAAACAAGTAAAACTTGTGGGTTGAGATAAGAAGAGTTTAATAACTAGAATAAAATGAAACATAATAGTATCAATAACAATAAAGTATAGTGATAGTTGTAATGAAAAGGAATATAACAAAAAGAGAGACCCCAAGAAAAGACAAGTGATGCATAATGCAATTTCTCATCACCCACTGACCAATTCCCATGCAGCAATCCACCCTTCCCATCCAGCTAGTTTATGTACTGGGCATGACATCCTATGGTATGGAGTATCTCTTTGCCAAGCCTGGGTCAGCTTTACTGGCTGTGCTCCCTCACAGCTTCCTGTACAACTGCTCACTGGCAGGACATGGGAAGTTGAGATGTCCTTGATTTCCTAGCAACAACTGAAAACATTAGTATATTATCAGCATTCTTCCCACAGAGAATCCAAAACATGGCATTGTTCTAGCTATTAAGGAAACTTAGTTCTATCCCAGACAAAACTTGGACTCTCCCTTTTTCATCTTCTCTTTTCTGAAAAAGTCCAGCTGAAATTCAGGGAGAGCTCAAATTTGGATCATCCTAGTGGTATTACTTATAGAGTGAAGTACTAGCTGCTAGTCAATAGTATAGACAAGATAGATCTTTGTTGTAGCTCTGGTATCTTGTTCTGTACTTTGGTTATCTTGCATTTTCGGTCTTCAAAACTGCCTTTAGAAATATTTTTCCAAGGCATTTTCACTCCCTTATGTGTGAGCCAGGAGCTTTTCAGCTAGCAGGTTCATCAAAGGGTACATGTCCTGTTTCTCCTCAGTTGTCCTGAACCAAAGTACAGCTAGGGGTCACATGAACCCATCACACTCCATCTTTTGACTACAGTGAACTTAATTCATGTCATGGAGTGGTGGTATAGTCACCTCTTGCCTCTATGCTATAAACACTAGACATACCATGTTGGCATGCCTGCAGATCCCTGGTAAGCAAATAGCTTTTAGTGTAAAATATTACTATTAATTACATATTATTTTTGTACATCATTGCATGAGTTCACATGACGACCAAGGACTCTTTGCTTTGTTATGTACCAAACCTTTACATACAAAATTATTATAAGTTATAAGCTTATTACAAAATAACAACTGCATGAACCATTAGATTCAAAGTTCTCGTTGCTGTCAGTGATGATATGAATGAGGTATCCCATTAGTGATGTTCTCTGTCCTTTTTCACTCTTTCCAGAACATGGTGTATTTCTTTTGCATCATGATGAATAATCTGTGTCCTTTTCCATTTTCCTGAAATTATCTCAGCAATCAGTAGAGATCATCATGCTGTAACAACTTTCATACCAATGTAAGGTTCGTTCCAATGATAGTCTTTAATAAATCTTGATAAAATATATAGTTTGAATAATTGATTAAATGTGACAAGAGATGAATAGTTAAAGTAAAATTGTAGGTACAGATATGAGTGATTGCGTATATCTGTAGTGATATTGCCTACATACACAAAACCACAAAGGGTTCTCATATGAACACATCCATTTCCAGTATACGCAAGTACATTTTCAGAGGTTTCACCTGGATGTATCTCAAAATGGCAAACATTGTGTTCAGTGTCAAGGTGTGGTGGGTTTACCCTGGCTGGGAGCCAGGTGACCACCAAACCCTTCTAGCACTCCCCCCAACCTCTGTCAGCATGGCATGCAGGGAGAGAATAAGATGAAAACAAAAGAGCTGTGGGTTATGATAGACAAGGATGTTATTCTCTACTTCCTGTCCGCAGGTGACATTGGGCGGAGTCCAGGAAGCAGGGCTCCAGAACATGTATCAGTTGCTCAGAGGACAAGCTGAATGCCCCTCATCCTCCTTCTGCCCTCTCCCTCTTCACCTTCTCTTGCAATCACTACCACAGCAGATTGTACCCACAGTTGGGCCTGAATATGGCTAAGAGAGAGAGAGTCATTCTTTTGGTCAGTACCTAGTGCATTCACAATTAGGTTGTGGTCCTTTTCATTAATTCTTTCCCACTGGGGTAATATATCAGATAAGAACCATTGGTTAGTTCCCAGTGCCAGTAGTGAAGATTGAAGTGGATGTTCTAATTTGTGTAAATTACTTGTTACTGAGCTTATTTTGTGTGCTAAAACTTCATCATCCATGCTGTTTAGTGCTCCTAATCCAGTTCCCAAGATACTAGTCACAGCTTCTCTTGACTTGGATAGCTGAGGGTTTGTCCATGCAACCACATTAGCCATCCTGCATAAGATGTACTTAAGAATATAAGAGAGTAGGCTTAATTGCAGAGATATTGATCTGCATTGATACTCCTACTCATTTGAGGGGCCACAGTGGAGTAAACAACACTCACTGTTGGCCTGTGTATTTAATAGCAGAAGGTCCAATTTGGGAAATTTGTGGGGCTAAGATTTGGTTGGTTGTAACAGGGTAATAGTAGTAAGGTAGGGAATAGGTTGATAGGCAGTAAGGGTAGCTATTGGTATAGTAGTGGTTGTAGGAATCAGGGAAATGTTAACTTTCATACTGCCCACTGTGGCACATGAACCATGACTTTGATGGTTAATGGGCACAATGGCTCCCATAATGAATCCCAACAACTCCATTCCCAGTGGCCATTACTGTGCCTTGTTGAGTTTATCTGGTTTTGTTACATATGTGCAGTTGTGTAAAAGGACAAACTTAACTGGTCCTTCAGTGGTATTGTGACAGTAGGGCAGTGCCCCCATCTATAATGCAAGTGCTGGTCTCCAGCCCAGGACCAGATTCCTGGATATGGACCACTAACTCTTAAGCAAAAGGTAAGAATGATGGAAAGGTGGATGCCTTTGTTCTTGCTACCCCACTGGTGGTTTTCGGGTATATTGGGCTTCTCTGTTTATGTTAAGGCAGAGGTTACCAGCTCCTGTGGGTTTGCTTGATCACTATGTGTCTACCTGCGTTGGAGTGCAGCATCCTCAGTAACACTCCTTAGTAAAACTGGGGGAGTATTTAAAGGAGTCACTGATATCATTGTGATAGGTTTAGTGATTCTGAGAGACACTGTTCTTTGGACAACATTGACCCTTTTAAAGTGTTCTATCTGCATGATACTTCAACATCATTATGTCCCTTCACTATGCATGTATTGAGCAATGACTTACATTATAGCATATTTTATACAGTAAGAGTTATTGTGAATAATCATAACATACATAAATATCTTACTAACAGGTGGTCATGTTTTACAAATCATATTTGTTTCATTGTCTGTTAGTAACAAGATGGGTGGCTTATCTGTATTGACACAATCGAGGCTGATTTATTGATTAACAATTGAGATGGGTGGGTGTTCGTGAGGAAGCAAATATTATTGGAATCTTCAATGGCACTATGATGATGTATTTTACTTTAACCTTGGAGGAGGCTGCAAGACAAAAAAGGTAAAATAGGTTGGTCTTGATCGGGTTTTCTGAACCGTTTACCCCATTAGAAAAAAAAAGAAAAATCCAAGGTAAACCAGACTGGTCTCAGTGGGGTCTTCCAGAAATGTTACCCAGCTAGAAGGAAGGAAAAATCCATCATGCACTAATTCTGTGTTTTGCACCACTGCTGCCAGTAGTTTCCCAGGCAAGTAGGCCACGAGGTTTAGAGTTGTAGGTACAGTTCCAATTTCTGGTAAATTTATCATAACAGGTTGTCCTGGCTGTGATGTTATCAGGTATTTATTTTCATTAGAAGTTGAAGCATCAAGCTCAGCTTTGGCAGAGAATACTCAGCTCCCAGGTCTCCCAGTGGGCCCATACCAATTATTCAATTGAAGTACTTTGGAAAGTCAAGTATCCCACTGTGACTTGTGGCTTAAGGCCCTTTTTCAATAAGCCATTATCTCTTTCTACCATCCCATTTGATTGGGAATAATATGGAGTGTGGAATACCCATTTGATTTATTCTTGTTTTGCCCATTCTTGCTCTTCCTTACATGAGAAGTGTGAGTCATTATCACTTTGGATGACATCGAGAGTAGGTAGACCTGAGAACTAAAATGATAGCCCTTGTACTGTGTTTTGTCCATTGACCTTTTGGCACTTAGTCATGATAAGCAATCTCGATATTTCTTCCATTCCTGTGAGGATATATCAATATCCCGCAGAGAGTTTGGGTGGCCCAATATAATCAACTTGCCAAGTAGACCACAAAGCTTTTCTTTGGTTGATACATAGGGGTAGTGTTTTACCGGGGTGATCTGTTTGTAATTTTAATCCACACTGAGAACATTCTGTGAGAATATTTTAACCAGTTTTCCTGTTCAGGGGCCAATCCTTGTACTGTGCAGCAAAGTAAGATGCTGCTTTACCTGTGAAACCTAACTTTTGATGTAGCTGTTCTCCCAGCTGATGTCTTGTGGGATTTAAGGAGCTCCCTGTTTTTATTGTCCTAATTTTAAGCAATCCACCTTTCGGTTCCAGTTTGTGGCTGGTTTATTGTCCTTAGCATGAGCTTTCACCCACCCATCCTGAATGGTGTTCTTCTGGCTATTTTTAGTAATAGTTGCCAGTCTTGGGTTCTCCAAATTGGAGGTGTGTTTACTTCCCTGTTAGGGATTCCCATTGGCAAAGCCATTGTGTGGCACTAGCCCATATACCACAGGAGTCTAAGTATACAATTTTTGTTGCATTCTGTCTTGCTAAAACAAGTGCTCTTAATTGTCCCACTTGTGTGCTGCCTTCACCTTCTATTATTTGTCTACCAGCAGTGATGTTTAATGCATCAGCCTGATACTGACATTTACCATTTATCCTTTTTGCTGAGGCATCCAGTGAAACAAATGCCTTACATTGGTGCTCCCTTGGTGAGAGGAGGTTCATTTAAAATTGGTGAGGGTTTAAAAGGTTGTTGTAATGCTAATGGATCTGCATTTATAAGCTTCTGTAATTTGGAAACTTTAGTATGTCCTTCGGTTCATGTCATTTTCTCTGTAGTTCCTGTCAGATAGACATACCATTTTTTGACCATAGGGTTTTGTGCAACTCCTTTTGGGGGAGCAGTCCCCTTTAGGATTGCTTCTAGCAAATTAAATGATCCTCTGTTTTGCACAGGCTGTCCCTGGTGCATTTTTTCAATCTGTTTTCCTGCTTGAACTGAACACAAAAGTCCTTTTTTCCCATTCAGAGGATCTGTCATCTATGTCTTTGCATTCAAGCTCAATAATAAAGGTCTCTTTGGTCCGTCAGGGCCAGTTTGGAATAGGTTACAGTAAGTACCATGTTCAGCAAAACCCCATTCAGCTCTAATAGGGTCACATGGGTGTATTGGTCCAAATAACTGATACGTTTTTAATTCTTCAATCAGGGTTTTTATCTCCTCCTTATGTTCTAATTTCCACTCTGACGGTTTGTCCTTCTGTAAAATTGAATATAATGGACAAGCAATAATCAAACAAGAAAATCCAGGTACATGCTTTCCTCAATATCCTGATGTTCTGATTAACTGTTGTAACTCTTTCCTAGATTGGGGCATTTGTGGCTGTTTTTTCTTAAGGTACCTGGAGGAATCACTGTACCACCCTGCTATCCACCAACTACCTAAAAACTTTACTTCTCACAGAGTCGCAGAATCACAGAATTATAGATACTGGAAGAAACCTCTCGAGATCATCTAGTCCAAGCCCCCAGGCACACCAGGTTCACCTAGAGAAGGTTGCATGAGATAGCGTCTAGGTGGGTTTTGAATATCTCCAGAGGAGACTCCACCACCTCTCTGGGCAGCCCATTCCGGTGCTCTGCCACCCTGAAAGTAAAGAAGTTCCTCCTCATGTCTAGATAAAACTTCTGATGTTCAAGTTTGTGCCCATTACCTCTTGTCCTATCACTGAGCACCACTGAAAAAAGACTGGCCTCATCCTCCTGACACTCACCCTTTAAGTATTGGTATTTACAAAGTCCCCCCTCAGTCTTCTCTTCCCCAGACTAAAAAGACCTAAGTCCCTCCGTCTTTCTTCATAAGACAGACCAGCTTGATCCCTGACATTTCTCTGGTGACAGCTCAAGTTCTGCTTTATGTAGTGCTTGCCACACTGCTGCTGCAACTGCCCCCACCTTTTCCAGGGAAGTTCCTCCAATTAGAATATCATCTATATGTTGGTACAGTTCTGTACATCGAGGGAGTAAGGCTTTCTGTAAAAGTTCAGGAAGTGCAGCATGAGCAGTTGTGGGTGAACGTTTCTGTCCCCGTGGGAGTCAGTTAAAGATGTGTGTATCCCCTCCCAAGAAAAAGCAAATTTCTCTTATCTTCTTCTTGTAAGGGGACCATAAAGAACCTATCTTTCACAACTGGCACTGCCATCCATGGGTGTGTGACTTCTTGTAGCATGTCTGTTAAAGTTGCAATATTGAGTATTACAGCTGTTAGCTGGGCTGTGTTGGGATTTAAGTGACAATGAGCAATTGTTAGACACCATCTCCCGTTTGATTTTCAGACTGGCCAGTTTGGTGAATAGTATGGGCAATGAGTTCTGGAAATAATGTGCCATTTTTTTTCAAATCTGCTGTTACCTCAGATATTCCATTTTGTGCAGCAGCAGAAATCAAGTATTATAGTACATTACTAACCTTTGATTCAGGGAGTGCAGGGTTCATGTGGGGCACACACAGTGTAGCCTCTCTTTCTGTCATGATTCAGGTCAACATTTAAAGTGAAGGACAAGACACTGCCACCCGGCAGGTACCAGGTTCAGGTGTTCAAAACATAGAAACTCAAAATATTTTCATTGTGTTCTTAAAATGCAAAGTGAGTAGACGACATGCACTTGTTACCTGGGAGCCATAAATTAACTTTCATAGTTTGGCATATAGCACTTGCTACATTCACTCTGGTAGTTTTAACTCTTGGCCATCCAGGTCATATTTTGCACTCAGCATCTCAGCATCCTATTGTGTTTATACTGAAATTTCTGCTCCCAGAAATCTATTAGGAATGTTACCAATTGTTGTCAAAGACCAACTGGAATAAAAAATATATAGGCCATTATTATCTATCCATTGAAAAGATTCCACTTGCTGGACAAGTGGCCGTCCTGGCATTACTTGGTTTATGGTCTCATTCTTTGCAATCCATCCCTAAGGAGGAAGAAAGTGTTATCGCTCTTTCTTGGAGCTGGCAGTGGCACCAGAGTATTTGGAGTATGGTCTCTCCTTTTGGCATCATTGCATTTCTGGAATGGTTGAAATAGACTCATCATAATGCCAGTAGGGCTGTCCCTGAATCATGCCTCAGGAAATGCCTAGTGTCAATGATTTACTACACAGTTCATTCCTCCACTCCCAATACTCTATTCATGGGTCTTCAGGTGAATTTTCCCTTGGTCTAACTCCTGTTCACTGTATGGCTGTTTGTTTTACTCGTTGCACCCCATAATTTCCTGCTCGGGCTCTCGAGTTCAATTTTTTGTCTTATTAGACAAATTAGATTGTCCCACCCTATTTCATGGCAATGGTTTACAACATCACACCAGGTGGAGAGTTGGTTGCGGGGATCATTATCACCTAATCCCTCATTGTATTTTGTGTCCCTTTTAATTTCCTCCATTTTGCAGTTAATTAGGGTTTAAGAACTGCTGGGGCTCCTCTAAGTAGTGGTTTTAGCATCACATAATCAGTTGTAGCAGATATTGGGATAACAATGAATTCTCGTTTATGCATGGCTTGTATGCAGACACTTTTCTGATGACTGTGGAGAGCTTGTTAATAGATCTTATGGGGATTATGTACAGTTTGCCTCACTCCATAGCATCTATTCCCCCAGCCCAGCTAAGCTACCTTACTGGTGATAGAACGGAATCCATTTGACAGGTTGAATACTAAATTTCCTGAACTCCCGAACCTCAAAAGCCATTTGCTTCATCTCCACTCACCACTATTCAGTTGTCAGCACTTAGGCAGACTCACTGCAAATATGGTTTCAGTTTCACCCAGCTTTCTGCTCTATCTTTCATGTGAATTTGACAATTGTAATGTATCCCAAGGAGTGATTTGCATAGTATATCATGAAGTACCGCCCTGAGGTCCTTCAGATTGTTTTGTTTTAATGATGTATCTGGCTTCAGGATTACAGTGATCTCAACAGGAGTCAGCAGTGTGTGTCCTGGCAGCCAAGAGGGCAAACCATATCCTGTAGTGCATTAAAGGCAGTATAGCCAGCTGGTCAGAAGAGGTGATTATCCCACTGTAGTTAGTGCTGGCTTGGCTTCACCTTTGATGATTGTGTGCAGTTCTGGACCCTGTAACTTAAAAAAGGTTGCAAAGATCCTTGAATGCATCCAGAGGAAAGCAACAAAGCTGGTGAAGGGGCTGTCAGGCATGTCCTTGGAGGAGTGGCTGAGGACTCCGGGTTTGTCTAGTTTGGAGAGGAGGAGGCTGAGGGGGACCTCCCTGCTCTCCACAGCTTCCTGAGGAGGGGGAGTGGAGAGGGAGGTGCTGAGTTCTTCCCACAGGTACCCAGTGCCAGGACATGTGGAAATGTCTCTAAGCTGCGTCCATCAGGGAAGGTTTGTACTTGACATGAGGAAAAATTTCTTTACTGAGAGGATGGTCAAACCATGCAACAGGTTTCCCAGAGAGGTGGTAAACATCCTAGGTCTGTCAGCGCTTAACAGTCATGTGATCAGTGTAGGTCGCTTCCATCTCAACTCTTCCATTCCATTCCATTCCGTTCCATTCCATTCCATTCTTTTTCCTGCCTTCTCCTTTCTCTATCAGTAAATGCTGAGGCAGTCTCTGATGACAGTTCTTTCCTGCCCTATTCTAGTAGAAAGGATTGAATGGCAGTCGTGTCCCATCCTTGGCATAGGCTCTGTCATGTCATGGGAAGAAGGCTTGTACCTTCTTATGGGGGTGAGAGCTGTGGATTGTTGCAAGATAATTGGACCACCTGAACAAATTTGCAAAAAGCAAGTGTGAAGTGCAGCTTTTTAAAGTCTTCTGTGTTCATCCAGTGTAGCTGGATATCCATAGGATGGCAAGACCTGACATCTCTGACCCTACAGAGGCTCAAAAGAACAAGCCCTCAGCCTGAAGCAGGACACATTCCTGCACTGACTGGTTGCAAATCCTTTTGAGGTGAGCAATCATTTCCTTGTGGATATGCTTTCTTCTTGTACACATTTTTAGATACAACTGAGCTGTTTCCCTTGGAAAAGCATCTTAAAATGCAAGAGCCTGAGAACAAAAGTACTCCCTCAGAGGGAAGGTCAGTCTGTCCCAGTACTCTTGTATACAAAGTGATAACCATCAGTGTCTACAGGAGATCAAATGTGCATTGCAAGTCAGGGTCCTGAGGGGTCTCATAGGCCTCAGTGGCTGAGACTGACCTCCCTTGGGATGCCCACCCCCACTGCCTCCTGCCAAGGGCTCAGGGGACATAGCCCAGCCTGGGGCCTTCAGTCCCTGCCTGAGAGAAGTTGTAGGTGTGCCCATCCCAGCCCCTGTCTCCTGTATGTGCCTGTGACCTTCACTCCTGGATGGAGCCCTCAGACCTAGGTCAGAGCTTGTCATGAAGAGCTCTAGGTATGACATAGAAGAACTATTTTGTTGTGTTGTGTTTTGTTGTGTTGTGTTCTATTCTATTCTTTCTATTCTATTCTATTCTATTCTATTCTATTCTATTCTATTCTATTCTATTCTATTCTATTCTATTCTCTATTCCCTGTGCTCAGCGTGAGTGGAATGAAAACGAGACTGTTATTTCCCTGAAACACCAGGGTTTTTTCAATTCCAAAAACACTTTCAAGGACACAAATCACAAAGGTCACAAGTAGAAACAGGATTTTATTTTATTTTTCTGAAACTTTTTCAGAGATGATGCTCACAAACATGAACACAAGAACACTAGGTGAATGGTCAGCCAGGAGCAGGCTAATGCCTTCTGCAGTTTAGCTCGAAAAACCAGATCTGCAGAAAGTAGCAGCAGGAAGAGAGGCCCAGAAGGGCCTATTTCCTGAAAAGTTAGAATATGAAGAATGAGGATCAGGACTGACCACACGTCAAATAAGAAGAAGAGGAGGTGTGTATTACTGGGGGTATATTCCAAAGTAGAATATGTATTCATGACTAGCACACTTTTCACATTCCAGCTTGCTCTGCTGTTGTACTCCTTGACCAGTGACATATGAAAAGCCTTTCATGCTGCTCAGCACTTGTCTTGTAATCGCAGGGAGAGCTGTAAAATGGCAGCTGTGATAGGGCAGCCACACTGGAGCCCTTCCAAGCAGAGACTGCTGTGCACAAGCAGGAGCTGAGATAACATGTCATGGTACATCAAAAGTATGTATCCCATGTCTTCTTGTCCTACTAAGCCTGCGTGGTGTGTGTTTCAGAGACTCTGGTAATGCGTCCAATGTGTAGATAGATATGAGGTAGCATATGCCACTGTTGGTGATAAAGATCATCCAGAAGTATTGTGTATATCTGTGCACCTGTGAAGTGCTCACTTGTGTGGTAGCCACTGAAAGGGTACAGTTTTCTTTTGTCCTCTCTACACACTATACACCAGAAATATAGTAAGATACAAATGCCTTCTTACTCAAAAGTTCAGCTTTCTATTGGAACAGATACTGTATTAGTTTGATTTTATTTTAGTATGGATACTTTATTTTAAAGAAAAAAAAGTATTTAAATGTGACTGTAAAAACAAAAAATCTGAAAATACGGTTTGTATTCAGAAATAGCATACAGAATTAGTTATTGTGCCTTTCTTCTTTTTATGTAGAATCAGGCAAATTGTTATTCCTTAAGTCCATAGATAAAAAGAAAGAAAACCAGCATCACAATCACAGTGCAACGACTATGACAAAAATAATTGAACTTGCTGTGCAAATTATTCCTTTTAATCCTGGAAAGTAAGTAAAGTTTGCCTTTGCCATTTGTTGAGATTCCATTTTGAAAGACGGGATGCTTTATGTTGCAATTTTTCCCTTGTAATTCCCATTTACAATAAAATATAAACTATGTCAGTCTTTAAAAGAAAAACAACAACAACAAAAAAAAAAGCCCTGTAAAGTCTGATGATTATATTCCAATTTAAATTACTTCTTGTCAGTGATGCCTTCTATTTCCAGATGGAAGACACAAATTTATGTGGTGAAAATGAACTAATTGATTATGCCCAAAATGAACATGTCCTTGATTTGAAAGTCATATGTGGCAGTCACTCTGGTTTTAAAGCTGCCCTGGCATATAAGCAAGAAGGAACAATCAGTCAAATAAGCTGAGTGCAACAGCTCCTCATTAAACAGGACATTTTTCTTTTTGACATCTAAACTTTGGTGTGCTCCGTAATGGAAGTGTATGATAACAGTACATAACATGATGTTAAAACCGAAAGTTTTAACACAGTTAAGTCACAGAAGTTCACTTATCATCTCCAAGTATACTCCCTAGCTGGGTTTTTGTTTGAAACTAGTGCATATTCAGAGGGTAGAGATCTTTGTTTTGAAGGCATGTTCCTTTCGCGCAACTTCTTTTTTCTTTTTAGCAGCCTAAATGGCTTGCTCAGAGAATATTGGAATGAGAGACACACACAGCCTTTCACAGTAATGTACCATGTAAACTTGAGATTTATTATTGTGCTTTTCTGGAGTCAACTTCAGAACTCACTTTTTGACAGACCTTTTCCGTGGGGCAAATGCTGATGGACAGTATCATAGAAATGACAATAAATTGACTTTGCTATTGGACAATTTAAGTAAATTGGTTAGGGAGAAAGTTAAAAATAAAAGTGAAATCCTTTATCATAGTCCAGAAGGTTTTAAAGTGATATGAAATTTGGGAATGTGCCTGATATGATAAAAACAGAACACATGCCTTTGAGGTTTGACGAACCTGCACACATGCTGTCTGTACATACAGGTTTACAGCAGCAGCTCTAGAAAAAGCAGGTAGGAATTTGTCTTCTGTTGGTATTCGTATAGGTTACTTACTTTTTTTCCCAGTGAGAAGTATCTAATTTCACATACCTGAGACATTCCATGGACACAAAATAAAACTGTTAAATTTTTACATTGCTTTTAATGAGTTTGGTGATAGCTTAAGTTTAGCAAGCTGTTGAGTTCCCCTTTCAAAAGACAGGGATTCCTTTCAAACTGGAAAACTAACATTATTACCTTTTAGAAAGTGTATTTCTACATGCAACTGGGTGATGCTCTGAAGTTCTCTATGTACAAATGGAAATCAATGCATCTACCAAAAAATTCTTAAAATGTGGCTTAAACTGCTTATGTGGAGATTTCATGCAGATAATGTAACATAGTAAATGATGTCAAATATAGGCTCGGTGATCTAATGCTAAATCAGTAGATGTCAGTCAGGGGAGATGGGTTCCAGCTCGATTCAAGATGAACTAGATTAATCTTCTGCCTCTGTTCACATTCTGTCTCTCCAGCCCATTTATTCTCTTTCACTAGGTAATAGTATTGTGCACCTGGAAAGTATTCAACCCAATGCATCCCCAGTCTTGACTGAAACCTGTAGGTGCTGGTGTAACACAAATAATTGTCACTAATCCGATGGAGAATGGAGACTTCTTCCCAGGAGTGAATGCTTTGTAGATGTAGTGCAGAAAGCAGTCTTTGAAAGCATGAATCATTCTTTCTTCTCTTAGAGTGCCTTATAAATCATAATATATTTCACAATACAGTTCCTGATTGCTCTACCTCTGAAGCACTGTATTCAACATGTTATTTTAAAAAGGCAAAACAAAACTATGCAATAGAAGACTAATGCATCAGCCAACTTCTCTTCTACATCCATCTGTTTTGCTCACATGAGACCCAAGTTCTGGATTAACCACTGTCTACAGCTGAATGTCCTTTCTGTAAGCCTATGTGAATCTCAATGGGCTTTAGTGTTCTGCACAGTAATAATAAATTAGGGAAAAAAAAAAAAAAAAAAGAAGTCTAAAGATTAATGCCAAAAATGTTGGTTATTTTCTTTGTTTCAGTACCTGGCTCCCAGAATAGCTATGTGACAAAAAGTCACATAGAAACCACATAAAAATGATACTTCACCATGGCTTAAATATAAAAACAAGTATTTATTAGATCAAACACTCAAAGTAGACAAGTGAAAGTAAAATTATTTATATTGAAATGAGCATAGTTTCTTCTCATAAGAGAAAAACTGCACAGAATAATTTTGATCATAGAAAACACCAGTCTTCCTTGTTTCTTTTTAGTATAGTCCTTTTTGCTTTTATGAAGAAATATATTTAAGTGCACTAGTCATGCTCCATTAAAATTTAAATGACAGCAGGTGGGCATTGACCTTAGACAATCAAAAGTCAGAAACTTCCGCAAATGTAGTAATTTGTTCAGCATTGACTTTTTCCTCTTCTACATGTGATTTTTCCCGGATTATAATTACAAATTCACTTGTTTTTTAAGTGCCACTGCTAAAATATGCATGTAGGTGGATGGTGAGTAAGTTGTGAATCCTGTGTCTGATCAAGTTCACAACTCACATTACTTTTTTGTAGCATGTTTGAAAAGCTTTCAATAAAAAGACCTTGTAGAAAGGAAAGGATGGCCAAGCAGAGCTGAGGTCTGCAGCAGAGAGGAATAATTTTTTTACATGCATCCTGAACTAAAAATGCAAGTTTTAGTTATCAAAAATATTAATCTTTTCCAAGATCAAACACAGAGGGTTTTTTTACATAGCATAAAGCAAATTATATACTCATTCAATTTCTGTATTTGTAATTACTTTCATGATTAAATCTGACTCAGTTTTATTTATGGAGGAGTAAAAGCTCTGTAAAACTAAGCAAGTCTTTAGCTTAACTTGAAAATATTTCTGGGATTTGATTTGGTTTGCTGTTTGGATTTTTTTTTTTTTTTTTTTTTTTTTTTTTTTTTTTTTTTTTTTTTTTTGTGTGTGTGTGTGTGTGTGTGTGTATGGTCCATTCAGACAATGAAATGAAAAATCAGTATTTTGTACAAGTTCAGTTATAACTTATGCTTATTAAAAAAAGAGGACGCAACATATTGCTTTTTTTGTACAGGGGCTCCCCCCTGCCCTCAAATAGAAAAATACATTTTTCCTAGTAAATTGTTATAAATACAGTGACAGAGTGTGGCAGGAATCAAGGAACTGAAGTGGTTTGAGGAAAAATCAGGAGGAGAAAAACAGATTCTGGAATTAGGTAAATTAATTCTCCCAATGTTCGAATAATTACAGAAAATTCACTCTGGCAGGAAGTGCACAACTTTAATATCACACCATCGTCCCACCTTCTGTCTTCACGTTCAAGAGGACAATAAGCTGTTTTAATTCATCAGAAGAAAAAAAATGTTAAGGTCACCAGATGTGCCTACTTTTGTTACAGAAGCTTAAGGAATCCTGTATCTGCTGTCAAAATTGGGTGATTCCACCCCACTACCCTCACTTCTCTGTTAGAAAAAATTTCTTGGCTAAGAATAGAGCACAGCAGAAAATATAAGTGCTTTGAACTCAGAAGGGATAGAGAGAGCAAAAGAAATCACAGCTGTAAATAAAACATGCCCAGCAATGAAAATGCATGTGCTGTATGTGTGCTGAATAGAATGCCCAGCTGCATGTCTTTACCATGTGTAAAGACGTTTTCTTTCTCCTCCTCCCCCTCTCCCCTTTTATTATTTCTGTTAGCGGGGAAAGGCTCAGTAGCAGAAGTCCAGCAGGACCATTTTCAAGTGTGTCCATTTGTAAGTACAAATGAATTGGCTGGGCTTGGAGTCTTAAGCTTAAACTTTTGTCTTCACAAAGTATACAAAGGTTTTGGTAGGCCTTTAGTTTGTTTATTTTTGACACTGAACTGAAGAATAAATACTGCTCTTTCAAGGATGACCGAGTCAAGTTTTGGATACCTTGTTTAATGAATGATTAGAGCTGGATGGATGGGTGTGGTATATGTTTCACATGCCGATGCCATTTGACTGTGTTCTATGCTTCTTACAGGCCTCCAGTATTTGAGCAGTGGTCAGTTCACAGCATAAGGTCAGAGCAACCTGTTTTATAAAGGAGGAAGTAAATAGCTAATACTGTCCCTGTTTCATACAGGGGAACTTAGACACTGGGATTAAAGTTTTAAGGAGGTATTAATGCTCCAAACCAGAGATGAACAATGGAATTTTCAAATCTTTTTGTAGATATCTACAGACTTCTTAAAATCTGATCCTAAATATTTTTGCCTGAGATTTTGAATAGGAAACTTAATCAGATGCAACTTCAAGTAAAGAACAGAAGTTAAACCACAAAACTTGTCTTTATACAACGTAAAAGACATTGGCTTAAAAACTTGTTAGGTTGCTAATTGTGTCAAAAGATTGCTCTTAATCAAAGATTACGGAGGAAGATTTCTGAAGATGTTCAGGAGGAGTTTGTAACAGAACACAGGCGTACCTGTAAGAAATGTACTAACCTGTTGTTCCTTCTTGCAGAATAAGTCCTTTTGCCCTAAGCCAGAGGGTAAAAGGAGACTGACAGGCTTTCTGCTCTGGTAATTATAGAGGAAACAGGAGGAAAAAACATTACTTTTGTATTTGCTGGTCACTGCAGGGAGAAATAACTAAATGGCTCTCTCTACCTTATGTATAGACTAAAAAAAGGTAAATAAGTATGAAATAAAGATATCTTTCCTTTACCTACAAGGGGAAACATTCTGGGAAAGAGCATTGCTGCTAACTTTTTTTTTTTTTTCCTTGATGTATTAAGAGGATTCTAGCACTGTTTTGCTTTACTTCATCATTAGTCCCTTTGGAAAATGTTGCTACCTTTCTATGCAGAGCAATAGTCTTAGTTTGCAAGCGTAAAATAATGAACTTTATTTAGGTGTGATCATTTTGAATGGTAGTTCCTATACATTTTGAAATTGCTGAAAGGAACTCAGTAAATATCCTCTGTGCTTTTTTTTTTTGTCAGCAGGAGAGGTATAATTTACAGAGCGAATATAACCCTGGGTTAAGACTGTTTCTTTCTGATGCACTCTCTAGAGCATGTAACAAAAGTCTGGTGGTGTACACTTGACATCCTGATTGTATATATGAACCTGACTTTAAGAAACAAAAGAAAACAAAAATCTTTCTGGTCTGTGACATGAGTAGTGATTGCTACAAATATTCTAAGGATAAGACCCTGCTCAAAATGAAAAGGCTTTTAGCACAAGATGGATGGGACAGCAATATCTATTACCGTTTGTTGCTATAAAGATGAATTCTCAACAGAATTCAGGACTTGCTTAAGGAACCCAAATGGTTACTCCTGTAGTGTCAGAGAAAAATATATGGTAAGCTTGATCAGATGTACTCTTTACTAAATGGGTTATGAGTATTAGATGTGCTAAACAAGAGTGAACATTTGCTTGTCATTGAGTTTATGATTGGCTGGGAAAAGAAAATAATGGGAACCTGTTGGAAGGTTTTGCTTGTACCAGTGTGGACTGTTTTCGAGTGTTTGGCAGAGCCTCATGTTAAATGATGCTGGCCAGTAGGAACTCATTCACTGAATGGAACAGGGCTCTGCCAGATTTCTGTTTGATTAATTTCTAACCAACATGTACATTGATTTTCAATAAGAATGAAATCACATAAAATTTCTTCGCAGAGCATGGCATTCTGAAAGGCTTTGCATGTTTCAAAAGCTTTTTTGTAGCCTGGAGTTAGCATTTGGTAAGTTACAAAGATGCTGGTAAGGAGGAACATTAATGAATTTTAACTTCTTTAAAAATTCTTGGTGCCAATTTCTTGGGTGGCAATTTCTTGTCCAATTTCTTGGATGCACATCAGTTAACACCCAGGTTAGGATAACTGCTGTCAATATTGCATTATCTTTAACATGGATGACATCCAAACTTCATTCCCGGAAAGGCAGCTCTTTGTCTGACCCATACAATTAAGGCAGCAAATGGGAAGCTTCTCTTCAGCTCTTCTCCGTTCAGCTTTTTAAACACAAAAACCTTGCTTTTCATCCCTTTTGTATCTTCTTTCTCATTTTTACTCATTAGTAGGTGATTTCTTCTTGGTAACAATATAAAATTGTTGAAGTATGTCTGTCACGGTTTAGGGTCAGGGCAGCCCCTTAGACCTATAACAGACGCTCTCTGTTAACCCCCCTCCCTCCCCAAAGGGGAAGAGAAAGGGAATAAGGGAGAGAGACTTAGCGATTGGAAAAGGAAACTAGAACAGCTTGAATGAAAATAAAATTAATAATAATAAAAAAAATGAAATATATACAAATATATACAAAACTAGTATCAAACCCAACCCCCCTGATGGTAGTCACATCACCATCACCACTGATGCTGTGCAGGCACCAAGGGAGTCCCAGACTGGGCCCTGCAGCAGACAGGAGCTGTGTTCAGGAGATGGATTCTGGTACTGGGTTCAGGAACATACAGATCAGGATCGAAGGCACAATGGACAGAGTCTTCCTTGGATGCTCCTAGGAAGGAACCAAAAGAGGACCCGAGCCAAGCCAAGCAAAGCTGGTCAAGCAGTCCAAGAGGGGATAAGAGCCCAGAGACCCTTCGGATCCCTCAGCTCTAAACCGAATATGATGTATATGGGATGGAATACCTTGTGGGTCCATTTAGGGTCACCTGTCCTGTCCGCTCCTCCCTGCAGGTGCAGCCTTTCACTTTCTGCACCCCCCAATGTGGTACACAAGACCCAGCAGTGGCCTTGGTCTGCACACCAATCCTTGGTAGTAACTCTAAACATGGGGTGCTATCACCACTAGAAGCAGACACTGTCTGTGAGAACAGGCTGCTAGCTTCAGAAAGTGCAGTTAGTTAGAAGAACTGAGCTGAAAAGTAGAATTACTGAACAGAATTAGTTCTGTTCTCACTGAAACCAGGCCATTGGCCCACCTTTACTGGCTAGAATGGCAATTACAGAGCAGAGAAGTCCAAATTTCTAATAAGTATAAGACTGCCCTGCTAATGACTACAATTTCCTAGTGTAATTCTTCTTCCAGAAGGCTTAGAAAAAAGGCAAATTAAATGCTGGCTGTCAAATGTTATTTTATGATCTTATGCTTCAAGTCATATTACTTGTATGAATCTTTCACAAATGTTTGAGGCAAGTGTGTGCCACACAGAATGTGAACAACTGGTCCACCCACTGCAGTGTTATTGCCACTTCAGAGTCTCAGTTCTGATGCTGCTCTATCCATTCCCCAGCAGCGATACTGTGTGGATTAGACTATGAATCCAGGTGGTTTAGTCATTAATTTTTCCTGACTCGACCAACAAGGGCTGCTGCATGTTGCATCCTCCATGAAGGACAACTTTGTACTGGGGTAAAGGTGTGCTTTGCCATGTTGCCCACCCATCTCTCTACAACTCTGCCTATCTTCCCACTAAGGTTCTTAAGCAATAAAATTGATTCTAAAATGCATGTAAAGCTCTTTGTTTGGCTAGTGAGATGCCTATATGACTCTAAAAGTTTTGTCTGCTATTTAAAAATAAAGATTCTGCAGAAATCCTGCCAGAGTAAGTGATGGTATAGAATGCAGCACTTTTCTGATTGCAGTGCTTGTTTATCTCCAGAATAAAGAAATCACCCCTTTGTCTGTAATAAAAGTACCCTGATAGAACAAGTTCTGAATAGGTGATACATAATAATAAATCTTACATAGCAGGAGAGTAGATTTTTATGGAAGATAAACACTGGAACAGAGGGCAGGAATAGAACACAATTTATATAAAGTTGCAGCACTTTCAGGGTTTTGTTTATACTGCTCTGTATTTGTTTAGGTCCCCCAAAATATGGTGCCTATTAATCACAAATACGGGCTTCAAGCCAACATTTCCCTACAAAACCTGTTTTCTTCCGTAGATGCAAACTTGATGTCACTATACAGTGATAATATTTCACCGTGTCAATACAATAAACATAACCAAACAGTAAGATGAATCGTGCAAGGTTCTAGTTTTCTCATCCTAAGCTTGCACAGCACAGTGGTGCTTTACCAAAATCCCTTGATTAAAATCCTCGCCTACTTACAGTTATACCTTGGCTCCATGTTCTGCTGGGCTGGAATGTTCAGTGTGATCTTTACCTGATATGATCCTGAAACAGATTTTAAATACCAGAGGAAGAGTTTTAAGACAATATATTTGTCATTTTTTTTCTACTATTCACTAACTAATTTCATGTATTCACTATTCATACCAAACGCGAAGAAAGACAGCATAGTAAAGAAGGAAATAATGATCTTTTCTTTTAAGGTTTCATTTCATATGGATGACCTAAGACTGCTCAAATAAAATGCTTTCTTTACTGTTCATATAACTTTGTACAATTTCAAATAAGAAATACTATCATAAATGGATTGTGCGGAAGAAGCCAATAGCTTAGGTTTTTTTGGTTCAAAATAATTTTTTCCTTAAACAATTTTTTTAAAAAAAAAACCCCCCCCCCCCCCCCCCCCCCCCCCGGATGATAATGAGATTTTAAATCTATTGTTTTCTTTTTGAATGAAATATATTTCTTTTGTACATCTGGATGTGACAGATAAAATTTCTTTTGTTGTTTGTTTGTAGTTGCTTGTAGAATCTTTAGTGTATTTTGCTAAAGCTTGACCCCAGCCAGAAGCTAAGCACCTGCACAACCACTTGCGCACTGTCCCCACCCTACCTGGCAGGATAGGGAAGAGGTAGGAAGAGCAAAAGTGAGAAAACTCAGGGATCATGGTAAAAATAGTTCAGTAAGTGAAAAAAGGAAAAAAAACACAAGTGATGCAAAGGCAGTCACTCACCACCTCAGACAAGCAGATGAATGCTCTGGTAGTCACCGAGCAACAGCCATCTTGGAAGGCAAACACTACACCACCCTGCTCCCCATTCTTTTTTTTTTGTTGCTGAGGATGTTATCTGACATGGATGGCATATGGTGTGGTCTGATCAGTTTAGGTCAGCTGTCCCAGCTGTGTCCCGGCCCATTTCTTGCTCACCCCCAGCCTACTCATGGCGGTGGGGACAGAGTGAGAAAAAGAAAGCATTGACACTATGCAAGCACTGCTCAGCAACAGCCAGAACATTGGTGTGTAGTCAGCATTGGTTTAGTCATGGATCCAGAACACAGAACTATATAGGCTGCTATGAAGGAAGTTAAATCCACCTCAGCCAGACCCAATATGAAGGCAGTTTTGGTGGTTTTGGTATGTTCCCTCTAAGGAAAAGCTGCAGGTAGAATCACATCAGAATGATGCCCAGTTTGGAGGTTGGGATATATGAAATTCATATTCATGGTTACAGATCTTCTGGCAAAATTCACAGGACTAGTGCTGACAGCATCTAACTTTGCTCTTGTTGTTAAAGCCTGGCTTTGACAATCTTCTTCAGATACACAAGTAATGATTAGTAGTAGCACTGTTCAGTATAAAATGATGATGATTCCGAAGTGTCAATAATATTTTCAATATTAAATTTTGCTGCTAGGTTTATGTCTAAACATGATTTGATTGAAATAAGTATCAGGCTTTTGCCTCAATGGGACCATGTTGAGATATTCTGTATGAAATAATAAGAATGATGGAAGTGATCAACAATTTGTTTTAACTGCATATAACTGGGAGGAACAAATAAATCAAATGGGCACGTAAAGAACTTCCCTTTTTTTACAAAAAAAAGCCATTGGGATACTGACAGGTATGAATCTATCATTCATTTGGTGCTGATTAATAGTTTCTCCTGTGGCCTCATGAAGGAAACTTCCAAATAGTGAAAACTATTAAAAATATAAATATATAAAATATTGGGCTATTCTGTCATAAAATATCAGGTTATTCTCAGCCAAGGTACAATATTATGTAAATAAAAATATGGTGGAAGGATCACATTCTGATTGCATTTTAGTATTATGGATCCAGAGTAAGATTGCTGTCAGAATTGAAATTACAGTATGTGAGGTTTTTTCAAAGCTGAATGGACATCTCATCATACAGTATCACTTAGAACTAAGGAGGATAAGATAGCTGAGCTGCTTACTTACCTTTGAAAAATTTGAATGTTTCTGCCTAAATTGTTATAAGAATGAGAGCACAGTCTGCTTTGTCTGTTGAATATAAGTAGTACATGCCTCTGCTGTTCTGCCATTTGTGGAATATTTTAGATGCTGTTTTTCAAATTAAAGAAAAATAATCTGAAAGGTGCCGGTTCTGTAGTGCCAGACTGTCCTCTCCTCAGCAGCTCAGTACCATTCATTCATTCATTCAGACTTCAGAAGTGAACTCTAATTCAGGTCAAACTCACCAAGAGGATCCAGTGCATCTAAGTTACTGTGGAAAAGCTGACTGAAAATGTAATTTGGAGTTTTCAACATGAAGAAGGAAAGTATGCTCTTCCTCTCCCACCCCCCAGCACTTTCTCTCTACATACCTGCCAGATACTACTGTCATTGGAGAATATTTGTTTACTTGAGCAGGTTATATTAGGGGAAACATATTTCTCTTGCTGATTGCTCTAGTTTCTCCTGCAGTAAAATGGTTCAAAGCAGTTACCTACTCAAACACTATTCTGAGTCCTCCTGGACAGGCAAGTCCACATACTTACTGTGCACAAAATTTAGACACTATGTTTTTCTCCACCTCAGTTCACTACATTATGAGACTTTGATGCTGTACTTTAATACAAAAATAAATGGAAACCTACTTTTCACTGCTATAGAATTAGCAGTTTGGAAATGTATCTACTCTGTGCTCTATTTTAGTAGTGACTTGATAAATACATTTTATATACCCTCTATTAAAACTTGCTGACATTAAAGACAGTTCTTGCTTTGGGGAAATTTGTCTGGAATTCATAATATTTCTAGGAAAGTAAATATACGGTTATTTTATGGCATGGAAAAAAAAAAAAAAAAAGCTCTCAGGCTCCCTTGAATCCAGTGTCTTGTCAATAAATTCATACTGATTTGGATGGTTTTGTGTTCTGAATTTGTTGCTGAACTTATGATTTTTTTTTTTTTTCAAAATAAATTTAAGTAGAGAGTTTTGTGCCATGGGTGCAGAATACCAAAGTTGATTAGCCACATTATTTTATATATCTATGGTTTTATCCCTACCACAACTACTGTGAGGAAGCACTTTGAGAAGCAGGAAGCTTCCTATCAATAATCACAACTAAATGAAAACTACCTTGCTAAGTGCGCAGAACTTGGCCAAGTTTAGACTGTGTGATGAGTTGCAGGAGTTTTTCACACAGTTGAACATGTAATTGTGTGGCAGGAGGGAATGGAGGAGGTTGGATGTGGGCAACCTGTAAGAGATGTCTGTGTGGTCATGAAGTGTGGGTTGTCTGACAGGGAGAGAAAGTTTGTCTCTCAGGTTTTATCCTTTACTGAATGCTTGTCCCCTAGCCATGTAGAAGGGTGCCATGTAAAAAGACATGATGGCTGTGCCAAGGACACTGCAGGTAGTAATGCTTTATTATAGTCTTAAAGTTCAATCAGGGCTCAATTTTGGTAATGTTGATTTGCCAGGATCTGTCTGTCTAAGTCATTGGTTTATCATCTAGCCAGGTTATTCAGGCAGCTCCCATACCTCATCTGTTCTTCCAAACTCTTTGCAGCTTCAGTCACAGTGGTTTTTGAAGTTTTCACCGCTGTCATAACTGAAGAAGTAACTCAATGACACTGAGGTTCTGAAGAGGAAGACAATTGCTTCAAAAAAGTACCAGTGGAGCATGTGTATGGCTTTTGGCAGCGTTCCCAGCACTAATTTTTAATATGTAGTATAACATTAGGTTCACACAGTTCCAGTTTAAAATCTAAGTGGACCAATTTAACAAGCGTGCATAGTGATAGAAGGCACCCAAGTTTAAGATTCAAACTTTAGTATTCATCCTTTCTCTTCAAAGAGCTGAACCGCTAAAATTCACAGCCTTTAAAAACTGTACGTTAGGTAGAAAGAAAGAGGTGAAGGAAGTTTGGTGCTCTTTAATTCTTTGTGAGACTTGTTATAGTGGACTATAAAGTGGAACAAAAAGTATTTTCTCTACCTTCTTCCTTAGTATTGAGTAACTTTATCTTACCTTAAAGCATGTACTCTAAATTGTTAGCAGTGGTTTAGACTAACCATCTGTTTAATTTTGTTGAAAGCTTGTAGACACTGACTAATCAGAGCCATTCAGATGACTGACTAAAACCTTTTATGTTGAAGGAAATTCTAAGTATCCCAAACATGTGTAGATCTACCTCTAAAAAGTCAGATTCATCAATATTTTTCATGGAGAAGGTAAGAGGAGTATTTCTAGCGTTAAAACTACAGATGTCAGGTTTTAGTTCAGGGAACGGTTTTATTTCTGGTAAAATCAGTATTTTATACAATGTACAATGATTCTTTATGTGCATCTATCTACTTACATATTCATCGATAATGCGTATCTATGTATTTGCCTATATGTATGTATGTATGTATAGATGTATATATGATCTCTGTATGCATGTGTACACACACAACCCCCCCAAATGAAAAACTTTTTAATAAATGGCTGTTGTAGTCTGTGAAGGGTATTGAAATGTGCAGATGTTTTTCTTTTTGGCACATCAGTCTGTTCCTGAGACTTTCCTTGTGTTCCCTGAATAAACAGAGATGTAATCCCCTATGTAACCAGTAGACCAGTGGTTGTCAGGGTGCCCCCTTTATGAATTTTTATAAGCCTTTTTGCAGAGAAGTCACAGTTGATTTTCTAGAAATGGGGAAATTGTACTGAGATGAAATTCCTGGAAGAAAGATTTGCCAGCATTGCACCCTGAGTGGTTTTGAATAAAGGTTGTAGATACCGGGCTCGGTCTGATATGCCAAGAAGAAAAATATTTGTACATTTCTATAATTCCTCATAGAATACAACAGCCATTTATGAAGAAGTTTTTAGTTGTCACAAAACTAAAGCTGCATGTAGGGGGTATATTCTTGCTGTTTAACTTTAGGCATCTCACTTCAGTGACTCTGTTAGGAAGTTTTTCTCTCTACCATGATTTATTGTGTGTGAAGACACATTGAATCAGGATGATCCTGGGAATACAAGTTAAGCTTTGACAAACTAGCATTTCCCACCGACAAACCCCATCATCAGAATATTCTCCAGGTTCTGCCTGAGGCAGCGCTACCTATTGCTGCTCTATCTTGAGCAAGTAATCCCTAATCAGTGGATCTATTTTCTTAAATATGTGGTCTGTATGTTATATTTTCATAGAAAATCAATGCATGACATGTATCTAAGCCTTTACTTTTGAAATACCTCTCCTAGGATGTTGAGAAGCTTTTAGTAGTGTCTATGTAGGAAGATGCTTCTAAACTGTTAACTGTCTCTGCTACCTTTATCTTCTGTAACATGTATAGCTGTACTTTTTGGACTAGAGACAGCAATCCTTTGAAAAACCTTGATAAAAGCACATTCAATTATGCTTGTTCAGTTACTTGTACCTTTTACCTTTGTCCACTTCCTTTTCCTCTTCACCTCTTTTGTACTGTAGACCTTTAAGGCGTGACTGTGGTTATTGCAGATACATGGTTCATGGGGAAGGTTCTCAGTCCCTAAAACTGCATAAACAGACCTCAGTTGTGGATAAAAGGAACAATTATTTTTCCCTCATCTCTTAGGCATGTTGGACCTAGCAACAAACTGCAATACTAACAGCCAGACTTTGAAAAGAGCTGAGTTAGTTCCTCAGGGTACACCTGAAATGCCTTTTCTTTACAACTCAGTGCAGAAAACTCTGTTCTGAAATATTTCCTGCAAATAAAAAGCAATCATTATAGCTAATATTGAATCAATTGAAAAGGCAACTTTTTGGAGAAAGGAGTGTAAATATTTCCTGACTTCTTTTAGCTATATACTTGTACACCACTTCGGTATTACAGATAATTAATTTGTCTCCGTTATCTGTATAATGTATAAAGGCATGTTTCATTAGAATTTGTATATTTTTAAAGAAATCACTGATAAAATGAAAATATCCATGGTAAGAAGTTTCACTTGGTTTTATAACATTATGAGGAGTGTCTATCAAATGGAGGAATCATTTGAAAAGCTTCAGGTAAAAACCTTTTTGGAAAATGAATAGAGGAATGGGGAATAGTGTGTTAAAAGTGGGTGAAAATTGTAATTTGAAACTGAAAAAGTTTGTCTACTCAGTGCTCTGTTCTCAGCCTTCTGGTTCATCTTTAGATTTTTGCAATTTTTTCAATTTGCTTTCAGCATTCAGTGTTATCTGTTGGGATAGCTATAGAAATAGAAAAGAAGAATGTTTTTTGCCCCTGGTTAGCCATAAGAACTCATAACACTATATCATTCCAATAGCTGCATGTATGTAGGCAATAAGTGTACAGTAGAACCCACTTTGTTATTAATCATTTGTTGGAGCCAGCACATTGCTACAGTATGAGCTATTCAGAGACATAAACTGCATAATATTTATTATAATAAATCAATCTGTATCAGATACCCTAAAGGATCCTAAATCGTTGGAGGAGATCCAAAAGATTCTAAGTAAGACATCTTATAAATCTACTGACAGTGGGGGGAAAAAAAAAAAAAAAAAGAAAAAAAAAGTTTTTGTGACAAATATGTGTGACAGTATTTGTGGCATATAAAGAGAGATGATTTATTATGTTGGCAACCCATTGTGCTATGTATGTTCATGAAAGGAATGTGGTTTTCTTTTAAGATGTTTTTAAGTCTGTGATGGACTATGGCAAGGGAAAGCATATTTGAGTTTCAGCTTGCAGCAAAAAAGACCGCTCAGTCATTTCATTTACTGTATACAGAAAAGTTGCATAGCATATCTATTGGAATAAACAATCGAGTAAAAATGGCACTTAAAAAGCAGCAGCATATGATTAAAAGAAATGTGTAATATGATTACACAGCTTAAGTTTTAGTCTTTTTCTTATCTTTGGTGGAAAGGGATGAAATACATGAACTGGTTAAACTTTTTTTGTTGTTATTTCTACTTTATACTCTCACACTCACAAGCATACCTGGAAATGGTGTTAAAAGATGGCTTTTAAAACAATGATGTTATTTATGGATAAGTTAGGAAATGCTAGAATTACTTAGGATTTCCTGTGTATCTTAATCAGGTTATGTATGTAACAGGCTTTTATGATGTTGTGCTGTAGGCTATTTTTGCTGCATCTCTTCAACCAGATCCTTATCTATCTCACTACCCTTTGCTTTTTTTCCACATACTCCTTCTAGACTGCGGCATTCCTGCCAAAATCTCCTCCCTGAATTCTCATCCCACCCATATCATCCAATTTATCTCCTTTGTTCTCGTATTTCCATTTTACTCTTCTTTACTCAGCACTTCCATCACACTTCCTGAACAATTTTCTCTGTCCAAGTACTTCCTTCACACTGTCATCATTTTGGGTGTATTTATCCCTTACCCTCTGGCACTGGTCATGTTACCTAGTGTATGCCATTCTGATCTGATTACCAGCCCCAGAGATGCGCTACTTTCTCTAGTTTGTCCTCTGACAACTAAATTCCAGGTTCTCTTTTGTAGTCTTTGATTCCTAGTCTTAGCCTCCCTTCCCTGTGAATCTTAACCTCTGTGTAATCTTTGTTCCAATCTATTTCCCTCTCATCTGTCCACCCATTGTACTCTCTGAATGTGAATTAAAAGCTGAGTTCTTGTACTCAGCTTTGCTTTCAAAATCATCCCTAGCTAAGTATCTAGTACAGGGCATAGACAGTTTCTCTTTATACACTGGATGGGAAATAGGTAATTCCTCAGTAAAGGAGATTTTTGCATATTTATTATATCCTGATCACACCTGACTCACACTTGACTATAACCTGAGTTATAGTCAAGCATCTTCACTAATGACAGAATTATGTAAGACTTCATCTATTGAAGTGCAATAAAAATGTACTTTGAACATGGACAAACTCTCTCATTTTATTTCTCAACAATCCAAAGTTATCCAAATTTGTTGACACTTTCAGAGGATTAGCAAAGGGCATTTTCATGGGATCAGCCTGATGCACAAGCTATTTTTATTCCAAATTCTATTTCTTCTGTTAGAAAAGCTCTAAGTATTTTTAGAAATGTGAGAAATGTCAGGCAAATGGGATAACTGGGGCACCAGCAACTCTGCCTTTCACAGCATTTTTTAGCATGACTTTATTTGGTGACAAGTCCTAGGTCTACATTTGTAGATCCAACTTTGGGGATTTTAACTCATCATATTTTGCAAGATATTTTATGGTCCAGTACTGGGCTCACCGATTGCACCTTCGCCCAGGCAGTATGAGTGGAGGCCAGGCCACCTTAATTACATTTCAGGGTGTTCTTCCTTGGAACCTCTCACTTCTCCATTTGTAATCTCAGCCCTGCTTCTTTTGTGACTTTTAAGATTTCGGTTGTTTGGGGTTTTTTTGTTTGTTTGTTTGATGTTTTGTTTTGGTTTGGGTTTTTTTTGTTTGGTTTGGTTTTGTTTTGTTTGTCTGTGTTTGGTTTTGGTTTTGTTTTGTTTTACTAAGTCTTTAGTAAAACTTCTTTGACATTTTATCTTTTAAAATCCTGTTTCTACTTCGTTGTAATTCTGCTGTATTACAATGTATAATGTAGATAGAACTGTTCAGATTGAAAATGTCCAAGAATTGTTCTAGGTATTTTCAGTCATACTAGTTTAGTTGTTTATGATTCTGGGAAAAGGGAGAAGGGCTGTCGTACCATGTTAGACATGTGTATTACATTTGTTCACTGGAAAGCTGGAATATACTCTGCTTTGAAGGGATTTGTTTGGTGCAGGGAATGGGAAAGAATGGCCCTTGTGTTAGGGATGTGGGTGTGATTTTCAATGAAAATTCATGCAGAAGTAGCTACAGGCTTACTACAGAGAGCAGCAGATAAATTCATTAGAGCCCACCTGCTCCAGTCCACCCCAGCTTTTGCTTGGAAAATGGATTGCCCACATCCACCTGTCCCCCTAGAGTGACTATCTTCAGTCCAAGACAGCAAGACCTGAGAAGGCCTCTGCCTGTAACTGAGTTTGTTTGTCAAGAATTGCCTTATCACTTGCCATTAAAAATTAATACACAGTTCCATGATAGGGGTGTAGTGATACCAGTTTAACATGTTCCAGCCTCTTCAGCAGCCATTGCTCTTCGTTTCACCTCCTCTGCTGCTGCCTCTGTAGTGAGCTAATGAGAATCTCAAATGTTGCCTCATGTTTCATTTTTGAACATAGATGAGTTCATTTATGTCATTCCCGTTGTGAAGCCACAACTGCCATGACATTTGTTAGCAAAAGTGAAGGGGCACTATACTATATATGAAGGGATTCAGCCAGCCAGAAGTGCAGGGACAGGAATTGTTTAATGAGTTCTGCCACAGAAGCTCCTACATCATAAAAATTATGCACTCAGATTAGAGTGTCTGTGGCCTGGACTTGTCAGTGCTTTTCCAGCTGGTACTCAGGCAGCAAGGAGGAAATTGCTTGTGTCAAAGGTAGACAGGTGAAGAATGAGCTACTTATAAAAGTACAGGTTCTGTGGAAAAATTAGCTGAGGAAAAAATATTTCCTTTGGACTTCTCAGTATGGTTCAGGAAGAACAGAATGTCATCCTCTGAGATATCACCATCAGCATAGGGACCTCAGGCTGAAGCCATAATTTTAGTTCTACTTTTGAGAGCTTGAGTTTGGAATTTATTTTATTTGTTTGTTTGTTTTTAGCATCCTTTCAGTTCAACTCTTTCTATAGTTATTTTGAGCTATTAATATTTTATGAGCAACACATAAGAAAAATTCGGCAAAAATGAAACTAAGATCACACCGGAGGAATACAACACCTCTGTGATGTTGCAGGAATCACTAGGCATACATTAGACATAAAGTTTACTTCATGAAAATTGTAGTCGGCTATCACGTACTAAAAGATGTAACTGCAGGTTGATGTCTGAACAGATACTTTTAAAGTGAGAAATGCATTTATGGTAGTGAAAATGTGAGCAGCATGTTTTTCTGATCTGCTGTTCACTGATTTGAGATTCTTATGTCTGACTCCTGACTCCTCTTCTCTGTCTATTCCTTGTATTGTTTTTTAATCTATCATAAAAATTTGGTTTTTTCAGGTACATCATAGAAAACGAGCACTACTCCAAATGTTGTCAGTTAGATATAGGGCACCTCCTCTCTGAAAAAGATCCTAAAATCCCATATTAGAACTTAAATCCTTCAACAATAGCATCATTTTTGTTTGGGAGTCCTTTTTATGGTGCATCCTCTTCTTTTTATGTGGCTCATTATACATAATTTGAACATCACTTTTAAGAACCACCATATGGTGTCAATAAATAAGTCTTTAGAGGCTTTCACTTATCTTCTAAATATGATTCAATAGTGCCTAATTAAATCAATACATTAAAGACCCCTGAAATCTATATGAATCAAGCATCTCAAACTGGTTATTTTAATATTTATATCCTGCATAATTAAGGATTCCTTGAAGATACATCCTTCAAGAGAGAAACAGAGGTACGTCCCCACCCCTTAGCTTTTTATTTTATATTGCACTACACAGTTTTTATCGCATTAAAAAAACGTATAGTATATTGGTAGTTTTGTTTTTCGTATTGCTCATGTGTCTTCTTGTCTCAGCTGGTGTCCCAGAAAAAGGTTCAAGTTGCTTGCCCCTGCAGCAAAAGCTGAATTGGAAGTTGTAAAAGGGCTATCCTCATCATTCCCCTCTACCACTTAATTGTGAGGAAACTTAATGAGTACTGCATTGCAATATTAAATTACATAACAGCTCATTGTGTAAGGGAATGATGGCAATGGCTGATTCAGCTCTGTGCTCATCTTAGACATCATTTGTGTCTTGATGTCTGGCACAGAAATTATTCAGTGTATCTCAGAACTTGGCCTTGACTTACTCTATAGATGTTCAAAGAGCACTTTGATTTCTTGTAATAGAGGTTAAGCAAATGTCACCTGTGTCTGTCTTAACAAGAAATTAGATTTTAAATGTGTAATCAGCAAGAGATGAATTCTGTAGAACACAGAGCCCTGCTTTGCATGCTTTACAGCTGGTAGAGTATCCACTCCTTCCGCTCCTCAGTTCCCAGGAACTGATTTTTTTCCTTTTACTGCTTGGAGAATACAAGCTCCCCAGCCATTTTACTTCCCAAAACATCCCCTGTATTTTTACCTTTAATATTTGTTTACTACTGTTGCGTGTCTGCATAGAAAAAAAAAAAAAAAAAAAATCCACAAAGCATAAAATTAAAAGCTTCTGATCCTCTCTTTTAGATATAACTGTTTTTTTCCTCTTCTATTCTCATATATCTGAGATTTACTTTCCCCTCTCTGATTCCTCTCAAAGCACTGACTTACACAGTTATGTATCAGTAGTATGCCACAACCAAACTGTCCTTCACCTTCCTGACAAGATAGGCTTGGTCATACCAGAACTGATTTTTTTCTTCACATTCTGATAGCCAATCTGAAATCTACAGTTAAATAGACAGATGCTTGCTCTGCTCATACTGTCTTTTATTCTCATATACACAGCCATTAGCATTTTAGTGAGTCCTCTTAAAAATTGGTTGTGTGAAAAGGTAGGAAAAGAAAACCTAAATAACAACTAGATTTGGCAGCTTTCATAGCCTTGCATAAATCTGCTTCACTGCAGATATTCAAGAACAGACTGAAATGACTACTTGAAGCAGTGGTCTCCAAAGTGGGGTGCATGTGTCTCAGGTGCTGTGGAAGACAATGCTGTGGGATGTGCAAAGAAAATATTTTACAATGATTTTTTTAAAAAAACAGAACAAAAACCCACACCACTACATAGTGTTTAATTCATCTTTATCTCATTCTTTTTTATTTCCATTTTTGTTTATGTTTTATAAAGTGCATAATATTAGTTCAGTAATACCTGTATATGGTTTATAAATTAATCTATATAAATATATATAGGGTGTACAGGGTGAATTTTTTTTTACTTATGGGGTTGCATGATCAAAAAAAATTGGAGGAGCTGTCTTCAAAACTAAAGTATCAGTAAACAGTTAATTGACAGAAGTTATTAAAAGATATACTTCTTTTATCATATATTTTCCACAGCAAAAGGAAATGCTGCTCCAATACTTTTTCCAAAGTCAGTATGAGAATGTTTAAAAATTTGTGTTATTGAAATGCTGAGTTGAACAGAAGAACAAGAAGTAAACCAATAGCAATACAAGGCTTTAAAGATCATTATACCTTATGCTATTGAGTGCATGATCTTAAGGAAGATCTCCTGTTTGTCATTGACTTTTTCATGGGACAAGTCAACTGTTTTTCTAGGCCTCTGTTTTTCCATTGGAATAGTAGGAATGATAATGTTTCACATGAGTGTTTTGAGTGTGTATCTCTGAGTATCTTACTGTGTTCAGTCATATATACAGTGGACAAGTCAGGTCAAAAACAAAGAAAAAATGTAACAGAAGTTTGTCAGAAGGTAAAAGCACAGGCAAGAAACACCTTGGATAGACAGGTGTTGTGGCATCTCCTCCCTTCTGCGTTCTTGGCATGTAAATTGTTTTTTTTTTGTTGTTCTTTTTTTTTTACTTTTTTTTTCAGAAAAATGGATGGATGGTAAACACCTTCTTTTTTTTTTTTTTTGTCATTCCCAGGGAAAAAAGCCAGGATCATCTAGTATCTATTATGAGATAGGACAGCTGCCTTGGCATTGTTTAGAAATTAAAAATAGTGTCACTCAAGGTATCTTGAAAGTTCAGAAAAAATTTAAATTACTTGTATGAGCACACTGGTAGCAGCAAGTTTAACTTCCCATTCAGCTTACTGGCTCACAGTGAATTAAATTAGTCTTTACATTTCTATCTATAAACACTGGGTAAAATAGATTAAGTGTGGGACGATCTAGAGCAACTTGGAGGAGGAAACTGCATCAGCAGCTAATAAACACAGCAATAAAAGAGTTCTCATTTTTACATTGTTCAACATACAAGAAATAATTATGATGAGCTCTCTGTACAATCTTTGAAAAAATGTAATTACGGCTTTGGTAAGGAAGTAGAATCTACTGCATTCTCTATGAGAGTTTAGAATCAGTATTTTGTTTGTTGTTCTATTGACTGATGCACAGAGTTAGTTTTCAAAAGTTCCATTTGATTGCTGTGGAACCCTTTGCATTGCCCACTCACATGTACAGTGAAAGGCTTCACCTACAAGCAGTGCCCACACTTCTAACATGTTCCTACAACATGTGTGTGTAAAATGAACCTCGAGAGTTTCTGCCATCCCAGTGCATGGGATGCTTGCTTTCAGAGAACGTAGATGGAAAGGATTAAAGCTTCTTTTAAGAACTGCATCCTTACCCATTCTGTGTTTCCTTGCATTGCCCTAAAAATCTGGCTATGAAGATTTCATGTATTTACGTTCTTCAGTGATCCTCTTAAAAGCAATTTTTAACTCCTGATTTGAAAAGCTGAAACTTTTTTTTTTTTCCTTAAAAACAGAAATGAGGGAAAATGTGCCATAGGTAAGTGTGTTTGAAGTCAAAAGGGACTAAAGAAAGAGAGAATCTTTTATTTAAGACCACTTTCTTCAACTGAGAGTAGAAAAACATCCCGTTTTAAACATTCCTAGGAAGGAGAGATGCAAAAGACAAGATGACAAAACAGAAGGAATATCAGGTAGTGGTAATTCCCTGAGAGAATGATTTTAATAGAAGTGAATATGCAGATGAATTTTGTAAATTCTTTAGAAGTTTGAAACTATTCCTGGGGAAGCAATACACTGTCTCTGAAAAAGAGGGAACAATCTGTCATCTAGAAGCTCCCTTATCCCTCTTTGTTATATAGTGTTCATGTAGGCTCCAAAAATATGAAGTCATTCTGAATAAAAAGACATGTTTGTGGTTCAGAAGTAAGTGCTTGAACAGGGAAAGAAAGCTCTACCTTATACAACTAGTAGAGGTATCCAAATACATGATGCACATGAGATACGTTAGTTCTGAGGCAAGTGAGAATGTTATGCAGACTTGCTCTAATAACGCATGCTGTGGAATTTGCAAAAGACCAAGCAGAGTAAATGAAGTGAAAGTTTATCATTACAGGGTAGGACAGGTGAGTAGACCGATGAAAACCAAACCAATTATAGGCATAGTCTTACGTGCTCTTGCAGATTGAGTTCACAGAGTTTAAAGACCTGTTACTGCCTTCAGTGGACTGTAACATTCCCTCTGTAGTCATTTAAGTTATCTGCAGTTTGTTGTTACTCTTATTTCAGCAATTGCTTACAACCATGAGTAGGCTGAGCTGTGGTAACACAAGGCTGGAGCATAGTAAATAGTTCAAAGTTGTTCACAGCAATATACCTTATACACCCTAGTTGTCTCATGATATTGGACCTTGTGGTTGAGTAAGTTGAACATAAAGGGTTAACATCCAGCAAGACTTAAGAACCCTTAGGCTAAACAAGCCTGAGTGTGGAAAATATATAGAGATCATGGAAAAGTATGAGAATAGCAAGGACCTCCAAAATGAAAACAACCAGGTAATAAATGTACAATTTTCAGGTAGTATCTGTTTTAGTTTGAGACTTCATTAAATGCACCCAAACTCCACCATGGATTCAGGCAAACTAGTTTAAAGGTGTCTTATTCTGCTGTAGCTTATTTTCCATCTTTTATCTGAGTTACTTGTTTGCAGTTGCTTACAACAGTACATAGTGGCCTCCACACTTGGAAAGTTGCACTACTTTATGTAGAGGATTTTTTGAATGTAGATACTCCCCTAAGGAAGTTTAAAATGTTCAGTGATGAGACAGCAGGCCCAGTCTAGTTTAACAAGGAAGAGTTTGTTATATTAGCAAAAAGTTCTTGGAGAAAATTAGTTGCTTAGGGAGTACATAACATGTTTAAATATAGTACAGCTGATGAAGGTGTAGCTTGGTGTGCTTCAATTAGGAGGAATCACTTTTAGGGAAGGCTTGAAATCAGTAGTCACAAAATGATGCGTGAGTTACAGAGCTGACATAATCAGTTGTCTTCCAGAGAGATGGAGATAAGGAAGGAAGGAAGGAAAGCTGCAATCCAGCCCTCAAATGAGAAATCATTTCTGGCTTTCTCACCAAGGGAAAAATGAACTGTTACATTCTCAACTATAGAAAAAGGAAGCAATTGAAAATTAAACAAGGCATAGGTAGGAAAGTGAGTTCAGAGGATGTATGAAATAACAAGCATAAAAAGAAAAACAACAGTTTCAATAAATATAAAGTGATTCTAAAGACCAAAATGCCTTTTATAGTTTACAAAGCTTTTTATCTGATCATTATTTAATGGCTTAAATATTATGCTTAAAAACACCAAAGACACTACTGGTCTTAGAATCATTGCTGCTGCAAAAATATATTCATAATTCCTTTCTGAAAGAACCTACAAGATAGACATGTACAACAAAGGTTGGAAGTACTGTTCAGAAAGGGGGTGTGTACAGGTGCAGCCAGGGTCACAGAATGACTGTGTCAAAAGTAGGTATTTTTGTCTTAGAGGACACTTTTATGATAAAATCATCTGAATATGTAAAAGCAAGTGATAGAAATAATTTCTAAAAGGCAGAATAAAAATTCACACTGTAACAGTAGAAGTGTTTCTTTGCCACTAGTTAGACTTGTAAAATCTTCTCTCAGCCCTCCCTGTTCCTCAAACCTTCTTGCAGAGTTTATGGGAGTGCACCTCAAACTTTTTCATGTGCTTTGTCACTTGTCCCTTTGAACAGCAGGTCCACACTCTCCTCAGCTGTTGCCAATGTACCTATAAAAACCCTTCCTGTTGCCATTCATATCCTTTGCTGGTCTGAGCACCATCTGAGTTTTGGGCATTCACGCCACAATCCCTGCAAGCACTCTGTGTTCCTCCTGAGTAATCTGTCCCAGTTCCTTACTCTGTGTGCTTCTTTTTTACATCTGAACTCTGTCACAGGTTCCCTGTTGACTCATGCAGCCTTTCTTAACACTTACTTTACTTACAGCACATTGGCTTTGGCCATTCCTGTACTCTGAGGAGGTTGCCTTTGAAGATCAGCTGGTTGTTCTGGTCCCTTTTGCCCTCTGGGACAATGTCCCATGGGATCCTGTCAAGTAGGTCCCTCAACAGGCAGATATCTGCTCTCCTGAAGTCTAAACTAGGGGTTCTGCTATTTGCATTGACTTCTTTCAGGATTTTAAACTGCAAGTCTCATGGTTTTTTGCAGCCAAGGGTATCCTTGACTTTCACATTTCTTGACCATTTCTTTAGTGATTTTGAGTAATAGTTCCAACAAAGTATTTCACTGAATGGCTGATCAATCTCCTGCATCAATAAATAGTCTTCAACACACACCAGAGATCTTCTGGATTGCTTCTGCCCATCTCTATTGCTTTTCCAGCAGACATTTGAATGAAGATCCCCATGAGAGCCACTTTGTGATTGCAAGGCTTCTTCCAGATGTCTACAGGCTTAATTTACTTCTTAATCTTGTCTTCTGCAGAAAAAGCCTGTGCCACCTGTGACAGTCTGTTCTCTAACCTCATTCATAAGTTCTCAGCTGGCTTGTCACCACTTCCTCTGTGGTGATTGCTCTGTGCACTCCAATCATTCCTTTGTGTGCAGCAAACCCATTCCTTCTCACCTTCCCAGCCTGTCTTTCCTGAAAAAACATGCATTCATCCATTGGAGAGCTCCAGTGGGACCTACCACACCACATCTCTGTAAACTCAATGAGGTCACAGCACTGCAGCTCCTTTGTGTTTCCCAGTGTGTGGGCATATTCATCCCCTGTGGTCTTTCTTTCTCAAGGGAAGCAGAACAGTTTTCTTGTCCTGTGGTTTACTCCCCTATAGCTCACGTTGTCTTTGGATTATGACAACACCTCTGCGATACACCTGACTTACAGTTCTCCTCACCAGGTTAGCAAGCCTGGTTGCAAAATCACTCTTGCCTCATTTTGTCAAAGTAGTCGTTCCTTGAAGAGCATTCCACAATCACAGAGGCCAAAGCCCTGCCTGTGCCACTACCTACACAGCCACATCTTTATCCACTCTTACCTGAGCCTTTTATTTCACTCCAGAGATTGGCATGAAGATATTTCATTGAATATCTAAGCTTTACAGAGGTTGCCATTTTAAAGCTAGAACATATGTATTAAACTGCTGACGAATCGAAGTTTTCTGAGTCCCTTTGTCAGGTGTATTACTCAAGCTTTTTCTGTATAAATGAACACAAGAAAGTAGTTCATTCTGAAGGGTACCTAGACACAGTAATAACGTATCAAGGTGATTCATACTTTTGTAATAATGGGAAATGGAATTTGCGGTACTTCTGCATGAATTACTTTTAATTTTTCTGTATTAAGTTGCATACTTTGTTTTTCTTTAGAGTTCCTCTTTGTCATACCCAGCAGATGATGATTTATTTAAAACCTCAAACCTTCATTCAATTTTTAATTAAAAAATGTTAAGTTCATTTCTTGCCAGTAAAACAAATATTTGTTATTACTAATACATTTTAAAGGCAAGCATAGCACTTCATAGTGTTTATAGGAATAGTGTATATACTGCACTGCTTCATCATGAATTAATGTCAATCATTCCACCATTGCACTAGAACTTCTCTAAAAGCAAATACATTTCCCAGTCACAAGAGAGAAATTTAATTCTTCTCTAAGAGAATTCAGGGACACATGGCCATTAAACCATCAGTGACCATTAAACCGGTACAGTGTCTTTTCTTGTGCTGCAACTGATACCAGTCACTCCTGAAACATCAGAGTATTTAAGAATCTATCCAAAAATGCTATTTAAATGGACAGTCTTGCTCAAAGTAACAGTAACTGCCACAAATCAAGGCAATTTTGTATTATTTCTTCTAATTTTCTGTTTGTCTCTGCACCTTTTTAATATATGATTGCTTCTTTCTCACCATTATGTGATATTCAATATGGAAACTACACTCTTCACTTTAAAGTGAAGAATAGAGTCTGGCTTGTTTCATTTCATACATTACTATTTAATAATATGATCTGATGGATAATGTAACTGTTTATTTGTTTGGCTTTCGACCATCAAAGAGTACTAAAACACAATGTTTCCAGTATATGCACAGACTGGTGATGATTCTATCTATGTTATTAGATCAAGATGTTTTCTTTCTTTGGCTTCAATTTAGAAAGGCTGAATGTAAATACCCTCTGCATAATCTATACTCCTTTTGGCATTTGGAATGGGCAAGTTCATTTAGAAACAAGTTTCCACGATCACTCATGTAAAACCTGGAAGAGATGAAGTCTAAAAGTCTGCCTAACTATTTATTGGGGTTTTTTGATATAGCTGTGGTTTGGGAAGGTGTGTCTGGCTTTTATTCAGGTGTGTGATGAACTATCACAGTGAAAGCTGTTGATGTAAAAGATTTGTCTTATGACTGTAATGAGGAAATTGTTGTCAGTGGTAAATCTGAGCATAAAACCTGTGCCCAGATAGGTCCTGGAACTGTTAAAAACACTCTATGTGCATAGTCAGTAGCACATTTTGCAGTTCAGGTGCAAAAATTATCAAGTGATTGTGGGAGATTTGTAGGGACACAGAGAGTAATTCCTTGCTTAAGAACAGGCTATAAAGTCACTAAAACATCCTTATAGTGAAGGCCTCTCAAGCTGTTAGAAGTTTTCAGCCTTAACCTTCTGAAATTTAGAATAGGCTTAGTAGATCATTTATCTGTATAACTCCTCGGGAAAGCATCATAAGGTCTTCTTGAGTCCAAAGATTTTGCCCACAGCTAGATGCATCTCCAGGTAAAATGGCTTTACAGTGTTTTTTTTCTGTTGTCTGTAGTGGAGTGAACACAGTCTGCAGAAACTGATCTGAAGTAAGCAAGAAATATTAATTCCCTCTACAACTTCCAAACAGATGCCTGGGGTATAAAGAAGAAAAATTGCCATGAAAAGTGAAATAATATATTCAAAAAATGCTATAGTACATTCTATATACTGTAAAATTGTTGTAATTTCTCTAAGTGGATGATTTTCAAGAGAAAACTGACTTCCAAAGGAAGAGGAAAGTTTTTGAGAAGTAAAAACTTGTGTGATCTTTTTTTTTAAAATGCTTGCACTAAACCAGTGCAGGAAGGAGATCATTTAAAGACAAAGTTTCTTTTTTTTTTTTTTTTTCCCAAAAAAAAAGAGCAAATACCATTACTCAAGGCAGTCTCGACATGTCTGCAGACACTGTTTATTCCATGTGCATGCCAATGTAATTTTTCCTGGTTGAATAGCAACACAGTAGTTTGCTTGTTGTATTAACCCCTTGAATGTCACTTCCAAGCATACTCTGATTTTTAAACAAGTGGGCTTTCAGATTTGTAAGGTACTTAATATGCAAACCCAGATGGGTTTTGAAAGTCTCTAGAGAAGGAGACTCCGCAACCTCTCTGGGAATCCTGTTCCAGGTCTCTGTCACCCTCACAGGAAGGGAAGTTTTTCCTCATGTGAAGGTGGAACTTCTTGTGTTCGAGTTTGTGCCTGTTGCCTCTTGTCCTATCACAGGGCACCACTGAAAGAGACCGACCCCTTCTACTTGACACCCACCCTTCAGATATTTCTTCTCCAGTCTAAATAGTCCCAGGTCTCTCAGACTTTCCCCATAGGAGAGATGTTCCAGTTCCTTCATCATCTTCATAGTTCTCCATTGGACTCTCCCTAGTATTTCCCCATCCCTCTTGAACTGGGGAGACCAGAACTGGATACAATATTCCAGATGTGGTCTCACTTGTGCAGAGTATAGGGGGAGGAGAACCTCCCTTGACCTGCTGGCCACACTCTTCTTTATGCACCCCAGGACACCACTGGCCTTCTTGGCCATAAGGTCATATTGCTGGACCATGGATAACTTACTGTCCACCGGGACACCATGGTACTTCTCCATGGAGCTGCTTTCCATCAGGTCTACCCCTAACCCATGCTGCTGCATTCTGGTATTCCTTCTCTCTTCATAGATTTTTTTTTCCCCCTAGTATATACATCTTTTCCATAATTTTCATTGCAGTCCTTCCTCATCCAGCTATGAGATGTCTTCAGTAGCTGTGGAAACAAGAGCAACCAGAAACAAAAACCACAGTAGAATCAGTTTATGTTTCCATTTCTCATCTTAAAGATCTAGAGGCTAAACTCCACTGCTTGAGGTTTCTTTATGCAAAGTCAGTTCATTTACCCTCTATAGTAAAGTTATCACTATTGGGATAAGGTACGTTTTATTTCCCTGTAATATGGAGAAAAAAAGTCAAGTTCTGGGAGAAAAAAAACCACACATCTTCAGTGAATGGTTGACTATGAGTTTTGCAAATTAGCTTTATTGTATGTATCTTCACTAGATAAGGCCTTGAGAAACCTAATCTGACTTCGAGGTTAACTGTGCTTTGAGCAGTGTTTGAACATCCCAGGACCCCAGATGCTTTCTTTCCACCTAAATTATTCTCTGAATTTATATATCCAAAACGTATACATGTACTCAGTGTACATTCACACATCACACAAATACATTTATACACACCTGAATTGTTCTGCAGTATACAAAAATTCTGGTCAAATTATGTCTTTTCATATTAAACTGTGTACTCACAGATTGGTGTCTATGTTCTGTGGCTTAGTATGTAAACCTATGCTAGATAACTCGTTCTTCCCTCACAACATTGTTTTTGGACTATGTGTTAGGTTGCTTTTGATGCTTTCATGTGACATATATAATCCTTATTCAGTTGTATCTCTAATCAGATTTTATGGAAGTTAAGTATGAAACCATGATCTATTTCAGGGACTTTGTTGCCATACAGAACTAAATTCTTCCTCAAATCCCTGTTTACAGGGGAACAAATTGTCCATACTGTGTGAACATCAAAAGAGAATTAACTCCTGGATCCCTGGATTGTCCTCTTTCTGGGGCCAGAACACAGCATCTCACCAAGATGCAGCTGCCCAGCAGGATGAAGCTGTGAGAAAGGCAGAGAATGGTGGAGAGCTCAGCTTCCTAAAGGCAGGGGTTTCCTACAGGCCGTGTTTCTCTTGTGAGAGAGAGAAGCAACACAGCACCTAAACTGTGTGTACAAAGGAAGTGATTATGCTGACTAGGCTGGAAAGTATTTGAAATTAATAGTCATTCCTAAATGACCACCCACCATCTGTGTCTAATGAGACAAACTGCATCAGTACCCTGTGGGAACATGAATATTGAAAGTGTGGATGTATCTGTGTAATCCCCTCTTCGTAGGTCTTCTGCTTTAGAAAGATGAAGAGAACACAGCAGGCTTTTAGTGAGTATAAACAAAATCTGCAAGAGGACCCGAAAGAGGAAAGTATTGATATAAAACTACTAAAAATGTTTTACCATTTACTAAAACACTTCCGATTTTAGTAGCTTCTCCTTTCAGTACCTGCTTGCACATCTCATTCCTCCAGTGTGTAGTTTAGGGAAGCATCAATACTTTCTTTTTCCTTCTAAAATTATTCTGAGCAGTTGAACCATACTGTACTGAAGGAGTCAGCGTCTGCCTGGGATGCTTCTTATCCCTCTGAAGTGCATTTATATTTTATATATATGTTCAGTTTTTCTGATGTGTAAGTTCAACAAGTGTACTGAGTGTACTCTGATGTTGTGCATATTCCAATAGGTTCCGTGCAGAAATGTTTGTTCTATTTGCTAAGCACAACAATGACCAAAGATACTCTCATGAAACTGCTGCCATACAAGCTTAGACAAATAGTATAGACCTCGG
The DNA here is from genome assembly GCA_025345505.1 of Todiramphus chloris collaris. Taxonomy (NCBI): domain Eukaryota; kingdom Metazoa; phylum Chordata; class Aves; order Coraciiformes; family Alcedinidae; genus Todiramphus; species Todiramphus chloris. The sequence continues at coordinate 18,612,806 of JANVCC010000019.1, forward strand.
TGTCAACGGAGTATAGTTGACAACTTGCCAAGGAGTGGGATGAGACAGGAAAGATGAGGAGTTCAAATACAATTTGAATACAACAACCAGAATTTGAATACAACATCTTAGCAGGATAAACTGGCGAAGCCCAGCTGTGTGTGAGAGTCCAACTGTGCTGGATGAGACCAAATTTGGGCTCGCAAAAGCCTCCAGCAAGGGCTTAGCCTAGTGGTGCAGAAGGTGTAAAAGGGCAGGGGACAGGGGCAGCTGTGAGGATTTGTCTTGAAGCGTGATGCTTACTCAAATCTCTGTGATGTTGCCTGCCTCAAGATCCCAACTCTATAAGGACACTTTGGTGTGGTCAGCAAGGCAGGCTGGACTGATATAAGCAAGAGTGAGTGTATGTCTCCTAGTGTCTGAGTGTGTGTTTTCCCTGAATTCTGCAAATTTTTCTTCTCATACTCCCAGTCATACTAAATTGCACATAGTTTTATATATCTGATTACTCCTTTGGGCAACACACTGTTTTGAGTTGTAGCTTTTGCTTAGTATGGCAAAAGAAGAATGGGAAAACTGATGTTTAAACCATCTCATAGCTATGTGATATATATATATATACAGATAACAGATAAATACAGGAGTTAAATACAGAGTTTCCGTCGTCCTTCTTAAACCACAATTGTGCCACTTACAAAAAATGAACTGAGATTTTAATAAGTAGTTTTCATGTAGCATCTTCCATCTTCAGGATTTTCAAGTGTTGGGTCCTGCAATTCAGTTATAGCTTATTTATTGGATGAACACACTGAAATGGTTTAATTGAGCCAAACACATAGCAGTTCAAGAATGATGAACTTTCATGCCTCTTTTTGCTTGGTGCAACATTAATATACCTCTTGTTTCCTCAGAAGACACTTTTTTTTCTTACTCTGGTATTTGACAAAGAGCTAATGTTCAAATGCAAACAGAGAGACTACACTTTTAGTAAAAAAGAATTTTCTTCCTATTTACAATATGTGCAGTAATGGGGGAAAAGTGATCCCGGCACCATACTAAAATGAATTTAAGCAATTTCATATTGCAGGAAAAGTGGCAATTTAAAAGAAAATCTATAGCAAACATGGGAGAACTGAAATAGCCTAAGCTATTAAATAAATCATAATAAAAAAAAATCACAAAATAGAAATACACAAAATTCTAGTATGTTGACCAAATGGAGAAGGGCAAATTGAAAAAGAATGTTCCCATTTTACATACAAGAAATTAGCATAGGCAAAGTTCAAAGCAATGCTCAGGAAGTTTCAGGTGAAATTTCAAATTAAAATCATTGTTACCTAGTCCCTTTTTTGTCTAATCTCACATGCAGGGGAATGGGCTTTAAGCAGCTTTGTTACTGTATCAGCTCTTCAGCATAAGTTGAGAAACTATCGACTGATGTTGGGTTTTTTCACTGTCAATGTAGCAAACTCTGAAGTAGGGACATGAGTTGAGAGCTGAAGCAGCTTTCTGCAAATCCTGACCAGACAAGGGTTGGTTCTTCTGAGGAGAAAACACTGGAATTATCATGAAGATGTCTGAGAACTCAGATTTCAGGTTCTGAGCCGTGTACAATGGCCAACAGTGTCTTTAACAACACCTCTCAGCTGGTCGTGGTGTCCATTTTTATAGTTATCTAGGTTCTTAAATGAATTAAGTATTTTTCTGAGTTGCTCTCAGAAGTTAGTTATGGATCATAGTGAATACTGGGAATCCACATCAGTCTTGTGCAGTCAGTTTTGGTGTGTGTGGGTATACCTTTTTGTCAATAATACGGGGAAAATTGCCTAGGTTTTTAAGGAATTTAAGAAGAATTTTGTTATGTTTCACCCTGTCTGTGTTTCAGGAAGATGATACTATTTTATTAGAGATCACATGTCTCTAAATTCATTGGGGAATGATATATAAAACAATCAGCTTCAGTTTCCTTGTGCTAGTTCCTTGTTTTCTGTTATAGCATATTATAGTGTGTATGTGTATATTCTGATTATTCACAAAGCGAAGTCCTTTGATTTTGAACACAGGATTACTTAGCCTTCCATAGCTGATTTTTATTGGGACTAATGGGACAAGATGCTGAAAAAGGTCCAGATTTTGCCAAAGGTTAGGCTTCTTCTTAACTCCACTACCTCTGTGATGTAAAATGCACAGTAGTCTTTTCAATTTGGGATTTAATTTTGTGTTCTAAGTAATGCAGCACACTTTGAACTTATGAGGGAGCCTTGGGAAAATTAAAAAATAAAGCAAATTTAAAATGTAGATATTTTAACAAAGTGTATGAAATGCATGTAAGCAAAGGAAGGAAAGTCTGGAATATTCTTTGAAATGAAGCAGCAGTGGGAAATCCTACAGTCCAGTCTTGACATGTTGGAAGCATGTAAAGGAATAATGCATCCAGACAATAGAAATATGTTGTAGGGGAAATGGTAACTGAAATTTGCAAGAACAATGAAATGTAAAAAATTTAAAGTAGAGGATAAGATAGTCATTACTGAAGGAATTTGAATAAGGGAAGATATTGATGGAAAGTATGACAATTGCCATGGAGATAAATAAAAAAAATTTTTAAAAAACCCAAAAAAAAAGAGGTATTTTTGTTAAAAGGTAATAGCTCTGACCTTCTACCTGTGTCACTGATATTCTGAGAGACAGGGAGACAATGGAAGTGCTAAAACTAGCAGTGTTTTGTCAAAGAAATAGGAGTTTTAATACTGGAATAAATTACTCTGAGATTTTAAACACCAGACTATTAAATAAGCTTTAAGAAGATATGACAGAGTTTTAGCATCCATAGACCAAATGTCTGGAAGGAACCTTTGCACAGTAACATTCATACCATACTGCAGTACGTTCCAATATCTAGTATAGTCTTCATCATTCAGTAATGGTGTCTGATGCTGAAAGGTGAATTACTAGGTTGCTGAAATGAAAGACTCTGAACTCCAAAAAGTTTCAGATTTCACACTGTTGATAGCACACTGATATTGCATAATGCTTTTTCTCATCTCACAACATGAGTTTCTTGGTGATAATTCAATTACAGCAGTTTATAAACATTCCCAGACCTCCTCTGGCATCAGTTAGCTTTTGGTTATAATTAGTTTTTTAACTATATAATAAAACATGGAATACAATTTGGAATCCCAGTCAACCTTTAAATCATTGCGCTGTGCTCTTTAACTGCTAATCTGGTGCCTTCAACGCATGGCTACAAAAAGTGTAAATCCCTTTTTATTCCTGTAAAGTAGAAATAACATTTAAACCTGAGATAGAAAATACTGACCCTATTGTTCACTTTGTTAAGTGGGTCCAAAACAACCTAAAAAGTGTTTATCTTACCAAATCTTATTTGTATATGTCTAATCATCATCACTTGTTAGAGAATTATAAAAGCCAGTTGTGAGTCAGCTCTGTTAAAAAGCAGCGTCATGGAGTGGAAAACATTAGTCCAATCCTTTGGTCTGTTAAATATATTCCATTCCTATTAAGGCTCAGTATAACTCAGAACTGACCTTTGTTAAAACTGTCGCAAATTTACATTAGCCCAGCCTTTTTTTATTTACATCAAACTTGAATTTGTGCTGGGTAAGAGTTTTTGCTGTAACTTTGTACTGTACCTATTCTGCCTGCTGCGATGCCAGAGTCTGGCACCAGAGGTATCAGTCTCTACTCTTGCAATTAGAAATATTTGTGCCACCAGCCTGCCTCTGCATCTTCTCCACCTCCTCATGATTATGTGAAGCAGTCAGTGACAGAATTTTATTTGAACTCTGTGATTTGTTGAAGCAGTCTGTGAACAGCCTCTCAGTTAAGGCTACCCAGCAACACATAAGGAAATCTGTCAGTGGTGCTTTAGCCCAGCACAATGGCAACACTAGGCAGCCAGACAAGTAAAGAACCACAACAAAACACTTTCCTAATAAAAATACTTCAAGCTAAGATAAATGGCAGAAGTGCCTTCAATTAGGAGTAATTATGTTGTTGAAATGTTTTCATCACTACATAATGCAATTAAACCTTGATCACCAGTAGTACCCAGCATCCTTTAAAGAAGGAATAAGTATTCATTATGGGAAGAGAAAATTATATGTAATGTACAGAGGCAAAATATAAAACAATCAAAATCTAGAGCAAATATATTACAGAGAAGTAATGAAGTAGGCAGTAGACAAGATGAATGGCTGACTACCATTCAGAAGGGTCTAGGCTTAAATTTATTTATACAAAAATTGAATTATGTAAGACAGAGCTTCTCTTATGTCTCTTAATACATCCAGTAGAAATTATTCTTTAAGGTTATGAAAATTTGCGATGGTAAACACCTTTCAAACTATTAAAACATATCTTACATTTTTGCAAAGGACTTATAGCATGTCTGCAAATACTTGCAATAATGTGTAACAGGGATACATACAGTAGCTCAGAAGGGATGGGGATTTCTGTTCCTTCTATCATGACAGCACTACCTGTGACAGTGATAAACTACCTTGAGACATGCTATTTGATATGCAGTAACACTGAAAGCGTAAAGTGTCCTAGACTTCTTGTCTGAAATGCTATAGAATTTCTTATAGACCAGATGCAGTTAATCATAATAAAATTGTTAATTTAGTCAAGTAATTACCCAATTTGATGAGGCTTTTTTCATCTTTATTTTATTGATAACACTTACTATTCTGGCACATGCACTTACTTTTTTTTTTTTTTTTTGTGATTCTGTACCATCTAAAATGATATTTTTTCGTAAAAGACCTGTTAATGACCATAAGCCACAGATTTAGAGAAGCTAGAAATGACATGTTCTTTTTAAGTCTGTTTTCCCTGGCATGAGCATTTTCAACACTTTATTTTGTAGTGCTTTGATTTAACTGTCTTGAGTAGAATGGATAATACATAAGATGCTGGTAATATTTCAGCTGGCTTGTTTTCTAGAATTTTTTGTTTTGACTTGCTTTTTATTCTGTGAATCATAAATCACTAACAAGGCACATCTCCCTGCTTCCTAAAGTAGGTAATCACTCAACTGACTCTACAGAGGCATGTGCTGAAACACAAAGATGCTATACAACTTCCTTGAAATTTTCAGCAAGCTAAACTAATAGACGGTAAAAAGAGAAGGAAAGCTATTCAGTCTTTAGTCTCATGAAGAGGTCTGTTTGATCTTGGAAAAATGGGTGAAATAGTACATTTTACAAGTCAAATATCATCCTAGTGGAAGATAGTAATTTTGGGACTCCTTTAATTTTATGAACATGAACAAATTTGTCTCAAGAAATGTTCTGCATCAAAGTTCTGAAGGAAAATTCTACCCATCATTGTGGTTTTTTAAGCAGCATTTTATCAACAAAGACCTTTAGAGTTAAAAGCTATAATCTCAAAAGCTGATGAAGATGTCATTTTAAAGATGTTATGATAAAATAATGTTAAGTGTGACATTAATAGCAGTCCTGTTTAATTCAAGTCAGTAATAGCACATGTACTCATCTTCTCAAATGCTTTCAGCTAAGCCTTACATAAACCGGAATCCAAATATAAATGCCATTATTTCTTGTATAATGTTTATTAAATTATCCTTGGCTAATCAGACTGGAAAAAAAAATTGCAAGACTTGCAGCATTTTGATTAGGAGCCCATAATAAAATAATAAATAAATAAAGTCAGAATTCTCTTATCTGGAACCCTGCTTGATGCCAAAAGAAAATGACATGGCCGGAAAGGCTGATCACATGCTTTCCACTGTTTGTAGGACTGTCAGTTCAGTATGTGTATCATGTTTTGTGCTTGATGCTACAACTTTGCATTTAGTTATGACTCCTGAGACCAAAGCTGTATATGTTAGCATTTAAAATAATAATGTTCTGTAGCTATAAGGTTAAAAAAGCAGCTTGATTTTTGTTTATCGAAGGGTTAAAGTTTTGGCATTAGTCTGAGGTTGTATTGGTATAGAGAAGAATGATGAACATGATCCCATGGCATAGAATATTCTCAAAAATCTTCTCATTTTCAGTATATATTGTACCATGATGAGATGATGGCTAGAAGGAATGATGATACAAACACTTTTTATTTTCTGCTGCGGAGCTTACAATATTGGGAAAAGTGCTTTATGTGACTCATTGAGATAAAATTCATCATGGACAATAACTTCCATAGAAAATTCTCTCAATGGCAGTGCAGATGGGCACTTAAGAATCTGAGGGAAAGCAGTCCTGGGTTGGCTTGGTCCCTTGATTTGCTCCTTTCAGCAGTGATGAGAGGCAGACATTGTGGGTCGGTAGAAGAAGAAAGAATAGGCCTGTGGCTTGTGAAGTTATGAACTGCTCTTTCTGCTTTTTCAATTTAAGACAGTATTAACAGTGTGAGATGAAGCTGCCTCAATGTGTGAGGCTGGCACTGGACAGATTCCAGTTGTCTTTTCTCCAGAACATGGAGGAAGAAAGTAATTCCTGAACATAGCACTTCAAACAAACGGGGCTGCCCTTTTCTGATATAAGAAGACACCTGGAAAGAGCCCATTTGTGCTGTTAAATGTCATTCTTTCAAACTTTGGGCAAATAGCCCACTTTCTTTTGTTATAATTTGGAACTCCTTTGAAGCAGAAACCTCCAAGGAGGGTCTGAAACAATTTCCAAGAAAAAGACTGCAATTACTTTGTACTACTTTGTTCAGTGAACTGAAACAAATCCCTAGGCAAGGGAAAAGTTTGTATTTGTTTGCCTATAAACTTGCATGTATATGGAGCCACTACCCCGATACACTAATGTAAGATGTGTGTTACATGGTCCAACCCTGATTGTTTCTGCACATTTTGGTAATGCACCATTTAGCAAGGGGATCTACTTTATCGCTATTTCTGTCAAAGTGCCATTTTTCAGTAGGTTCCAAAAGCAATAGCAAATCACTTCATGAGCATATTTCTTGGAAATAAATAGTGATCATTCAAAGTTGGATTAGCCTACATTCAGTGCTCCAGCCTGAGTGTTGCTCAACATCTCCTACAATGATTTGAATTGTTAGTTCTGCTGAGAACAAACGCAAGATGCATTTTCTAAAAAATCAGACTATGAAAGAATAATTTATTCAGAATGCTTTTGAAATTAACTGCTTTAAACTGTCAGCATATTCCCATATAAAGAGTGCTTTTTTTTCCCTCTTTATCAGATGGTTAAATGTACTCCATAAAAGACCTTGACCTCTCCGCCATGTTTGAAATGCAATGCTTTTCTATACCAGTCTTATGTTAAGGAAGCTGTCTTTTAGCCCACATGATTTATAATTTTTCTAAAAATAAGTAACATTTCAAGGGAATAATTCATATTAATTAAGTGAATCATTTTCCACAGGTTTAGTAGCTATCCATTAAAAAAATACTGTCCAAACACTTAACAAATTCATCATGGTGTTTGTACAGCAACCTAATGTCATCTCCGTCCCTGCCTCAAGCAGATGTGCTGTAGTTCCAGAGGAAATGTGGTGGCTCTTCAGCAAGCTCCATGGCCACATTCCACTTGCAGAAGTGTCTGTTCTGGTTGTAAGGAAAGGGACAAAAAGAAATTTTAGTTTAAATCACTGCAGGACAAATAATTGAAGCTGCTGGTTGCAAGCCTGAGATTACATTAGAAGCGTAACTAAAATTGATGTGGATCTGTGCTATAGCATTATGATCATGAAGTCTGTGGCCTTACCAAAGGATTATAAACATGACTTTTAAACTCCCTCTGGTATTCTTATTACAACTGCCCTTAAATTCATTATGCATTCCTAGTAGAACATCTTGTTACTAAACATGCATAGTTGGCACGAATCAATATGCTCTGATAAGTTTGAAAAACTGAGTAAAGAAAAATACTAGAAATATATATACTGGATATTGAATCTTTAACTTTCATTTTATTTCATGGGTGATCTCAGTCTTGATCACCAAACTCATCAATACCATTATAAATTTTTAAACCCTAAACTATATTGTTTCTTCTGTTAATGTTTGTTGCTTTCCACAGAACTTGGATTTTTTATCCTTAAACGTAGCACATCTTTTACAATTTGCTCTGTCTGCAATCACTCCACACTTAAAAACTTTGGGGACCTTTTTTCTTTTTTTGGTTGATTATTTTAGTAGAAGAATGCTTGGTCATAGGAGAAATGTTAACCACTACCTATGTTTGATCTTTAATTTTTGTTGAAATTTGAAGGAATGTAGAAAGTCTCAAAGGATGCATACATTTCAGTCAGAATTATTTTAGTGTTGTATTTCTGAAGTGCTAAACTAATTCAGTACAGTAAAAACATGAGCTCTGTAAAATTTTTTAATCTCTACTTAATAGTAGTTTACCTATTCTTAATAGTCTGGATGCTTTGTGAGGCCATGGAAAATATTGCAGGAGTGGTCTTTTTCAATATTATGATCTTTTTCTTAAAGCTGGAGAGTACTCTGAGATAACATTGTTAAGTAAAAAAAACCCCAAATCTTAAGAAAGTTGCAAGGGATTTTGTTTGGAGTATGCATACATATAGAAACTTTTATTGTGCCTCCAAGTACTTGTAGAATGTCAATAGGCTAAAATGTGTATGTGTGTATAGTACACAAATGTTAGGAATATCTGATACATATTTAAAAAGGCAGAAATGTACGCAGGTGTTAAGAAAATCTGGTATATATATTCAGTATGACACATGTCAGACTTGAATAGTCTTTGACTCTTCAGGAGTTTTATCTGTATGCCTTGCAGGCTATTGAAGCAGGAAGGATTCTTTATGTTCCTAGGAGCAAGTCTTCCCTGATATATGTCAGAAGTGCCACAGCTCCTGGCAGTGTCAGCCAGGCTTTCTAAGGATCACTGAATTAGCAGAAATTTTGGCAGGAGAAACTGAAAGCCTTCAGTAGTCAGCTCACTAGTGCTTGCTTCATCCTTCCTTGCTTTCCCTTTTAAACTGCAAAGCAACCTAAGAAGAGGTGGTAACTTTTTGGCAGTATTCAAATGTAAACATCTGACTCAAGGTACCAGAAAGACCATCTTAAGCTAGATATAGTTCAAGATTCCCTAATTCAGAAATACTGAGAAACTAACACTTTAAACTGATTTCCAAAAATCAATCCATTTTTAAACTTCATAAATATGTCCTTAGGAAAACTATCATCATCAGGTTTTGAAAGTATTCACCAGGTAAAGTCTGTGGAAGATACTATAGTACATTCAAGTTCAGTTTTCACAAAAAAGGAGAAAGTCATTGAGACATTTGTATTTATTTATTTTAAAGAGATGAATGATCAGGTAAGGTAGACCCTCCTGGAGGGATATGGCAGGTTACTGCTGCAGAGAACCAAATGGGCCTTCCCTTGCAGGTGTCAAGACTGAATCAACTGCAGCACAAGGCAGGAGGATACAGAGACAAAGCAACATGTTGGCAGCCTGCAACTATGAAGATACAATTGAAAGGAGAAGGAAGCAGACAAGCAGACCTCTGAGTTGCAGAGATAGTCAGTGAAAAGCTTGCTGCATCGCAGAAACCTTCTGTAGGATCACAGGCAAACCTGGGAGCAAGGAAGCTGTGAGAGGGAAGAGATTTTTGTACTGGTTCAGGCTGTCTTAAATGACTGTCTTGATTCAAGAAGTAATCCAATTTATAGCCTAATAAAGACAGATTGATCTAAAAGGCATCTTATATTTCAGGATGCTCATTATAAAGAAAAATTTTGCATAAACTTCCTCAAAACTCTGTCTGACTCTAGGTCTTGCCACAAAAATGTACAAGTAAAAACTACTTTGTGTGTGATCAAGGAAAGAAAGGATAATATTATAAAATAGTTATGCTTCATTATTATGTTAATGAGATTTTTATGAGTGTGAAATAGTATAGATTGCAAAGACCAACTACCTCTTTAGATCACCTCATTTTGTGTTAATACAGCACCAAGTGCAATTTAGACCATAGGAAAAGTCGCTTTGGAACATCTTTAAGTGTGAGGTTTAGAAAAAATGTGGGTAGTTGTATGACAGGTCCTCTGGTCTTCAAAAGTGTGGTGTTACCTCTTGGTCAGTTGTGAATTGTCATTCAAAATCCACTAAAACCAAAAAGAATAATTCAGTGAATTTCAGATTGGATGAATATTATGTGCTTACTTCTATTACATTGCCCAGTTACAGAAAATTATTACAGTCAAGTAACTAAACTCTACAACAGGATTTCAGGAATATAATGGAAATTCAGGGGGGTGCCTACAGATATAAAAGTGATAGTCCCCCAGAACTGTGCTTTGTAATAAAAATATTGTTCCCTATGAGCAATATAATGAGAATGTTCTACTCTACACAGAACAGTCAATTCCGCCATTTTAGGTGGTGCCTACACAGGAAGATTGGCTTGCTCTTTATTGCATTCCCACATCATATTCAGCTCATTGCACACTTTGCACACATGCCAATTCATTTCTGAACTGTCTTCTAAAGCAACTCGGTTTCTTCCCTCAAAGAGAATGTATGATCAGAGATGATGGGATAGACTGCTTCAGGGCCTCTTCCAAACAGATCCATCAGGAATATGGATTATGCCAAGTTTGGGGTCCCCTGATTATGACAAACACTGTATTTGGAGACCTTTCCCTTCAGTCGCCTCGTGCCTTGCTCCTGAAGATGTCACACACAGCTGTGGCTTCATGCTGTACAAACACTGTTCTGGTGGGCTGTACGAATAATTATTTTGCTACTGTGAAACGAGAAACCACAAACGCAGAATTATGTCTCATGACTACAAAGAGTAACCTGTGGTCAGGAGGAGATACAGGCCAAGTGCTATGGGAAGTGAAGAATTAGTTTTGTTCTAGAGTGTGCCAGCCTGAGAAGACTGGATGTGAGCCAGTCCCCAGCAATTCACTAGGGACTTGAGTTCTTCTTCTGAGGGCCATTCCCAACACTGCATAGAGAAATCTTTAGTATTTTTTTAAAGATATTTTTTCTTTGAAATATAGTAGAGGTTTTGAAATTCATTATAAGACTTAGAATGTCTTGCAGAGTCAAGTGTTTTCATGAATTTCTAACAGACCACAACTTTCCAAAGAACACATTTCATATTTATAGAAATTGATTTAATATGACAGTCCTGTCACACTTAAGACATGGAAACACCTAGCTGAGCCCCTCAGATTATTTTTAAAACATTGTCTATAGCAAAATGCATTACAGGGTGTAAAAGCTTACCCACATGTCTGTGTTTAGAAATACACTGAAACAGTAATCACCCTAATTTAGTAGCTTCACCTTTACTGTGTAGATTTTAATAGCATCTGGCCTTGTTTAGTAGCTGCTCTTATGTAATAGTTGCACCTTTACCATAGACCTTTCCCATGAAAGCTGTAGGGGAAGGTAATTAAATGTAATCAAAATTGTGCTATCCAAGCAAGGATACATGTTTAGCTATATTAAATGGTCAGTAGGCTAAATCATTTGTAGAGAAATTATCCACAGTTCACAGGTTAAAGGACTGTAGCTTAAAATATAAATTAAGACTAAAATGTAAAAAACTGAAATGCAGAGTTTCCTTGATGACAGCAACATAGTGACTATGCCCTTACAAGGTTTTTACGTTGCTTCAAGCTCAGGAACTCAGGAGAACATAATTCACTGAATGAAGATGGAGGCTGCTTTTGGGAGCACTGTGGAAATGCACGGTCCTTCAAAATGAGAATCTGATTCTCACACTATATCTTGCTTCTCCTGCCCTATTAAGGATGTACTCAGCACCAAGCTTTGCACTTCTGCTCCCTGTATTATGTTAGACAAGGACAGAGTTCACAGTTTAAAGTGATTTAAGGAATAGAAAAGAAACAATGAACTATTGATTTGCTAGGAGGGACATAATAACAGCACAAGCAATGAACCAAAGAAAATATTGGTCTTCAAATTCTCTCTTTCTTTCAAAGAATGATTGAAAGCACTTTTGAAAAAATACCAAGTTCCTTTTTTTCAATTAGCATAATTTTAAGCCAGAGGCAATTAAAGACACTGGCCTCTTTGCTAAAGAGATGGTCGTGTTTCATCAGTTTTATCAAAGTTGGTCAACAGAACACTACAGCCCTTCAATGGTGGTGTGTTACAATGAAAGAAAATCTTGGTTTTTGTAAGGGAACTAAAAAAAAAAAGCATGGAGTCATCATTTTATTTTATAAAGTGTATTTTATTTTATGTTAAAATAACATTGCGTTCCACTAATGACAAATTAGTACTACCTCTGGAAATAATTTTTCACCTCAGAACATTGTGTACAGTGAAATGTATTGGTATTTTACTTACTGAAAGGTTCCCTACCATTGCCATCATGGTAGCACAGAAGTTTCATTACTGGCATTGTTGCTGCTTAGTATACAAAACATTAATGGAGGAATAGCACTGTGAGATTTTTATATGTTTTGTATTTCAGTTCCCTCATATTGCTGTGCAAAATGTGCAAGCTTTTCCAGCAGATAAAGTGATGTACAGCAACGGTGAGATAAGAGCTGCAAACAGGAGTTATGAGAAGCTTTTGATCCAAAAAAAGTGCTTCATTTGAAAGATAAGCCTCAGAAATTCATCTCACCTTGTAAATGTGCACAAATTTATTCTTTGTTGCACAGCAGTAACAATTAACTGTATTGATTTGAGTTACTAGTTCTCTCTTTCCTGAGAACCGAAAGTACTAATTAAGCTATCCCTATACAGATACTTTCATTGCTGTGATATTTCTGCTTTAACAGAATTAAAAAAAAAAAAAAAAAAAGGGAATTTTTACTCATGTAAATTCCTGGAACACCTGATCTTACTGTTATCTTTGGTTGGTAGTGTGTAGAGAATACATTTGGGTTGATTATGTTAGAGGAATGTAGTCTTTACAGTGTTACTGGAATAGTAGGAATATTTCAAAGTTTAACTTGGTTTTCTAGCAATCCTGTTTATGGTTCTCTTGTTGTATATGAAGTGTGCAGGCCTTGCCTAGCCCAGCAGATTAAAGTGTAACACTTATGGCTAGGAATGAAAGAAGTGCTTTCAGTAGCAAACGTCTTGCTTTAGGCTCCCAGCTTGCTTTCCTAAAAACAATAGTGACTTTTTAACTAACTACCTTTTACTAGGTTTGTGATCCATGAACCTGTGCTAACCAGTCTTGAGAGTCCAAGAGGTTATTTCTTTTGTCAGATCATGTACATTTTCATTCATAAAAAGGAGAGAGTTTCCAAGCTAGGTACAGGAAATGCAAGACATTGTGCCTCAGTTATGTGTTTGCTCAGCACAGCCCACCCTGTGCCTTCTGTTTTGCCACAGGCAGTCATTTTATGGTAAGAGCAGCAGCTAGAGGCCCCTTTATTCTTAAAACTATTGCCCTGTGTAACCTCTCCACATGCAGCACTGCAGCAGAAATACCGATCTACACCACCATGACAAATGTCACAAACTCTGAATTCTTGGTAGGAGTCTCTTTCTGTCATTTGTAGACATCGAGGAGACATTTAATTTTTAACGGATGAAATTCCTTTCAAACTAAGTGTATTTCTGTGGAACATTTTTCATTTTGAGAAGTGGGAATTCCTCATTCACTACCAAGAGGTGTTCTTTGACAAAAACGTTTTGGTCAAGTCTGCCTGGGAATACTCATCTATCATTTAGATGGTTGTCTTTATTTTTGTGCTTTTCCTCTCAGATGTGGCTATGCGGCACCCTCTGTACCCAGCATTATTATCATAGGAACCTGTGTCCTATCCCCTAACCTAAGCTGCCCTTCTCTATTGCATGTCTAGTGGCCATGCTCTCTGATGTTAGCTACTGATCCAAGGGCTTTCTCACCTTCTTACATGTTGCAGTCCATGAAAACACAGCTAAGGTAATAATCAGGCCCATAAAGTGCAACAGGAGTGTGAACACATTACAAATTTCTGAGACAAAATAATAAAAAGGAGGAAAGAAATTTCTCTTATTATGACAAATACTGATTTCTCCGGCCTTTTTGAAGAAACATTACACAAGAGTAGCTGTAATTACATTGTGGAGTCATTATTAATGTTTCTTATCTGCATCATCATTTTTTGCAACTGATTTTTATAGCGAGCACACAGCAGAATGCCTTGCTTGTGAGCAGGCATCTTTTCTTCTAAATGTGGAAATGCTGACAATCTTGCCAGCACTACCTGAAATGCAATTTGTGAGTCTTGGAGGGGGAAAGAAGAAAGAGAAAAGTCACTATCTGGTCTGGATTTGATTAACATGCATTATTCCATTGCCTTCAGCTTGTGTGCCGAACTCAGCTTCCCGTGTGATGTGCAGTTGCTACAGGTGAGGATTGTATAAAGGCCTTAGCAGGAGTTTTTAGCTTTTAAAGACCATGGAATGTTTTCATCCAGCTTTAAACCAATTCTCAGATACAAAGAGGGTTAGAGGTTTTGACCACTGTGAACAGGAATGAGCACTAATAAAAACACCTTAATAAAACTTAAAAGGCAAGAATAATGTTCACATGAACTGGGACATGCACTGACTTTGTTGCTTTTAATCTTTTTGTTTCTAATGACACACCTTTGCAGATGCAAGGAATACAGCTGTTTTATAGAAGCTGATTTTGAAGAATTTAATGTCACCTTCCAAGGGGAAGGCTTTCTGTGGGGAAGGGTTTCTGTATGAGTAGCCCTGCCATCATAGTGCAGTTGGAAGGAAGGAGGGCCTGCAAATACAAAGTCTAATGTATGAGTGTAGGACTGCGTGGTTCTGTCAAAAGATAAACGAGCTACCTAAATGGGCGTACTCATCAGGGTTCAACAAAATCTAACTTACCACTTTCCTTCTGGTATTACAATTCAGTTACCCCTTCAAATCTGAAGTCAAGTCACTTACAAGACTTCATCTTTGTTGTATTTTTCACAAAGTTTTAACAGAGTATATTGTGTATCTGTAATAGAAGGTCCAACTGTCATGATGTATGTTAAATCTCACACCACAGGGCTGGCAAAGTGCTGTGGAACCACTTGTATTTAGCTGAGACTGAGAAGTCCCCTGTGGCCCTTAGCAGGGCCTGGTGTGACAGGACAAGGGGTTATGGTTTTAAACTAGAAGAGGGAAGATTCAGACTAGATATAAGGAAGAAGATTTTACAAGGAGAGTGATGAGACACTGGCACAGATTTCCCAGAGAGGTGGTAGATGCCTCATCCCTGGACACATTCAGGGTCAGATTTGATGGGGATCTAAGCAACCTGATCTGGTTGGAGATGTCACTGCCCAGTGTAGGGGGGTTGGACTAGATGACCTTTAAATGTCCCTTCCAACCCAAACCATTCTGTGATTCTGTGTGGTTCTGTGACCTGGTTAGAGTCAATAGTTCAGAATTCTCCTTGGAGATGCATACAGCTTATTTGACAAGTTCAAGAGAACACCACTACAGCTTTACTGATCAGTGGTTATTGGAGCACATAGATTTGTTTTGAAAATTCTCATGTACTTTTTAATTACTATCAGTTTTATTGGACAAACAAACAAGATGCATAACTTTAAATCTGGTTAGCTTTAAAGACATACTATATACTATATTTTTGCATCTATTTTCTGAAGATTTTTAATTAACAGTAATAACACTGTGGCTCAATTTCATAAAACTTGATCATTCTAATTTATGAAAAAGCTTCTTTTGAAAACACATTTATCATATAGACTACATCTCAGAACATAATGTGAAAACTGTACAGTGCTTACTAAATTTATTAGTGTTATAAATGGTTTCAGTAAAAAAAATTGATAAGAGGCAAAATAACAAAAAGGAAATAAAGAGTTTTATGAATTCATGTCTGTTAAAGTGAAGAAGAAGGTTTCTGTTATCTTTGGATTCAGGTCCTGCACAAAGGAGCCCTTGAGCTATGCAGAATCTGTGAGGTGAATTAAAGTGCAAACACTGTTTTAGGTAGCTGTTGTAAAACTATCACAGAATTGTTGTTCAGTAGAACAGGGAGGAAGTTATGATCCTGCGGTATCTTAATTTTTATTATGGTCAGGTGGATCTGGATTAAAATACCTCAGAATGTGCTACCTGTTACTATCTCCAAAGATGAGGGCATATTTAAAAAAAAAACCCACCAAAAAGCCTGTATTTTCAGGAATTGATTTGCCAACATTGAAAGGAATTACCAGCATTAAAAATACAATTTATTTATGAGCCTAACTATAGATATAAATCTCTATATTTAGGCATCTATATTTGAAAATTGTGACCTGTTTTTCAAAATGTGCTGAAGTGACTAGGGTCCAAGATGGGATCTCTTGAAATATTTAGTAAACCATGTGTTTGTTTGGAAAATTAAATGCAAGAAATACATATTTAGGCTGAGTATCTCTAATGTATTGATTTCAGTGTTACCTTTTCAAAATTAGTTCCTGTTATTGGTGATATTGTAATAGACATTATAGTTCACGTTTTCTTTACACATCATTGTTTGATAGCTTTTGCATGAAGTAAGATGGACTCAGAAGATCCAAAAATACATTGCGCTAGTTTTAAAATTATTCTTGGACAAATTCTAGTAATTGTATAAATACTATGAGTTTCTTGGGTTTTGTTTTGGAGGATACTTTGATAAATTAACTTAATCATATTTTTATTGAGAAAAGGAGTGCCTGACAGTTAGTAAAATGCATGATAACAGATTTGCTCTTTCAGTTGCTGAGTACTGTAAATGTTGCAAATTTCATTCGCCAATCTACAGATCAAACTCTTTTATAGATAATGGATGTGTTGAGTTAAATTACATGAATCTGCCTAAGGCAGTTTCTTCTTGTATCAACCAGTGAAGTCTGTATTACTCTCAGAATTCTTATGTCTGTGGTAATCTTTTTCTTGCTAAAATTTTGACATTGCTTTTTTACTTCTATGAATAATTCTAACAATATCAGTTAGTCTTATGTACTACTGATAGTTTCAATAACGTGTACTAGCATAGTGCATTATCACATCTAAGTGTTAACCACTTCATATTCAGTAATGAAATCTATTTCCAACTATAAATAACCTTTATATGGATGAAAAGAGGAGGGGAGGGGAGGGGAAGGGAGGGGAGTTGGAAAGAACCTACGTTGATCTCCTAGACCAGCTGCCTGACCACTAAAAGGCTGACCAAAGTTACAGCATAGCACTGAGGGCATTTTCCAAATGCTTCTTAAACACTGACAGGCCTGGGACACTGACCACCTGTTCCAGGGTTTGACCACCCCCCCAGTAAAGAAATTTTTCTTCATGCCAGGTCTGAACCTTCCCTAACAGATGCAGCTTAGAGCCATTCCCATGTGTCCTGGCACTGGGTACCAGGGAGAAGAGCTCAGCACCACCCTCTCCAATTCCCCTCCTCAGGAAGCTGTGGAGAGCAGGGAGGTCACCCCTCAGCCTCCTTCTCTCTAAACTAGACAAACCCAGACTCTTCAGCTGCTCCTCAGAGCACATGCCTGCCAGCCCCTTCACCAGCATTGTTCTCCTCCTCTGGACATATTCACGTACTTTAATGTCTTTTCTAAATTATGGGGCCCAGAACTTTACACAATAGTCAAAAGTGAGGCCACTGCTAAATACAGCTGGATAATCACATTTCTTGACCATCTGGTTACACTGTTTAATGCACCCCAGGATGCAGTTTTCCCTATTGGCTGCCAGGACACAAACTGCTTTTGAGCCTCCTGTCCACCAGCACCCCCAGTTGCCTTTCTGCAGGACTGCTCTCCAGCCACTCCTCCTCTGGTTCATTTATCTGTCATTCTCCTAGGTTAGCATTATCAGTAATCTTAGGAACCACGCATTCAACTCCTGCCTCCAGATCACTGACACAAATATTGAATAGAACTGTCCCTAGAACAGAGCCCAGAGGAATAGCACTCTTGACTGGTCACCAGACAGATATAGCCCCTTTCACTGCAACCCAGCTTTCATTCAGACAGCTCTGCACCCTTTGCATTGTTTAGCTGCTCATTCAACAGCTGAACAACTTGTTCAGAAGGATACTGGGAGGGACAGTGTAAAAATTCAGAAAGACTACACCTACCATCTTCCCTTCATCCACCAGTCAGGTGATCTTATTCTAGAAGGATATAAAACTATTTAGTATATTTTTAAATACTATTATATATGTTATTATATAATATTACATGTTATCTTTTTATGTATAATAATATATGAATTATATATATCAATATAATTTTTTCCTGGAAAAGACACACTTAAGCAATCATTAACCTCAACCTGTTGTTACATATCTAAGGTTCATCTGTATAGTACCTTATGACAGAAAATTGACACGGCCCAAATGAACTGGCCGTGGTACCACAGAACAGCTTGGTGCTTGTACGCAAGACTACAACAGAATACAGAATTCATTTCACAGCTACCTACCAGCACAATGCCTATTATAAAGAAAGCTGGACAGATTCACAGTGTTAGAGTTGATGTCTCAAAATTGGACAAAGTATCAGCACTTTACACTGACCTCTAAAGCCTCTGACTACCTCTGAGTAGTCTACATTACCTGTCCTCTGTAAGCTTGGCAAGTGCAGGTGTCTTTGTCTGCTCATACACATACAAGGCAATACCAACAGGTTTACCAGAGAAAGAAATAACAAATGGATGATACCAGCAGCCAGTCTTGCTCTCCTTGAGGTAAAAGTCAGGGAGTTTGGCCTCATTTGGCTGGCTACCAGCTGATAACATTTTACTCAGAGGACTCTTCTAGCATGCTTATTTTTTTCCACTAACCTGTTGCAGGGACAGCTAGTTAATACTAGCTAGTCAGTCTGTGAAACTGGTCGCTGCTGGGTTGATCTGGCCCCTCTGTGAAGTTTTTCATCCAAGAGAAAAACACTGGAAGGGACCAGCTCTCTTTCTTCTGCTCCAAGCAGATACATTTTAGTTTGTCCCCACTTTGAAACCCTCTGTCTTTTCAGGAACAGTGAGAATGGTAAGCTCTCCCCATGGACTGGTAGTTTAGATCTTCATCTATGAAACTTCTATTCCAAATCCCACTGTGTTTATGCCTGGATTTGGAGCATTTACCTTGTCTGGGAGCAGATTCTCTTCTGCTCACAAAAGGACCAGAGAACTATCTGCTCAGAATAAGAACAACGTGAGATTGTTAAAAAAGAGCAGACAGGAGGTAACAATTGTTAACTAGGGAATGCATTCAAGATTAGAACTGAAGCCATGTCAGTAACTGATTTTGCAGTTCAACAGCCAAAACCAAACTCTTTTGCAAGTTCATGTTCACTCTCTCACCGATTCAGAAAGAGAATTTTAATGGAAATCTCTCATCTTCCAGAATACTTTCGTCATCTCATGGGCTATACAGTGTCTGTAAGTATTATTTCCTCTCCTGTTTCTTGTCTGCCATTCTGTAGAAAACAGATAGATAGTCATTCAACCAGAGACACCATGTAGGTGTTCATGAGAAATCTGCTCAGAAGCAAGAAATACAAGTCTAAATTTCTGCTTTAAAATAAAACTCAACCTTAGTCCCCAGACTCCTGAGAGAATACTTTTTCTGAGGAGGCCATAGTGCAGAAGCTTTCAGTATTTCGTTTGAGGAATGCTAGACTCCCAGAGTTTACTGAGAAGAGCCCCTCAGAGGATAAGGTGAGAAAACAATCCTATTGGTAGTAGACTTCAGTTCACTGTACAGAGTTTACTTCTCAGAAGGACAAGGTTGCAAGGTTGGGCAGATTTTGAAAATGAAAAGTAATTTTTATAGGGAAATAAAAAAAAAAAAAAAAAAAGGATGATCCTATCTTGTCTTTACACCATGACCCCAGCATGGGGATTTTTAACAAGAAAGCATAGAGGCATACCAAGGACAGTGAAGAGTCAACTTCTGTTTGGCCACATAGAATAAGACCTTTAAAATTCAAATGCTTTTGAAGTCCCTTCATATATAATACTTCTTTACTCCCACAGGAAGAAGCTATAGGAATAGCTGATGAATGAAAGATTCAGTGTAAGCAGAAAGTTGTAGTGGAATTCAAATCTGATTTAAATATTTGCTGCTGAATAGATAGGAGGTGCTCAGGGAAGACTTCTTTATTTGTGTAGATGTAAAAAACAGTTTGGGAGAGCAGATGATCCACCTCAGAATGTGTCACCTGATAAATTTTGGAATTAATAATATATGTCATTATAAATAATTGAAACATAGGATGGAACTAAAAATAAACCTACTGCTATGAGGAAGTGATCTATAATTCCTGAAGCCTGTGGAAGATAATTTCTTATCACAAATCCTCAGTGAGCCAAATAGGAAACATGCCCTCTTAGACTTGTTGTTTGTGAATAGAGAAGGACTTGGGGGAGATGTGGTGGTAGGTGACGGTCTTAGCTGCAGCAATCATGAGATGGTCAAGTTCAAAGTTTTTGGTGTAATAAGAAAAAAGGTCAGCAGAGTTGCTACCCTGGATTTCAAGAGAGCAAATTTTAAGCTGTGCAGGGAGCTACACTACACTCTTGTAGTGTCCCCTGGGAACCTGTTTTTGAGGACTTAGGCATCCATGAGTGCTGGTCAGGTTTTAATAATCACCTTTTAAAAGCACAGGAGCAAGCAACCCTCTTGTATCAGAAGTCAAGCAAGTGGCGCAGAAGACTGGCTTGCTGAAAAGGGAACTCCGCTTGGAACTCAGGAGGGAAAAATAAATTGCATGATCTCTGGAAGTGAGGTTAGGCTTCACAGGAAGCTTACAGTGCCATAGCTTGTGTAGGCAGGGAGAAGAAACAAAGGGTCAAATCTCAACTAGAGTTGAAACTGTCCAGTGTTGTGTTGGACAACAAGAAAGGCTTTTTTCAGTATGTTGATTGGAAGAGGAGGTCCAACATAGTCTAACCTCAGTTCCTGGAAAAATTATGGAGAAGATCATGCTGTGTGCTATTGAAAGATATTTAAAGGACAAGCCAATCATCAGGCCCAGTCAACAGGAGTTCAAAAAGGGAAAGTCCTGCCTAATTGGATAGTCTTCTATGATAAGGTCACCTGCCTAATGAGTGAAGGGAAGGCAGGGGATGTGGTGTTTCTGGATGTTAGTAAAGCTTTTGACACCACTGCTGACCACATCCTTCTGGACAAGTTGTCCAGCTGTGGGATGAGCAAGTAGAGCAAAGGGTGAAGAACTGTCTGAATGTCAGGACTCAAAGGGTTTTAGTGAATGGAGCTACATCTGGCTGGTGATCTGTCACCAGCCCTGTTCCTCAGGGCTCAGTTCTAGGGTCCCTTCTATTCAAACACAGCACAACCGGCTGGTCACAAGAGGTGATATCCCACTGCATTTAGTGCTGGTGCAGATTCACCTTGAGTATTGTGTGTAGTTCCAATTTTAAAAAGGATATTAAGAAGTTAGAATGCATCCAGAGGAGAACAAAGCTGGTGAAAGGGCTGGCAGGCATATGCTCTGAGGAGCAGCTGAGGACTAGGCTGGGTATGTCTAGTTTGGAAAGGAGGCTGAGGGGTGATCTCCTTGCTCTCCACAGCTTCCTGAGGAGGGGAATTAGAGAGGGAGGTGCTGAGCTCTTCTCCCTGGTACCCAGTGCCAGGACACATGGCAATGGCTCTAAACTCCTGAGGGGTCTAAGAAGCCTCCCTGTCCCTGGGAGTCTGGAAAGGTTACTCCCCCTGGATGCGGGCCACGAGGTCCACCATCGTGAAGCAAGAGCAGCAGGCAGTGACCCAGCCCCAAGGGAGCAGAGGAGCCCTCCCCTGACAAGTGTCCTGCTCCATGCTGCAGAGGAAGGCAAAAAACCCCCGGGGCCCAGCGCCAATCTGCCCCGGGGGAAAATTCCTTCCTGACCCCAGTGCTGGCGATCGGCTGCTCCCTGAGCATGGCAGCAAGACCTGTCCCCTGCTCCCACCCGCTGCTCACGCCTCCCAGGAGATGTCCAAGCCCTATTTTGCCTCAGCCTTTCATTTCCAGGACTTCCCAGAGTGGTAAAATGCCCTCGGCCTGATGTACCTTGGGGGCAAGAATCCTTCCACCTGTGCCTGTCAGGACACCAGTGGGTGCTCCAAAGCACTGGGACCCCTGGAAACATCTCTCTCTGCATCCCATTTTGTACGTCTGCTGTCCCTGACTCCACAGAGGATGAGGATGGCAGGGCTGCTCAGGAAGGCATTCCTGTGGACTGGACATGGCTGGCTGGATGAAAAGATTTTCCTTCCCTCAGATGAGCTTTGGAAGTGGCCCTGGTGGGAGCTGGCCTTGCAGTGGAGAATCTCCAGCAGCTTTGTCCTGCCTCTGGTCTGCCTCTATCAGCCTCCTCAAGTAGTTCCACCAGCTCCTCAAGGACATCCTCTGGGATGTGTTTGGGCTGCCCCAGGCCAGCTCTGGCAGAGGGCAGGGCAGATGTGCCCTTTCCTACTGCCCTGGGTCACTGTGACTGCTGCATTTCCAGGTGCTGGCCCTGTGACATCATGGTGATGGGGCCCTCAACATGCAGAAGGCCATGGGGGTGCTGGCCCTGAGGCAGTTCCTGTACCCAGGACACCCAGGGCACTGTCCCTGCCCTTTGTGGCCAGGCACTGGGCACAGCTGCTGGGTATTCCTGATGCTTCCTCTGCCACTCAGTTCCCAAGGTCACACCTCACATTGTCACTCTGCTCTCGGGCTGTGCAGAAACCAGCCCTGCAGCCCAGACACCACCCCTATGAGCCGTCCCCTCTCTGCACCAGAGCTGACGTCCACAAGGCCACACTGCAAGGAGGACCAGGGACTTGATCTGGCTGGACACGAACCCGGGGAGTGTGAGGGGGGATGATTTTGGTAGCTGCAGCCTGGAGGAAAGTCATCATGTAAGCAGAGCCGTAGGTTGGGGTGGATGGTGCCATGGACAGACCGCCATGGAGATAACACAGGCTTTGAGAAACCAGTGAGCAGAGGTGACACTGGTGTGGGGGAAGCGTTGGTCATTTTCAGACCTAGAACGTTTGGATCCATGCCCAAAGCATAGCCAGGTAAATGATGACTCTTCCAAACAGGGAAAATAGCCCTTTGCTGCCATTGCCGTCACACCCCCTTGTCCCACTGACACCGAGCTGCACGGCTCCGCTGATAATCACACCCCGTGTTTATACGGGATACAAAATGCGCTCCAGCCCCGAGTAAAACTTTCACAGCTCCCTTGTGACTTTAACCTCTCAGAGAGTTACTGGCCTGCCTCACTTTGTGGGAAGACACTCAGATCTTGTCTAAAGTACTGGAAAGTCTCTTTTTTGCTTAGGATTTAGTATTTGGAGTCCTGAAAGAGGAAGGAAGGTACTGTTCTTGTCCTTTTGTACATTGGTGCCACAAGTCTTCTGTATGTTGAGACTACATATATAAGGGTATTTATACCATATAGATTCATTTGGCTGTGGGGATGCCCAAGGTGAAAGAAAGGCTTTTGGTTCCCTCTGCATGAACTCTGCAGAGACATAGAGAACACGTGGGATTTCCTCACCATTCCTTACCAATGCACCACCAAGTGACTTTTGCTACTAACCTGCTTATGGTGAGGTTGTTCTCTTGGAAGAAGTCCTGAATGGTTTTGTGTTCTTAACCATCTTTTTACATGCACTTCAGTAGCTCTTTTCCTCCTTTGGCCTCCATACTTTGTATCTCTCTTAAAGATCTTTCAAGGATTCCATTCAATTCCATTCCGTAGCATGTCATCTAGAATTACAATAATACAAAAATATATATTGAATTTAAGATGCAATTACTTTAATTTAATCTATGCTGCAATTTGCTAATGTACTTTGCAGACAATATAATGTCATTCCTAAACCAGCAATTACTATGCATCACTAATTAAGCTGGATTAGCTATTGTAAGAGCGACACTAGAATTGGGACATTTTCCCCTCCAGCTTTCTCTGTAGAGTTTATACAAAGCTTTGTTTTAAGAAACTATTTACTTTCATAAGCTATCACTTTAGCCATGTGCCATTTTGTAGTTGTTAACTTTCTCCTCTCACTTTTAGTAAGTATCAAAGTGTATCTCTTTGTGTCCAGAATATATAATAGCTGATTTACATTTTCATTGCCATTGCCAAGTTTTGTTCATTCTGCTTATTTAAATAGTCCATGTGACAATTCTACACATGAATCTCTGTTAGAAATTTTTTTAATTAAATCTGTTGAAATGTCTCTCCAGCTCCCTGTTCATTGTAATAAACAATTGCTTGCTCTATTTTCTTACTGAGATTTAGAAAGCTTCAGTCTTGATTCCGCAAATGTTGAACACAGAGGATGAAATTAATGCTTAGATATACATTGAGTTCTACTGAACGTGATCATTAAAGAAAGAGCATATGCTTGGTTTTTACATGTATACGTCATTTAGAATCATTCTAATTGTGGGCCCTCTCTTATCATATCTAAATTGATCCCATGACATGTTGTTGCAAAAATACGGTGCCTGGCTAAGGCATACAACTACCCATGTTTGGCTGTTCCATTCCAAGTTCCGCAAAGTAGTTTTGGTATTTGGCCTTTGATATTTGGTATAAAAGGTTTTGCAGGAAGTGTTCACTGCACAAGTACATCTCATACAGAGAATAGCTGGTCACGTTCCAGATGCCTTTGTTCTACTCATAGAAAAGGAAAGAAACAAGATTTCTATCTGTCTTTCTATTCCTTTCTGGCAGGCAGGAACTAGCTTTCAGTGATATGCATTCTGTTAGAGGGTTATCCTTTAGGCCCTGGTTATGAACCTGTCCCATTTTGAGGAAGGAGAAACTTGCAGCATAGAGCACAATTCAGTTATCTAAAAATTAATCTCCACAACTCCAATGCCAAAGCAGGCCAGAATTTCATCACAAATTCCTGATGACTTTGGGGCATATGAGAAGAAATTGTAGCAAATTTTCCCCTACTTTTCAGGATTTGACCAATGTGTCATGTTAGAATTTTTTTTTTTTATGTTAGTAACATTATTTTCCTTCTTTGGTTCATATTAATGACTGATTTTTTTCATAACCAGATTAAGAGATTGCTACTGTTGAATAATATTTCCTTTGAATATGTTGTATCAATGAAGCATTTTCTAATTAATATTTTGTTCATTGCTCCTCATTATAACTTTTTGCTGTGCTTAAAAGAGAAGACAGTAATAAATTTTCCATCACAAGAAACCCTTTTGTTAAGTGCCAAAGTCATTTGTTTGCCCACAGCTGGTATGTGTTATAGTTTAGCCTTCAGAGGCACCAGGCCAGCAGTTTCCTATGGAGACCTGGATGAGTTCATGTGCATCATGCACACAGTGTGCTACATACACATGGAAATTAATTGCTCACCCAAATACAAAAATCTTGATTGCTTCTTTTCCAGATGAATTAAAAAAGCAAGAAAGCAAAGTACTGAGCATTGTTATCCTTCTGGCATTTCCAGTGTACACTGGCCCCTAAGGTCATCATGCAACTGTGACTGTAGAACTACAAGAAGGTGTTGGCAAGTCTGAACACTTTAAAGAATAGAAAAAAAAAGGACAGGACTTGGGAGGAGTACCCCAGTATGACCATCACATTCATGTTTAGAATCCCAAGAGCTGCAGATGCTTTTTAAATTATTATATTTTTTAGTGTGCTGTGTGATTACATCCAATGTAATTTTTGATGCTTTGTCTTCAAAATCATTTCAGCACATTTCCATTTTGTTACGTTATGACATACACAATTCATTAGAAAAATCATCTGTCCCATCCTAGGCATGATGTGTCCAATTTGGAGTGTGGCAGACTTGTGTTTGAAAGATAAATACATGTGTAGCCCTCTTGAAATTCCATCAGCTCTAATTCCTGCTTAACATCCTTCTTCTCTCCCATTATATTTTTCATTTTGTATCTGAGAAAAAGCATGTGATTTACGTTTGTGCTTTAAAAAAAGACAACCCTCTCATTCTTTTGTTAGAAGAATTGGAATTCTATGCTTTTTTAAGCCTCTAACTTAATTAATAGAGATCTCTTTTCTTAAAATACTGCTAGTGTAGAGTAAACTCAAAGATGTACCTTTTACCTACATTTAAGAGTTTTTGAGGGTTCTCAAAATATTCTGAAAATGTGCCTGTGGTCCCAAGCAAAATGTTTTTTCCTTGTAATCCACAACATCTGAACATTCATGCTCCCAGTGGGTAGCATTAGGGTGAGGATGGAGAGGAAGTGAATGGAAGAGAGTGAAAAAAATGTAGAAAAAACGCTGTGCTGGCCATCAGAATTCTGCTTGTGATCTGTTACTGCTTTTCTTTTCTCTTTTTGTGTTTTTAAACTAACACCTGTCTTTCTCCTGAGAAGAAAATGAATTGGTGTGTTGTTTTATTCTTTTGAAATAATGTGACAAGCATTAGTCTTCTTGGTAAGATTGATATTCAGTACTTGGTATTTCCAAAAGAGTACATAATCCTTATTCCCAAGGGGTAGCTAATGTGGTCAATTTACAAATGACAGAAGCAGCAGAAAGAGTAGGGTCACTGCTTTCAAGGTATCATTTTCACTTGTAGAGATCGAAGAGGAACAAGTCTAGTAATTTTTTGAAAACTATCTGGACTTCATATTTTGATTGCATGTTTTTTTAACCTGCTCACATTAGGAAGAGTTTATCTGGATGATTTTCTCTTGTGAAAACACAATGATACTAAGAAGGGCAGGTGAGAATAGCTAACAGCTTTGATTTGTCAATGGTATAATATTGCTTAGTTACAGTAATTTCCAAGTACTTGATATAGTCAAGGAAATCAGTAAGTATACATGGGTGGTTTTTTTTTTAAGGATATTTAATATCTTTGTTTCACTTCAAAAAGACAAAAGCAAGAATCAGGCCTGTGAGTAACAGTTTGTGAAGGGTTCAGTCACCATAGCAAACTGAGGATCTTTTTTTTCCCTCACTCATTCTTGCAAATGAAGATTTGCTTTCATTATATTATTTGAGTTAAGGGAAATAGAGAAAGCAAAGCTGTTTTTCAAGTAGGCTTTAAGATTTCAACCGTAATTTAATGCCCTTTTATAAGGGGATATATTTGTCAGTTAGTTACACAATGTTTTACACACCAGAGAGAGGTCATAGTCTTCTTGGCTGTCTAAACATACGTTGCAACAATCGTAGTGCAAAACCATGATTTCTCTTCTGTTTTAGTTATCATTTTCTGTTTCAGACCATGTAAATTCAGAAAATCCACTCATTCATAGAATCATTAAGGTTAGAAAAGGCCTCTAAGATCATCAAGTCCAACCATCTACCCAACATTATCATGGTCACTAAACCATATCCTGAAATGCCAGGTTTCCGTGTTTTTTTAACACCTCCAACACCTCCCTGTGCAGCCTGTTCCAATGCCTGACCACTCTTTTAGTATAGATATTTTTCCTTATATCCAATCTAAACATCCCCTGGGCAACTTAAGCCCATTTCCTCTTGTCCTATGGCTAGTGACTTGGGAGAAGAGACCAAAACCCACCTCACTACAGCCTCCTTTCAGGTAGTTTCAGAGTTCAGTAAGGTCACCCCTCAGCCTCCTTTCCTTCAAACTAAACAATCCCAGTTCTCACAGGTGCTCCTCATAAGATGTGTACTCCAGACCCCTCACCAGTTTTGTTGCCCTTCTCTTTACCTGCTTCAGCACCTTGATGTCTTTTTTATACTGCAGCACCCAAAACTGAACACAGAACTCAAGCTGTGGCTTCACCAGTGCTGAGTACAGGGGTACAATCACATCCCTACTCCTCCTGCTGGACACACCATTTCTGATACAGGCCAAGATGATGCTGGCTGCCTTGGCCACCAGGGCACACTGCTGGCTTATGTTCACCTGGCTGTCTACCAGTACCCCCAGGCCCTTTTCTGCCAGGCAGCTCTCCAGCCACTCTTCCCCAAGCCCATAGCATTGCCCAGGGTTATTGTGACTAAAGTGCAAGACCTGGCGCTTGGCCTTGTTAAACCTCATACAGTTGGCCTCTACCTGTTGATCTAACCTGTCCAGATCCCTCAGCAGACCCTTCCTGCCCTTGAGCAGATCAACACTCCTACTCAATTTGGTGTCACCTGCAAACATGAGCGAGGGTACACTCAATCCCCTCATCTGGATCATTGATAAAGATATTAAACAAGACTGGTGCAGCACTGAGCCCTGGGGAACACCACTGGTGACCGGCTGCCAAATGGATTTAACTCCTTTCACCACAACTCTCTGGGCTCAGCCATCTGGATAGTTTTTAACCCAGAAAAGAGTACACCTGTATAAGCCATGATTTGCCAGCTTCTACAGCACAATGCTGTGGGAGATGGTATCAAAGGCCTTACTGAAGTCCAAGTAGACAATGTCCAGTCCTTCTCTAGTCCACTAGGTGGGTCACCTGGTCATAGAACAAGATCAGGTTGGTCAAGCAGGACCTGCCCTTCATGAATCCATGTTGGCTGGGCCTGATCCCCTGGTTGTCCTCTCCATGCCCTGTGAGTGCACTCAAGATGAACTGTTCCATAATCTTCCCCAGTACTGAGGTCAGGCTGACAGATCTGTAGTTCCCTGGATCCTCCCTCTGGCCCTTCTTGTAGATGGGCATCATACTGGTGAGCCTCCACTCCTCTGGCACCACCCCTGTTAACCAGGACTGATGGTAAACGATGAAGAGAGGCTTGGCGAGATCCTGTGCCAGCTTGCTCAGCATCCTGGGTGGATCCCATCTGGCCCCATAGACTTCTGGATGTCCAGGTGGCATAGAAGGTCATTGGCTGCTTCCTCCTGGGTTACGGGGAGTTTATTCTGTACTCTATCCCTTTCTTCCAGCTCAGGGAGATGAATACCCTGAGGATAACTGGTCTGACTGTTACAGACTGCACACTGGTTTTCTTTGGGAAAAAACAGAGGCTTTTCATGAATTTGCTTGCAAAAGTATCAGCCCATCATCTTTGTTAATTTTTTATTACCAGTGGTGGCTTGAAACTGTTTTGTAGAGAACTGATGAAGAACAATGAGATTTCTTAGTTGTGTGAACATTAATATAATGAGAAGATATCTTTGGCAGAGATTCTTTCATATATATGTTAAAGAATACAGTAAGAGTGCAGATTTCTGAGGTGGAACTTTACCAAAAGAATTTGGAAGCAGACAGAATAAAAACAAAAGCAGCAGAAATCATGAAAAAGATCATGAGGGGTACAGAGATGACAGGGGAGAAAACTGTGTCAACAATACCTGGGGGCCTAGATCTTCCATAGATGAATAATACAAAGGCAGGAATACGTACGCAGTAACAACAATAAAAAACCTTCAAGCTTATTAATCGTCATTATAATACTGCCATTTATAAAATGTTATCTACTATGAGAAATTTCTTGTGTTTACTAGGTATACCTAGAATGCTGTAAATAATAAATGATAAATAGCAGTGATGTCACTTCAGCTGTAGAATTAGCCTCATTACCCTGCTGGGACTGATAGGTTTCCCATGTGGTAGAAACAAGACCTGTGTAAATATTCAGGACAGAAATCTTTCTAAAAGGTAATTGGCTAATTGGCAGTATTTAAGCCATAGAAAAGATTGCTTTATGAAAGATGACTATGAGAAGGCATTTCCGTCTTGATGGGAGTAGGTAAATCCAGGGCTATTTTTTAAGAATTTGTTATTTGCAATTTATGATCAGTTATCATCCAAGTTATAGAGTACTTGGGAAGCTTTGCTTTCTGTGTTTTGACTGTATGTTACTTTATTTGCCAAACCTCTCAGTCCTTAAAACTTTACTTGTTCAACTGTAAAAGCTTTGAAGGATATGATACTGCCAAGAATGGAAATCATCACAAAGAAGAAAACATTTAAGTGATATTTAATGTTCAAACCATAATGGCCAATAGTTTGATAAGGAGCTTGACTTACCATTGAACACTTTCAGGGAGCTTGACTCTTGAAAGGGGTTCTTAGCAGAAAATAAATATTGCTTGTGACTTACTCTGCATAATTATAGATGTTTATCTGACCCCAGACCAATCAGATAGGTTCACTGTCTTGCGCAAGACAAAACTGTGTACATTTACAGTATTGCTACTCTTAACACTATATGGCTCACATGCCACCTGGTGGACAAGCTTTGCAATTTTTTCCTTTCCTTTTACTGCTCCTGGTAAGTAATTCATATGCTAGCTATGTCCTAGGAGAAATTTCTCTTGATATTCCTTTTTTTGGATTATATGCATGAGTTCTTTGCTACTTTAATAGCCTTAGAGGAAAAGATGCTACAATGGCTAGAGAGCATGTTGAACATTTCGATTCTATAGTGCCACAATGTTATATATACCTTCTTTGATGTAGCAATGATCTTCCTACACAAATTGACTATGCATTCTTACTAAGTGCCAGCACTTATCCTGGCAGGACAAGTCTCACTGCTACCGTGTGTTAAAGTAGTGACAAGGAATTGGATAACTACATTTGAAGATCTGAAACTTTACTTAGCAACATATTCTTATTGCCTTTTTTTCTGAGCTAACTTGTTAATAGTTGAAGCTAGATCATAATTTTCCATAATGAAACTGATTATTTTGAATTATTTTTTATAAGAGGGAAATGAACCATCTGTAATGGAGAGTCACATTCTCTACTTGATCAGATGCCAGTACTCTTGCTCACAGTCAAGACAGCATGGACTGACTGAAGTCAGCAGTGCTCCTTGAAGGTGCTATACATGGTTCATAGGACTGGGTGACAAGTAGTAATTCTACAAGTGAAATAAAAATTGACATTTAGTGCATAAATAGTTTATAGGTATTTTCCCTAGTGATGTTTGTAGAATGGTGGTGCCATCCCTCATCTGTTATTCCTCTCTGACAGAACTGGGAGGAAGTATTTTTGCTAGAATATGTCATAAAACAGAACATAGTGAACATAGGTACTCAGAGTAATTCAAGCAGCTTCTTCTTGGAAGGTTTGCACTCTTGTACAGTTAGACAAGCTGCAGAAAAAAAAAATAATCCAAAAAGTCCTGAACAGAATACAAAGTTCTATCATAGAGTTTCCATTAACTTTTACATTCATATCTATTTTTCCAGGTATAAATTGAATTTATGTTGTCTGTAGGCCTTAGCTAACATGTATGACCAGCTGAGTTAGAGGAGCCTCCCTTACTACAAACATTATGTCACCCACATGAAGTAATAAATTCATCAGGAGCAGGGAAGTAAAATCCTATGTGAAACAGTTTTTTACTCTGACACTTAAAAAATACAAGCTTTCGGCTTCCAAATGAAATCTGATCCTACTGTTTTCATTATGCCTTAACTGATACAAGGCTTCCTTTGAAATTAGTAATGATCACAGAAATATACATTGGATATCCTGACAAAAGCTTGCACAATTGTTGTGTGAAATGCACAACTGAAGCAGCAACCTCTAAGTATGATATTTTACACAAAAACAAATGATCTAAAAAGTGGCAACTTCTGATGAAGGTGATGAAGACATATGACTGGTTAAACCAGCTTGTCTTTAGTTTCAGAAGCATAAGAAGAGTGTTCTGTACAAGTGTAGTTCCACCTTTCTACAAGGGTACATCCTGTTATGTTCTTCAGTTTTAATCCATTTTATTGTAAGAAATTTTTAGGGTTAAAAAAATACAGTCAAAAACTCCAATTCCTGCTTTTTTTTTCCCTAACCTGTTTGAAAGGAGGCTATGACTGTGATACTATAAATGGGTTGACTTAAGCCCATTTTCTTTTCTTTTTTTTTTTTTTTTCAGATTTCCACCATGCATTTTAGTGTTCAACAATTTGTCTTGTTTTTTCATCTGACTGGGATTCAAGAATAAATTAAATATAACAGGCAATGTTGACACAAGGGAAAATGTACATAATCCAACCATAAGTATATTTTGCATAGAAAGAATGTTTTTGACCATTAAAATGTTCTGAGTCAATTTAAAAAAAAAAAACAACCGAACAAAAAAATATGGAAAACTTAACAATTTTTAAAGTGGAATTCTTGAAATCAAAAGGGGTTCAAGCTGATAGATCAGGAAATCTCTTCTGATCTTTGATTTTGATGAAAAAATACTTCTGCACATGATCTTGTAGGATTTTCTCACCACCTCTCAACCCGGTTACTTTCTTCATAAAGTTATGATGGATACTGCAGTGTGTAAGTTTTTCTCGGTACAGGTAAGAGACAGATACACAGAGCACATTTCTTAATCAGTAATTAAGCTTCAAGTTAAGATATAACTTGACAAGTAAGAAATAGGTGTGTTTTCCTGATAAACTGAAAGCCAGAGCTAGACAATCATCAGTTATCATTGAGTGTTTTCTCCAATGCTAGCATGAAATACGTCAGTTAGGTATAAGCAAGACAATATAAACTCTGCAGGATCATAGACTCAGTCCATCTCGCCATGAAGTCAGTTGAGGGATTTGGCCATTGACAATAAAAGAAATGCAGGGTAGGCTATGAAAGGCAAACAGATCCAAAGGCTCTCTCTATACAGCAAGCACTGAATCAGCAGAAGTAAGGAGCTATGATTTTGTTTTGGTATAACAGAGAATGTGAATCAAACACCTTTCCCAGCTCTCAAACTCATTTGGAAATACCATGAGAAATACTTGAATGTATATATAAGATTTAACTATTGTTTTCATCTTGCACAAGCTGGAGAGGAAGGAGTGACTGAGTATATGTATCCTGTCACCAGAAAGGATTACTATGCATCCATGCAAGAAAGAAGTACTAAATTTTTCTGATCTATGGTTTATCAGGGATGGGTAGACTTTAAGGTCTTGTTACAAAAGCAAAATGCTATATTGCTTCCTCAGCAATCACTTGGAGCCAAAGATCCAGTATTTCCAGTTCTTTTATGTTTTACTTTGAAAGTTGATGATAAAATAAATAGAAATGTTGTAAGACCTCTTGAGGAGAGTGAGATGAGTATCCTGGAACATAAATTGGTATAGCACAACATTTGGGTTTCTGAAAGAAGACACAAGAACAAAGGAATTTTCTTTCAATTTCAGAAGCAAAATAGATATTACAATAAAGCTTTTCTCACAAAATATAGCAGAGCACACAGAATATCCCAGTAAAGATTTTTTCTTTAAAAGACATTTTTGTTTACTTTTTTTTTAATTAGATAATTTGCAAATCTGAAGAGTTCCTACTGTTTTTACTGCTATATGCAGTATGTTCTTTTATTTGTCTGATGATCATTTTGTTTCTTCCTTTGTTTATTTTGTGAATTTTTCTTTGTTTTGTAGTGGTGGGGTTTTTTCATCCTTTTTTAATTATTAATATTGTCATTTCTGGCTAACTACAAAAATTCAGGCTTCAAGTTAGCTACCAAATTGAAAATCTAGACCACGCTTGCAAGGAAGAGGCACCTGAAGCCTCTTGTGTACAAGATGCTTCACAATTCCCAACGTAATTCCATTATTCTCTATGTGGTTATTCTTATGTTTTCAATATGAGTGAGCCAGCACAGTGTACATGAGTAGACATGGGAGCAAAGCAGACTCTATGGAGGGACAGCAGAATCTCTGTTCTAAGTCAGGCTTCATCTTGCCCATGTTTTGCTGTCTACAGCTGCGCCACCTATTCAAGTATCTCCTTGTAGTTACATGAGAGGAAATAGGCACTTCAATGATGCTTGACTTATCTGATCATGTACAACTTCTAGTTTAGGATAACATAAATCTTATCCTAGGTGACATGGACAATCCTGACTAGCTCTCTGTCAACTGTTAAAGGGAGACAGAAATGACAAGTTCAAAGTTAGATGTCAGAAGACTCCTTCCTTGATTTGTGAGGGACAAAGATGCTATATCTTTTTTTTTTTTTTTCTTCCAGCCATTTACTTGTAATCTCAGTGACTGCTGGCTGAGCAGCAGAGGTTTGAAATAAAGGTTTGAAATAAAAACAAGGTCAACTGAGCTGAACAGAGGACCAATGGACAAAAGATACACTTTCTCTGGGAAGAACAGATTTTCCATGAGAGTTGTCAAAATACCTCTGTGAGTGTGTCTATAAATGCTATAGGTACTTCTGAAGTCATCTGCACCATCAGATCTGCAGTCTTGCAGATAGCTTGTTTGCAAGAAGCGTGACTGAGATAGTTAGTGTGCCTGTATGTGCCCCAAGTGGTTAATATTTTCTCAGACAGCATCTAAGCAGGTGGTCCACAAGCTGATGGAGAAACAGCCTTGTGGATGGAGAGCACCTAGAAAACAGGTTATGTTGTATTTACAATTTTTCGGAATGGTACTGACACTACAACTCTTATCTAGAGTAGTCTTCACTAGAGGTAGAAGTGGCAAGCAACTATGTCATTAGCTGCTGTAAGATGGGGGAGTAAAGAATAAATAGTCTTTCAGTCTTCCCATTGCATCTAAAGTTCTCCCACATTGGCAGGCATGTCTGTGGGTAGAACAATGAGATCTTACTTCATCATGAAGCTGGAAGCACAGTAGGACTGAGTGCTTTTATCAAAGCAGCACTTATAATTAGATTGCATTCCTTTTGGTTCTTAAAGAGGTTGCATTCTTTTCAGTTCTCACCATTTACCAGAGAGATTCAAGGTCTTTTTAAAGTGGAAATAAAATAACCTGCTCTTCATCTTTCTTTTGCACACAGTACAGCCATACAGACCTCAACACGTTTCAAGGTTTTTGACTGGAATACTGAAGATCTTTCACTGTTCAAAAGTGACAAGTGGTGCTATTAAATGCCCTTCTCCACTCAAATTGTTTCTATTAAATGCAGAAAATTCTACAAGATAACACTGCATCACTTTTGAACAATACACAACAATAATGTGTATACTCTAAATTATGAACATTTCTACTGCTACTTTGATCTAGTTCACCTATAGCTCTATCATATTTTCTTTATGGGTATCAAAAGGCATTAGTTTGTTATCATGTTCCTTTGATTCCTTTTAAAGTACTTTTCACTTAGATTCTTCTGCCTTTTCCTTGTAGACAGCGTTTCTGATGATACAATCTCTCATACTCTGTCATACTCTCTGCCATCTCCATCAAAGTACTAATGGAGCACTTTTAGTTCACTTGCCCTGATAGGGCAACTTGCCCTATAGGGCAAGAGGCATAGCTTTTGCTGATTTGTCTGTCTGGCTTTAAAAGTTATATTTTGATTGCAGAGCCCATGGATCTTGTTTACAGCAGTTGGAATACTGTTGATTTTGACACTGGGCAGAGATTTCTGTGCTTGTTTTATAATATAATATGGATATAATATTTACTTACCTTGTTGGGAAGCTTATTTCAATATTTGTATGATGTTTTGAAATCTTTAGATGCTATGAAGAATTAGTTATTGTTCATTCGTTACATGTCACATTGAAGTGAGTAACATCCAGTAGTCTAAGCACCTTTTATCACCAATGCATTTATAGCTAAAAACTCACACACTATTGCAGTAGTAGGACTTTGGTCTATCTAATGTGACTTCTTTATAATTTTTAATTGAAAAATGAGATAAGATCAAGAAGTACAAGTCTTTTATCAAATACATGTACTTTTTCATGTCTGATACTTTCAAAAAAGCCAAAAAGGGTCTAAAAGCTAAGTGATTTTTATGTGGCCATACCTCACAGAAACTATCTCCAAGTCATCCTGCATTTCCTAAGTAACGTGAAAAGGATTTGTACTTGCAAGGGAAAGGGACTTTGAATTAGAAGATAAATCTGGGCAATTGGTATGATTTGGGCTGCCTCTTCCAGTCTTGTTTTCTTATGGATGAAGATTATCCAGAATGTATTTTAATGATAAGCTTGTCATGATATTAAATACTTATATAATGTTATATATTTGTTTGTGTGAGTGGGTGATACATACACATATATATTCTGCTCTCCAAGAGATAATAGAACTGTATGGTGGGCCAGTATTGAAGCCCCTGACATGGAAATAAGGCAGCTCACCCACAGTCTCCTTCACAGTTCTGAAATTGCTCATTTCAGGTGGCTTTTTGCATTTTTTTAGAACCTTCCTCCCTCAGTTAGGGAGCTTTCTATTCTCTAAACTAGAGGAAACGTGCACAAAAATTTTTTCAGTTGATACCACACTGGATGGCAAACTCAGACTGTGTGTGGTGGTTGTTGCAAGAGTCATCACCTAGAGGTTTATTGTCATCTCTCTTAGTTTCATGAGTGTACCGACAGTATAGCTGTACCTTTCCTTCTGTTGTGTAGCAGAGCATGTGATAGAACTACTGCTTGCAAAAAAGACTTTAAAATTGCATCTTTGATATTTCCTAACTCCGAGCAATAAACCCAGGATGTTTTGCAAAGTACAGATTAAAATCTAGGGATGTTAGAACCTGAACATTGCTCCTTATAAATTAAGCTGAAGTGGTCTTTATGAAAGGCCTCTGCACTCTTCAAATCTGATGAGAGGCTGCATATGGTTACAGATGTAACATTCGTACATCAGAGAGCTCTTCACATTGTGTACCTCCTATCAAGGCTTCCTGTTGGCTTTTGGTAGGTCAGTGCAGAAGGAAGAATGGCACAAAAGATCACGGTGAAGCCCTGCAATTTGAACTTTGATTTAATTCCCTTGTTACTACTACTCATTTTTTTCATGATTATATGGAAAGAAGTAATTTTATTCTCAGTGTCATCTTTACTTTCAAAATGTCTACCTAGATGTCAAGAGCAGTCATTTGTGTTCAACAGTGTTTGTGTGTGCACTTATGATGTACATTCATCTGTGATTTTATGATATGCTACTACAGCCTGCTGACTGCTTTCCCTGAAAGAACATCAGTCTAAGTGCAGTGAGACTACTCTGAACAAGGAATGAATAAGCCATCTCTTTTTCAGGATATAACTATTATAGCATAGAATTTATATCTACATGACAATAAAATAAACAGTGGTTTTCAGACCACCTTAGCACCTAGTCTCCTTAATTCACCAAAAAATATACTGTCTGTTTTTCTTTTTCAAGTAGTAGGAGGATTAGTGGCTTTAATAAAAACCTCCAACTGGTGAATGGGAACATTCTTCAAGGCATGTGATACAGTAGCTCCATTGTGAGCTGCAGGCTGATCTGATATGATCTGGATGGGCTCAGATGGATCTCTTGCATAGCTCAGAAACACAACCAAAGCCCAAGCAGTTCCTGTGCCTGCATAGTTATGGCAAGTGAGTTCCTAAGGTTATCATAAAGCTCACCTAAAGCTTACACTTTTTATAAAAGTTGCCGGATTGCCAGTCTTCATACAATTGGTGTTCTTAATGCCAGACTGCCTTTACTAGACATTAGAAGGAAAAAAAACCAAACCAAAAAAAAAAAACCAAAAAAAACACAAACCCACAAAAAACCAAAAAACCAAAAAACAAAACCAGAGAAAAACACAGGAGATGCATAGGAAATTACCTGACAAGCAGGTGTGCCAACAGGCAAAACAACATGTGTTTGTCCTTGAAGTGTAAACATATTCAAGTAGTATGGAAAAGCTCCAGCTGTTATTGACACCCTGCTCTGTAGTAGGTACACTATAGGCACTTAATAAATGGCAGTCCTGGAGTCATAATGGAGAATTACTGGAGCTTCACATATAACTGTAACACCAAGTGCCTTACCACAATCAATTGTATGAAAGAGTTTATAACATGGTTCAAGAGGACTCTGGATACTCCTAAAATTGTAAGATAGAGTAAGTAGTAGTATTTTAAAGTACTTTTATTGTCATGTATCCATATGCTGTCTGTAGTAGGAGATGAAGATAACTATGGTTTATTAGTGTTGTAATCGAGACTGAATGATATAACAATATACAGGGAGGCAAATATAACAATATAACAGGGAGGCAAATATATATTTACCCAGAATGCTTAAATGCTTCAGTAACTTCAGTGTATTACTCTGCTAACCTCTTCCAATCTGTTAAATATGT
Source organism: Todiramphus chloris collaris (assembly GCA_025345505.1). Lineage (NCBI taxonomy): Eukaryota > Metazoa > Chordata > Aves > Coraciiformes > Alcedinidae > Todiramphus > Todiramphus chloris. The sequence goes on from JANVCC010000019.1 coordinate 18,650,694, forward strand.
ATTGAGTATATAATGAGGCTATATCCTTGGTAACAAAAATCATTTAACATAAAGCAGTGGTTTAAAGCTACTAGTTGTAAATTACTCCAAAACCTTACCAAACAAATTCCCATGATGAGGGCTGTAGATCACTGTCGGTTCAAAGAAAGAAATCTTGTCAGATTATGCTGGCTTTTTCCTGTGTTTCCAGATGCTAATTTGCATTAAAATATGGCTAAAAATACATCAATTCTTCCCTAATATTACTTTGCTGTGGAAGTATTTACCAAATTGTTGCTATTTACCTGTATTGTAAAAGCCTTCAAGTCACATGGAGTATCCTCATACAGGCATAAATGATAGTATAAGAAGAGCTGACAATCTCCTCTCTAGCGTTTATCTTGCAGTCTGTGCATTAGTGAAAGGATGCTTTTTTTCCCCTACAAATAGCAGAAGGAAATGTTCCAGATTGATTTCAATTTCTTCTTTGAAGGTGACTAGAAATACTTCCAACATAATTGGAATTGCTTTTGATAATATTACTATGATTCACTTTGTGTGCATTTTTTGCAGCATAGACCTTCTCCTGTGCATCTATGAATTGGTCTAAACTGAATTAACAAAAGACTTCTTCAGCACATTCTTTTAAATATACATTTAAATGTATTTTTAAAATACATCCTCAGTAAAATCGATTGTATAGGTTGATACCTACAAACAGAGTTTAATGTAGATTCTTGGAACATAATTAAGATCTTCAGTGTTATTTTATACACTTATGAGATGTACAGTGTCTGTCTCTTTGTATAGGTGAGACTTCCTCAGATGTCATAGGTAAAAATATAAGTGATAAAATCCTGTTCCCGTTTGATTGAATAGCGAAATTCCCTCTGCTTTCAGTAGTACTAAGATTCCACCTTTCTTATCCAAAGGACGCAAGACAAGTCTACAATCTAGAAAATACCGTTTAATGTCTTTGCCATTTATCAAAAATCTAAATAATGTATAAAAATATAAAGTCAATATAAAGTATTATTGCTATTGATAGTAGCAATATATAAGATTACTAAGAGAAGGTATCTATGCAATCTAAAAAAAATAAGCTGAGAGAAAGAAAACTTTTAAGGTTACTGAGTTAACAACTCCGGTCTTTATTTCAGAATGAATTCATCAAGTATTCATCAAGGGGTCAGGCTTTCAATTACTTAATCCATGTTTAAAAAATTGTCTAGATACTTTTCAGTGTAACTTTCTCATGTGATTAATTTGGTGAAATCCTCAAATGACCACTGTATTCAGATGGCTGTTACTGACCCCACCCTCTACTACTTGTGCAAAGAAAATCTCATCCTGTGTGTTTTATGCACATGACATACAAGATCTGTCTCAGCTTTCAGTTGGGCTGGTTGCATTGGTAACAGCCACAGATTGCACCATATAGCTCCCTAAAACAGTCAGTTTCTCAAAATAGGAATGTTCATGGCTAGAACATTTCCAGCTTGGAAGAAAGAATAATAAAATAGGCACCATATTAAAATAATTTGTTTTGGTGATTCTCAAGTGTTGTTTCATTTTTGCATTAATAGACTTCAGGGATAGTAGGAATGCAAAATTATTTTGCAATATAAAATCCATCCAAATAAATTAACATGTGGTGCTTAAATGAGAGGAGAAGGCAAATATGCTTAAGGTGGGGTTCAAAGACAAACTCAGAAGGAAAGGAAAGGCATGAATGTATAGAAGAAAACTGTGTCTTGAGGGGAGAGAATTATTTTGGACTGTTCAAGTGGATGAGCAGTAATTAAATTATATTTGTAAATAAACAGATTTTTCCACTTCTTCGAGGCACATAAAACTGGAAATGAGCTCAAAATAAGACTGGTGATTAGTGTAAAACAATTGCATTTCTGACAGGTAACCACCATTTCTGTTTGGTTGTTTTAGAATGAAGAATAAGAATGGAATTCAGTTCTATTTGCATGTCTATAAAATTCAGATTCAAGTCTAGTATATGACTGAGACATATGGCATGATTTTGTATTTGTTTTGATTGCCAAAATTTTTCATTATGCAGCGTAGATTTATAGAGACCAAAAGAAATTTCTGAAGGTAGATGCAGTCTTCAGCGCATGTTTAGACTATAGAAGATGTAGGGGCACAAAGCAGAAAACTTCTGAGGATCTTCAGTTTCCTTTGATGTCTGTATGAATGAGAGTTTGGAGTTGTAATTTTTAATAGTGACATACTGAGCATTTTGAGAGTTTAACATTCCTTTTTTTAAAAGCACCTTTGTTATGAAGCATGTAAAGAAAGAACTAAAACCATATTTTGCTATGATTACCTATATCCACATTGCCAGTTTTGTTTGTTTTAGTACAACAACAAAAACAAAATGGTCAAACCAAAAATGCATTCATTTTGAACTATAATGCTTCATTTTTAGTTTCATAGAGCAAGAAGAAGATAATGGCTCTTCTCTGACAATGCACCCCCATCCTCTTTTTTAGCTACATTAGGAAGGTTAGGAAAGACTTCTTTCCTTACGTTCCTAGAAAATAAGTATTTTCTTCAGGTCTTTACAACTTCTCACAGGCAGATGATCACAATGTTCATGTGCCCACTTTCTTCCTCAGAGAAAGACCCATTTTTATAGACAGTTCCAATAGAAAAACCCATGTTGTCCTTAATAAACCCAAGACTTCTCTCAGTAAGAGAGCTGTCCATTACATGGCATTTAATTCTATACATGTAAAGTCTTGGTTTGGCATAATTTGAAATACAATTTCCTGTGTGAAGTCCTCATATATACTATCCTACAGACTTGGATGGAAATTCTGCTATGGTTAATTTTCAGAGCTCTGCCATGCAAGGGGTCCTTGGCAACCAAAAAAATAAACGGAACAGGCTATGTTAAAATGGTAGTTTGTTAGTAATAAAGAAGCATGGCGTTTACTTTTCAATATTAATTCAGAAGTTTCAGGTTCTTTTTCAGCTTGGCTCATTCTCTTCTGTGGCCCCAGCTGATCACTTTATCGGATGACATTTTGTCCCACCAGTGTTTGAAATTCTTGATTATCCTTTCTAGCTGTCTGACATTGTGTTTTTCTTCTTGACATTCACATATTGTAAATATAGCTCTCTCCAAGACGATTTCCATTTAGCAGACAATGCTTGACAGACCTAGTAAATTCAGAATGATCTATTCATTCAATATGTGTGTATAACTTCCATTTAAGCTCAATAAAATTTGTGTACAGCTGGAATGACTATAGTCTTTTACCACGTTAGTGACTTGCTAATTGCCAGGGATGTTTTACCAGTAGACTGAGGTGTCTACCCAGCTTTAAAGTCTCTAGGAGTATTGATTTGAAAAATAAGGAAGGATTAATTTTATTTACAATAATAGCTTTGCTGGAAGACCCTCCTTCTGCATATCTTGGACAGTGTGTCTGTCCCAGTCAGACAGGATGCTTTCCTAACCTGCAGCATGTGGAGTACAGGTCCCTGTTGACCCCAGTTGCAGACACTTGCCAGTTGCTGGATAGGGGTGCTAAAGCTTGCAGTTGCCCTGCTCAGACTGCAGAAGTGTCTCACTTCTTGCTTTGAAATGTCCCCACATTTACACTCAGGAATGGAAAGGTTAGGGGGAAGAGTAGGAGAAGTTATCTCATAACTTCATATTGTGCCCTAACATAATTTGACTGTGTTTTCATTTCAAAGATTAATATGTTCATCTTGGATTAGTTGAATAATGTAAAGTATTATTTCAAAACAATCCTTCAGGAAATTTAAAAAAAAAAAAAATTAAAAAGTAGTATATATATGATGGTTATGATGGTTAGCTTATTTTATAGGACTAAAAAAAATGCATGAAGATCTTTGTAATGATTTTTGTGTGACAGAATCAGTCAAAGTTAATGATTTTGCAGGCCCCAGTTGTGATTATATTAAAAATAATTGCATTACCCTTGCACAACTCATTGCTGTTGCTAAATACTTTAAATATTTTATGTAATTTTTAAGGACTGATCCTGTTCTGAGATGGGGAAAATGCAATAATCTGTGATGTTTCTTCCATCTCAAACCACGAGGAAACTTTCTACTATCACTATTATTGAGATAGTCATCAATCAACCTGCTGAATCTTCCTGTTCTGAATTACTTGTCTTATCCTTTGTTTTTCAAATGTGTGCCTACTTGTGAGTAAGTTTTTGAAACCCTCAGTTAGCATATGCTGTGGAAGTGTGATGTTTGAGTAACTCAAATCAAGTCAGATTTTTGTCCAGGGAAGAACCTCATGAAATGGGTGATATGCAGGTATGTGTAAAGGTATAAATGGATGATGTGCAAATATATTGCTTTTGTTGTTCTTGTTGGAAGAACCTTAAGAAGCAGAAATTTAGTTTGCAGAATGGTCTTATGAGCTTTTAAATAATCAGAGAAGATGTTTATTACTTAGGTGAATAAGGGTTGCAAGATGAAAGGATCTCAGAATGAAAGCGGTAGGATTCTTTGCATGTCATAGTCCGAAGTTTTTTCTTTCTTTCCGTGAATACATCCAGTCAGCTTGTGATAGTCTATCAGCACTATTGTTTCTGCTGTAGCTAATGAACAGAAAATGTAGGTTTAAAAATTGGAAAAATTGTGGAATATAGAGCATGAGGAGGTTAGAAGATGTTAACAGGAAAGAAGTTATGGAAAGAGGCAATTTTGAAATAGTTTAATGTTACTAATTAGTATTTGGTTCTTAGTTATTTCCCCAAAACCTCACAATCCTAATGATTCCTGAACATCAAAAAGTGTCTGAGTGTATAAGGAATGGGGAGGGCATGGCAGAGGGCTCAGAATGATGCAGAGAAGAGGCAACAAAGTCTTTTATACTTACTTCATATTTTTTAAACTAGCCTCAAAACCAGAGGCAAGTATAATAACACCTAGCATTCATAGTGCACTTTTTCATTCCACATTCACTACAGACATATTGGCATTACTTCTGTGAAATCATTTAAAATATGAATGCATTAATACTCAATATAGATAAGGCAAGAGAAAGAAGGGTTCAAGGAGGAGAAATTATGGCGGTTAGACAAGATTACAGAAACAAGACAAGCTTGCAGAAATACTTTTTCTCAGGACTGACACTTAAGCTTTGTCCTGTGCTGTACTCAAACCTCTAGGCCACAGCTCTCCTAGAATATCACGTATTATGTATGGATGAGTTTTCAAAGTGACCTAAAAGATAGGGACTGAACTCCCTCTGAAAGACAATAGGACTGAGGATCCTAATATCCCAAGGCCTTTCTGAAAATCTCATCTTACATACAGTCTTAACCACTTCATCGTACTCACTAACAGCAGATATTTGTTAACAGCATGTGTATTAGTCACTGAAAATAATTTATCCCCTGCTTTGGGGATCCTCTAAAGAAATTATACATCTGAATTTCTCAGTCTTCTCTATATAACACCTGAGAAATAATTGTTTTCATTTTTCTTCGCTTCATTGATTGTAGAATAAATAGTCCATGAATAACTCCCCACCCTCATTATTCTACAGTATCTGGTGACAAATAACTTTTGGGTTAGTCTGTTTAAGGGCTGGAGGGATGGAGAGAGATGGAAAAGAGCAGTCAGACTCCTGAAATCCCTCCACCATAAGGCTAGGATACGGCCAGATTGTCTCAGTCATCTCTTGTAGGTGAAAACCGTAATGATACTTTAATGCAGCTTGCTTCCTGGCTCGCTCTTGGACTGAGAATTAATTACCGAATGAAAACATCTGCATTAGCGGCTCCTGCAGCCCCAGCTCTCTGCGGGCGGGATGGTGCTCACCCCACCCCCTCACAACTAGGACCGCTCTAAGGACTTGCCTGCTGGCCGCCTGGCTCGGGTCCCGGCAGGCTGGCGCTCGGGGAGCCGCTACCATCTCGGTGTGCGGGGGAGCGGAGGGAAGGGCAGGAGCCGGCTGCGGGCGCGGCCGCTGCACCCCGGGGGCGGGCAGGGGCGTCGGCGGCGCCGCACCGAGACTCTGCTCCCGGCGTCAGAACCGCGGACAGCGGCACCAGCGCGACTCCTGCGGCCCGGCCCCGGCCTCGGCCTCTGCTCCTGGCCCGGCCCCGGCCCCGACCCTGGCCCCAGCCCCGGCCCCGGCCCCAGCCCCGACCCCAGCTCCCGGCCCGGCCCCAGCCCCTGGCCCGGCCCCGGCCCCGACTCCAATCTCCGGCCCCGGTCCCCGCCGCGGTCCCCCGGCTCTGGCTCTGAACCACGCAAGGGAGGACGAGCAGGGTCCTTGAGGCCGCAGGGGCGCAGAGGAAGAGGGAGGAGCTGGAGGAAGCGTGGGGGAGGGGAACATTAGGGAGAGGATTTTCCCTTATGCTGCTTTTTTTTTTTTTTGGGGTTTTTTTTTTTTTTTTTTTTTTTTTTT
>JANVCC010000019.1:18657196-18874764 GCA_025345505.1 Todiramphus chloris collaris
TTTTTGTGACGGGGGTAGGTTGCTGCTGCTGGTGGCAGCGTTTCCTCCTGCTGGAAGATGATGAATACACGAGAGATGCTCTGAGCCTGCTTCTCTGCTGCGGGAGTGTCTCTCCCCTCATCTCTCTCCCTCTCCCTGTGTGAGTGTGTGTTTGGCTCCCTGGCTGTGTGTGCGTGTACACTGTGTATATATATCTGAGCAGGGAGGTTATTGCAAGCTTCTCTCAGCAGCGCTGCTCTGTGCAGGAGGAAGGGCTCAGCTGCAGTGGTAGCATCAACAGCAGCTTTAGCAGCACCAACAGCTTTTTCCGCCTTACTCCCCTCCCGTCATCTCCATCTCCTTTTCCCTCCCTGCCCCCACGTCTTTTTTGGGGGGATTGCTTTTCTAATTTTTGGTTTTGTGTTTTTTTTCTTTTTCCTCTGAAAAGGAGGCATAGACATAGACACACACAAACACAGAGAAATAAGGGAAATAAAAGTACCGGGACTTTCCTGCTGCTGCAAACCCAGAGATAGCAGACGAAGAGGGGGGTTGGCTTCTACCCCAAGGCAAAGCCCTGCCCCCTTTACCTCCTCGCCACCTCCTCCGAGAAAGAGAAGGAGAGAGAGAGAGAGAGAAGGGGCCAAAGTGGAGAAAAGCAGGTCTTCTGCGGCTGGCATTTGGAGTACAGGGAGCCAGGAAGTGAAGGATGGTTGTGGTTACCCGAGCTGGCTGCAGGGCAGCTCTCTTCCTCTGGATTTTCAGCAGCATAAGCTGCAGAGCCAGGACTGCTCTGCCTGCATCTCGTAAGTACCCTTTTCTAAGAAGCATGCACAATTTCAGCTCTGCCATAAGCTAGAGGGGAATTCCCACAACTCTGGGAGGTTGATTAATTTTTCTCTGCTGGTGAATCTTGTGTTTGATTTTCTGTTCATTTGTGTGTGCACCGAGGTTTTATACTGTTCGCAGTGCTCCCATCAGATCTTTCTTAGTGTAGATGATTTCAGTGGTAGCTGGTGTGGAAAGTTGAAAGACCTGCTCTATGATATAGTCTTGGTTCTGCAATGGAGTCAGAGGGGCAAAGGAATAAGATAGTTCAAAGTTTGTGTGGTGTTTTTTGTTTGTCTGATTGGTTTGTTTTGTGCTGTTTTTTCCCACCTTCCTCAGATGGTATGCAATTTGCATTTGTAAGGACTTTGCTTCCACAGTTGTGTGAGGGAAAAGAGGAGATGTGAGCAGTTGCCATAACTAATGTTTTATCAAAGAGTAGCAAGAGAAAATTTTGTCTCATTTGAAGAGAGAAGAGTGATGGTTAGTTGATGAGAGGGAACTGAGGCAGGACAGCTTTTCTTCAGAGTGAAGTTTTGCTTCCTATAATAAAATGAGTAAGGGTGTTTTAGAGGAGGCCAGCAATTGACCCCTAGGGAGGCAGAAATAGTAAAGAAATGATCACGCATCTGCTGAAATGCTGAACTTAAGACTGGAGGAGTGCAGGACCCAATTCTGCTATCAGTGTAAAAATGACAGCGTACTCATTGATTTCAGTGGGTGTTAGATCAAATCTTTAGCACTGCACTGAGCTGTAGGTTCCAGTAAAACATTTGCAGGTAGATGTCAGTGTTAAGTATTTAGTTGTTTCACTTCAGACCATGTAAACCATTTGTCATTTGCAAAGTATTTTTGAAATGCATACTGAAATGAAGCAGTGCATTTTTACAGAATCATTAAAAATAGACACTACTGTTGACTTCTTCTGCTGTTTACAGAGGAAAAACATGTCTTGAGATATTACATATAGATGTGTTGGGATTGTGTGTATGTGAACAGGGGCTGCTTCTTTTGACCAAGCAGGGAATTGTCTTAGAATGTAGTACTGCATAGAGGTCTATGTGGATCATAATCTTTATTATTTACTTTCTTTTGGGTCTGGAAAGAATAACACAATGATTAGGGAACTGGAGCCCTGTTATACTTTCTATCTGTTGTCATCTGATACCTTTTGAAAAATAAAATAACGTTACTGTTCCAGGATTTTCTTAGACTTTTGTGTGTCAATAGAAAATGTACAGCAGTGTCTGCATTGTATCCAGGTCTCAAAGGCTGTAGGATGTTCAGTTATTTTTTCTGCCTTTGATTTAGGAGAAATATTGATCCTGAGGTTTACTGCTTAGTTTTGACTGGCTATCTAGTTTTTCTTCTGAATATTATTTTGTCATGGTCATCTCTCAGACTCTGCATAACAGGAATATAATGGGAAAAATAAAGATTTATAATACAGGTTGTCAGGAATCTGTTCTTGGAAAGCAAGGTTCTCTATAGTGCTTTTCTATAATAGGAATTCTGAGGGTTTGAGGGTTTTTTTTGTTCATTCAGTAACTAATGGCTGTAGTTTAACATGAGAATCATAGGTTGATTAACCAACACGCAAATCTTTAACTTTAGAAAGAAGTTAGTTGAGAAGTTAATGGTTGTAATAACATCACTATAACCAGAAATTCCATGAATAAAGGATATATATTATCATAATTACAATTTACTCGTATACATTCCCATTTTGAGAATTCTGTTTTCAGACATTTAAAGATTTCTTTGCATTTAATTCACATTCCAAGAGCTTATGCACTCCACTCCTTATGTAGTGTACAGCATTTCATTTATGACTCACTTCTGAAAGTGAAATGGATCTCAATTTATTTACTGGAAACAGAAATATAACTAGAATTGCAATGTCAGCCTTAAAATTACAAAAGGAGTGTTCATATTGCAGTACATGCTTAAAATTCTTGTAAAGATGTACGGGTGCTTGTGAGGTGGTACCACAGTAGGAACTCAAGTGCTGTGTCACAGTGTTTTGGTGCACCACTTAACGGGTTATTCTGTTGCACACTTTGGTATACAAACTGGTCACTGTACTGTATTTTCTGGTGGGTTTTTTTTGTTTGGTTTTTTTTTTTTTGACACATTGTAGGCAGCTGATTGTGAATGGCATTTTGACATTTCATTCTCCTTTGACAAGAGAATGACTTAGGTTTTTATCTCCCCCCCCCCCAGTTGATTCTGAACTTCATATTGGAAATACTTTTGAAAGAATTAAAAATTATCTGAAATGCAACTTTGATGTAAAACTGATTTCCAAACACATTTTATTTTGTCCTACATTGCTACTTTATGTGTTGACTTTGAAGTAATTAAAACCAGGAAATTTATTCTTTACAGTAATTTTCAGGAAGCATTCAAGATTCATGTTGTACAGTAAATTACGAAACACTATATATGAGCTTCCTCTTCAGTATTTTCTTACATCCTGCTTGTGCTTACATAGAAAAAAGGTACAGTTTTTGGAAAGAATAGAATTAGATGTCACTTATATGAATATATTGCACCTCAAATGTTTGTTTACTTTGCAAAGTCAGTAAATCTCTGTCATTAAAATTATGTTTCTCAGTAATACTGATTGAGCAGTGATCATGGTGAAAGCTTTGAATCTCAAGATAAAGGGGGTGTTGAAAGTTCATTTTATAGTAAAATAAACATACACCATGATACAGTATCACATACTAATACTCAGATCTTACTGTAAACTTTATTTACAGTCATGTTTTTTGTACTTGACAACAAATTCGCCATATTCCTGCTATTTTTTTTTAAATAAACATAGATGGATCGAAACACTCTTAACTTCAGGAATAAAGGCTAATGAACAGCTCAACCAGGAGAGGTCATCACAAGATAAAAAGTAACGTGAAAGATAGAAATTTAGTGCTTTATACTCTTTTACATTGATTAAAGATGCTATGATAAGAATATGACTATGAGTAGACTAACTTTCACTTGTGCTCTTACAAAAAAACACAGAAAGCAGCAACCTTGTCATCATAATGAGAATGTTAAAGGGATTAATCACAAGATTGTCTGCTTCTCTATGAAAGCAATTCACTTTAAAAGTACTTCTCTTTCACAGATACCTTTTGCTTTTGGTCGTGTCTGTTTATGTGCAAAGCAAACCTGGTTCTTACAGACTGTTAAAACTTCTAGTGGTGATACTTTTCAAGGTTTTGCAGTAGGTCCCATACCACTGCTGAAGTTGAAGTTGTATTTTTTTTACAATTATTTTACAAGAATTGATGCAGAAATCAAATAAGGGGCAGGTATAGTAAATTGTTAAGACTTATGTATAAGCAAAAACATGCATTTTTTTAGCTTTGACTGCATGGCACCCAGACTCTCCTTAATAGCTTGGTTAGGAAATAAAAGAGTTTAAAAAGTATAATGTTTCTTTAGAAAGACCAAGGCATTTGTACAAAAAGCTACTTTTCAGGAGTGCTGGCTATAGAATCTATCCTTCTAGTTCATGGTGCTTGAAAATTGGGTATGTGGGAATGTCATATAGTCTATTAGACTCACATTCAGGAATAGTTCTTTTCCGGATAATTTTTTTGAGACAAAATGGCATAATGTAAAATCTGGTCAATTCCAGTTGTGTTCTGTTACATTTGATTAACATTTCTTAATTTAGGTCTTGTTGCCTGGATGCAAACTCAGAGATTTCACAGAAATTAGTTTCAAATATACAAAAAGATTTTCATGTAGATTTAATGTTTAATCATTTTTATTACCCTTGGGTGTCAAAGCACTTACAAATCTGCGAATCTTTTAATCTGAGGGTTTAAGTTTCCTTTAAGACTAGAGGATTTTATAACATTAAATATATGCATTTTTTTTTTCTTTTAGAACACTTTGGCTATTAATTAGACCAAAATTTACATACATATATCAGTACTGTTATTTAAGGTGGTATACATCACTGTAAAATAAAAATAACATTCAACAAGCAAGCAATGGTTTGTCATTTGGTTATTATTTAACAATATTGAAGTCAGGCTGACTTTTTAAATGAATATGCTTTTCCTAGAACAATTTGTTACCTTACATGTGAATGAAATAGAAATAATAAATAGTCTGCTATCATTTCCAAAATGGTGGCTGCAAACTGGTTGGTGCCGAAAAGCCAAAGTTTCAAAGAGTTTTTAACTTTTGTGTATGCAACATTGCACACAGCCTGATTGCAGACATTTGTCAATATACAGGAATTCTGATTCAAAGTTTGATGTGGTCAGTGAGCATTGAATCAACTGCAAATGTCATTGAATTTTTACTTGATTTCTTTTTGCTTTGCTTTTGTTTTTAGTTTTGTTTTTCCTTTCTTTTTAATTCTCAGACAATAATATTCAGTAAGACACAAAAAGTACTTCAGAAACTGGTCCAGTATGAAAGTGAAGTTAAAGACTATGAATTGAAAACTTGTCTCTGTGAACACTGGTTGCTTCTTTTGCAAAGAGACAAGGATCTTCTGATTATCTCTCCTTTTTTTACTTAGGTACTTTCAATATCTTTGAAAGATTATTTCACTTGATGAAGTCGTGATAGGAAATTCTTTATATATAAAATACTAATCAAACATTAGAAACTGTAGATCTACCTGGGTAACTTACATCACTATGGATATGTGACAGACAGTAGATTTTTCCATAGGAGTTCTTTAGGAATTTCAACTTGAATCTCTAAATCTTATAAAGCATCAGATCTCATGTTAAATGTTTAGCAATTAGAGAAATATTTAAGACTTTGAAATACTCTTAATACTTGGGGCAATAACAAGCTATGCACAAATGATGGGGGTTTTCTACATTCTCTTTTTCTACATGTGCAGAAGCTGATCTGCCTCTAAGCAATTTGACTCATTTAACTTAAACATAAGATAACTAGTTAAATCTTGAGGTGTGCCGCTGCCCATGACTGTATTTCATAAATACCAATCACGTTCAGTCTGCAAAAGTACATGGACTTGCAAATGTTTGTCAGTCACTTCATATAGAAAATGTTAAGAGAATCAACATCAATCTTCTTTATCAGGTGAAACTCTGAGTGACTTTTTTGTTTTGTTAGTCTTCAAAATTTTAAAGAATAAATTGAAAATTATAGCAGTGTTCAAAAAAAAGGTAACTTCTTCAGGGCATGATTTCCAAAATCCAAGTGAACATGGGATTCTTATTTGAAAGATCAGGACGGTCTGTGGGACAAAGAGTGCAGTCTGGTAGCTTCAGTCTTCTCCCACTGAAGGAAGTTGTACCACTGATTTTAAGAGCTGTGTGGTTGCATTTTTTGTCAGTGAGAAGTTCATGATTCAGTCTGTTGGTATGAGATACTAGAAATGATTAAATGGTTCTTCGGACTTCAGCCTTTGAACTGACATTGATTTTATCTGTATTACACTTAATTTATTCAGATATATTATTGTCATTGCATAGGTAGATAACCTAAGACCACCAACTAATTGCAGAACATGTTAAATCTCTAAATTTGGTGATGTAGGGGATTGTGGTTATCAGTAATCAATTCTGAGACACTTACAGTTCCAGCTTTGAAGATATCATAGATATAACAGAAACATTCTCAAGACTGATGTTTGACATTTACAGAGAACTCGTCACATCTGGGTTTTGACATCTCTGCAATATTACAAGCAACTTTATAAAGTTGGGACCTTTCCTGCCTGAGAAGTTGTTTCTGTAGTCATGCACTGCTGTAGTAGCCAAGCATTTCTTATTTGTTCCTTAAGCTTGGACAACTGATAATTAAAAGTAGAAGAGGATATTAACATTCACATCTACCTCTTTCCTCTGCCCAAAGAAGTCTAGAGATTTTTTTGGCTTTACAATTTCCTGTAGAGGTGGCTCTTTCAGACATTAACTTAAATGGTCACACTAAGCCCACTGAGGGACTGAAAGTTTTATTTACACTTTCAGTTCATAGTTAGGTGTTAATATTTATCACCATTAAAATATTTATCAAATATTTTATTTTCAGCTGTGTACACACTTCAAAAATATGTTTTAAATGCAGCAATGACTAAGATCCACCCAGCATAGCTAGGAACTTTGTTTCTGGTTTCACATTTGTATCAGTACAAGATTGGATTGGGTTACAACTTTAAATGCATAAATAAAATAAGCAGCTAAAAATACTTTCTAGTAGCCAGGGAGCATTTGAACTGTTCTAGTCAAAGGATTTTCCATCCCAAAAAGGAATGTAATATTTTAGAATGAACCTTACAGATGCTACATTTCCCTCTTTTTACAGTGTGGGAATTATCAGGCTATAAGCATTTTTTTCATCAAATCTGGAGGTTTGCCACTGTCCATTTTTTATTAGCCAAATGGTGATAAAGCCTTGGCTATGTCTCTGATTGATTGCTCAATCATCTTATATACTTAAATTGATATTTATTGTGAAGCCAATGAAAACCTGGAATTTAGAGGGAAGGAGTACAGAATAAGACCAGCAGATGAGATGAGAAGGCTGCAAGGGTCCATTTCCATAAGAGGCAGCAGAAAGTCTGTGATGGAACGTTTGCCAGAGAAGATAAGGAAGAATTATTGCAATAACAAATGGATGCTTAAAAGTATATGGGCCTGATGCAGTGGGATGCAACACAGCAGGCAATGGAATTGCAATGTATTTTAGGTTTTCCTGTCTTATGTACTGGGTTTAAATGTCACTTGTGCAAAGTTCTGGAAACACAGTTTGAAATGCAGTTAAATTGAGATGTGATTTTACTACCAGTTACATTTATGGCAGTAGTAGCAAGACTATGGTTGGGGAAAGCCCTAAATATTAAAACCAAAATAACAAACAAAACCCCAAAATTCTTTAATTTATACCCTGTTGACCAAGTTTATAAACACAGATGCCTCACTAAGATCTGCCCAGATTATGAATGAGATGTTGAAAGGAATTTCCCCTGAATACAGATGAAAAATCACACACGTTTAAAAAGATGAGGGCAAATGAAAAATAAGGGAAATAAATTCATTTTAAAACATAACTAAAAATGAAAACTAATAGACTCCCAGCATTGTTCTGGATGATGAAGAAAAAGGGGGTAGGGGAGGAAGCCAAAGAGAGGTTGTTTCCTGTATGATGACAGTAACATGTTTTCTTTCTGCTGAGGAAAGGAGGCAGAGGGAGTAGCTTGCCCTGTCCACAGCTTTGAAATTGCACTAGGAGAAGAGTGAGCTTCTGTGAGAAATGGAGTCAGAAGCATATCCTTCACAGGGCAGGCTCTGCTGGCTACATGCTCCCAAGCTTCAGCAAGCTGTACTCTCTAACGTGCTTTTCTTCAGTTTTACAATCTAAAAAATTATGCTACTGGGCATACTGTCAGTTATATGATGAATGACTTACCTGCTTCTTCCCTTGTATGGCCAAGCTGTTAGAAATTATAGTGGAATTCCCTATAGATAAGAGATGGTATCCATTACAGTTCCCACCTTCTTCCAAAAACACACATCAGCAGACTGTACACCCATTTGCTTCTGCTCTTAATTTATTTGCCATTTCTCACATACCTCCTTTCTCATTTTATTAATCATCTTAGTCTCTGCTCTCTGCCCTCTTCCCACCCTTTCCTCCAGCAATAAACTGACTCCACTGACTTCTCTTGGATTTTCATTGATTCATCACCATATCGAGTAATTTGCTGAGCCTGAAACTAAGGGAGATTGTCTTCATTGATTCCTGATTAATTCATCCGTATGTGAAAGCTAGGTACACAGGTAATAACTCAACTGAAATGCCTTCACTGCTTAATTGCTGTGCTATAATCCTGGCATGTTAAATCAGACAGTCAGATATTATGAATGAAGTTAAGATTCATTTTCTCCAAAAACAATTATTAAAATATCATTCTAAGGAATGTTTTTATTAACTCTGTTTATAATTATGCATAAAATGCACTTTCAGACTTTAGGTCAGTACAGTGCATATATGTTATACACATGGAAAAAATTGTGTCTAAGGAATACTGTGAGTGAGTCATGGTCCCAAACTTAGATATCCACAGGTTATAGTGCTGAAAAGGATTACTGAAGCCAGCTATGTTGATACGGTAGGTAGTGTTACTGCCTTCATCTGCTTTATACTTCATGGAATAAACAGACCACCAAATGTTTTGGATTGGAAGGGACCTTTAAAGATCATCTAGTCCAATCCTCTTGCTGTGGTCAGGGACATCTTTCACTAGACCATGCTGCCAAAACCTTCATCCAGCCGGGCCTTGAACACTTCAAGGGAGGGGGCATCCACAACTTCCCTGAGCAACCTGTTCCAGAATTTCTTGCTTCTATCTAGTCTGAATCTACCCTCTTTTAGTTTAAAACCATAAACCATTACCCCTACCTATCACTGCACATACTGGGAAAAAGTCTTTCTCCATCTTTCTCACAAGCCCTCTTTAGGTATGTAAAGGCTGCAATAAGGTGTCCCTGGAGCCTTCTTTTATCCAGGATAACTAACACACACACAGACACACACATCCAACTCTCTCAGCCTTTCTTTATGAAATGGAGAAGGCCTCTGACCATTTTCATGTCCCTTCCCTGGACTTGTTCTGCAGGTCTGTGTCTTTCTCAGGCAGGGTGCCCCATATCTGGATACAGTCCTTCAGGTGAGGTCTCAACAGAGCATAGTAGAGGGGCAGAATCATCTCCCTGGACCTGCTGACCACACTTCTTTCTATGCAGCCCAAGATATGATTGGCTTTCTGGGATGGAAGCACACACTGACACCTCATACCTAATTTTTCATCTGCCAGTATCCCTAAGTCCTTCTTTGTCAGGCTGCTCTCAATCCATTCATCAGTCAGCCTGTATTTGTATTCAAGATTGCCCTGACTCAGTTGTAGGATTACACACCTGGCCTTGTTGAACTTCATGATGTTCACATGGGACCACTCCACATGCCTGTCCAGGTCCTTCTGGATGGCATCCTCAGGCATATCAATTGCACCACTCATCTTGGTGTAATTCACAAACTTGCTAATGGTGCCCTCAACCCCCCTGTCTATGTCATTAATAAGATATTTAACAGTACCCATCCCAGTACAGACCCCTGAGGGACACCACTCATTACTGATCTCCCTTTGGACATGCATTTGTTGACTGCAACACTCTTTGGGAATGATTATCCAGCCAATCCTTATTACTCTGTTAGATAACAGTCCATCCATCAAACCCATATCGCTCCATTTTAGAGGTAAGAGTTTTGTGTGGGACTGTGTTAATGGCCCTGCAGAAGTACAGGCATATTACACCAGTAGCAGTCACACCATCATAGAAGGCCACCAGATTAATCAGGTGCAATTTTCCCTTGGTCAAGCCATGCTGTCCTTCTCTAATCATGTCCCTGTCATCTGTATCTTCTATGAGAATCTGTTCTATGATATTCCCAGGCATAGAAGTGAGGCTGACTGGTAGTTCTTAGGGTATTCATTAATACACTTTCTAATAAGGGGTGCAGTGTTTCCTCTTTTCCAATAACTGTGGGCTTTACTTGACAGTCATGACTTTTCAGATGTGATGGAGAGCAGCTAGTACTCTTATGACCCCGGGATGCATCTCATCAGGTCCCATGTACTTGTCTATGTTCAGGTTCCTTGGGTGGTTTTGAACATGAACTTCTCCTACAACAGGTGGGACTTCATTCTCCCAGTCCTTACTTTAAGACTCAGGAGCTTGAGAGAGGTGGGAAACACAATTTCCAGTGAAAACTTGAGGAAAAAAGGTGTTGAGTACCTCATCCTTTTCCATGTCACCAGATTTATCAGGGCGGTACAGTTTCTTTTGTCTTCTTTTTCTGACTAGCGTACCTGTCAAGCTTTTGACACATTTCCTCCCAGCATTGAATGTCTCAGTCTTTATCCTAGGTTTATGACTCTATATGTGGTCACATTAAAATGCCTGATGTTCCCTTTTACCAGCTGACATAGGTGTCCCAAGCTTGTGGCATGTGTAAACTGCAATTTCAAGTCATCTTCAGCTTCAGAGAGTATGCATTTTTCTGCAGATCAAATAGTAAACACATTAAATAATGAAAAGTTGAAAATCAGATTTCCACTGATTCACACTGGAAATCACTCATTTCCTTTGTTCTAGTTACATTTTGAGATAGATATCTAATGGGTCACATTTATAATAATTCTTGGTTAAAATAGTGTATGCTGACAGTCAAATGACTTCAGAATTTGAAATGCATACTATTGCAGTGTATGCAGAAACAGGTATATTTGTGTATATGTGCAAATTTGATGTGATACAAATTTGTCATCTCAGGAAAAAAAAAAAAAAAAAAAAGCCTCCAAAACATGGGGATACTTTGACAAGATCTATTTTTAATAAAACCATGTTGATTCGCACTAATTACATTTTACCTCCTTTATTTTTTTATTAATCAGGTTCAATTATTTTGTCTAGCAGCAATGTTAGTTCGACCAGCTTGTAATTATGCAGGTCATCTTCTTCTGTGTCTGCACACTGTACTCGCTTTGGAATTTCCTTGGTGTTCCGAGGGTTACTGAAATTCAGCAATAACAGTGCTCAGAGACCTTCTCAGTGAATGTTGCCCTGCTGGTTTGAGACTGTCTATCCTTGTTAGCTTCTGTTTAACATCTTCCTCAGTTTTTATTAGAATGTAAATTGTTTTGTTGCCACTCTGGAATCTGACTATGCCATCTTGCTTCTTTTCCAAATACCATGTGTCTTTGTCTTTTCTACATGATTGGCAGTTTCACCACTTGTATGTAGCAGTGTTTTGATAAGGATCCTTTTGCTCTTCATGTCTTCTCTCACCTACTTAAAAAAAAAAAAAAAGCTTAAAAAAATTGCTTTTTTTGTTTTTTTTTTTTTTTTTTTTTTATTTTTTCTATGCATAGATAAATTAAGCCATGTAATCTTTTGTGTATAACTTTTCTGCATTTGGTATGCTATGATTTACAGAATCACAGAATGGTTGAGGCTGTAAGGGACTGATGGAGGTCATCTTTTTAGTCTGGAGAGGAGAAGACTGAGAGGAGATCTGATTAATGTCTATAAAGGCTGGGTTTCAAGAAGGCAGGGACAATCTCTTTTCACTTGTGCATTGTGGTAGGATGAGGGGTAATGGATTCAAGCCCGAGTACATGAAGTTCCACCTCAACATAAGGAAGAACTTCTTAACTGTAAGATTTGTAGAGCATTGGAATAAACTCCTCAGAGAGGTTGTGGAGTCTCCTTCTCTGGAGAAGACCTTTCTTTCAAGACCTGTCTGGATGCATTTCTGCGTGATCTGCCCTAGTTTTGTCCTGCTCTGGCAGGACGGTTGGATTCAATGATCTTCAGAGGTCCCTTCCAACCCCTAAAATTCTGTGATTCTGAGATCTTGCCTTGCTCAAGCCAGATAACCTAGAGGAGTCTTCCCAGGATCCATGGAGACAGTGTCAAAAGCTTTCTCAAAGTCCACATAGATGTTTATCAACTGCTATCCTCTCGTCTATCAGGCCAGTCATTTCATCACAGGTTTTTATCAAGTTGGGCAAGCATGACTTCTTCTTAGTGAAGCCACTCTGACTGCTCCTGATTATTTTTTCATGCTAAATGTGCCCGGAAATTGTTTCCTGGATTAGCTGTTCCACCACTTTCCCATGTACAGAGGTGAGGCTAATGAGGCCTGTAGTTCTGTGGGTCTTTTTTCTCCCCTCTTCAAGACAGGAGTGACATCTGCTTTCCTCCAGTCCTGAGGCAGCTCTCTCAATCACCCTGTATGTTGTCAAGTATTTGCCAAAATGTTTTTAAACAATTCCCATTACCAGTCAAGTTTTTCTGCTTGAACTCCTAAATCCTGAAGAGGTCTAGCTATTACTGCTACTAAATATACTTAATAATGGATTTGTACCTGTATCAAGGAGCAACCAAAATATGTCATTAATACTAGAAAAACAGATACAGAAAATGTTTATTTAGAGAAAGATTTAGAAGACTAACAAGAACCCTATCTACTCAGTAGGTCATCTGTAATCAGATAAGCATTTCAACAAGTGCTTTAAAATAAACCCCAGAAACATCCAAACATTCCTGCATAAATCTTTGATTATGATAAATGTTTTATTAAATTCTTGGTTGAAATAGGACAACCATATACAACACCTACTAGATTGAAAGTAGAAGACTACAAATGATTGTTTTGCTACAATTCACATTATTAAATGATAATATCACTATATTACTGATATTAGTGACCCTCAATTTCAGATGTCAATTTATCATGATTAAAAGTTTTAATTCTGACCTGTAAATGAAATTACTATATGCATATAATTATGCGTTAAAATATTTTATTTTAAAATACTTACTGGAAGTAGTTGCACCGAATGTAAAAGAAAATAAAAACAGATTAATGTCTTTGAAAGAAAGGCTCTGAACTGAGTGAGCAAATAGTCTTTCCATGTTCACATATATGCAGACAATAATGTTGTCTGGGTGTGGTTTGGTGTATTGTTGGCAACAGATACAATGAAGTTGCATTGAGCTTCCTCTTCAATAGATGGCAGAATCTTGTGGAGAGTTTCATAAAATTTTTGGTAAGTTTTGAAGCTTTACATGCAACAGGGGATGTTCCTTCAGGCAGAGACAGATAACTTATTAAGTCCTCTAAGGTTAATACTCATTTGACAAAAGGGCAATGAAATCAGTATCTAGAAAAAGTGGACACAATATGTTTTTCTCATCCAACAATGAATTCGGAACATAGTGTGGCATTTGCAATATGTTTAATATAAGTATTTTTAAAATACCCCAAGTTAATCACATACAGGTAGCATATTTTTTTCCTGTCTTATACATGCAGATGTTTGTAGAAGAATAGTAGTCATGCAAAGATACAGGTATCTTTCACATTCTTCCACTGACCTTAGTCCACAGTTTTATAATTCTGCCCTGTCAGGCCTTCAGATTACAGGTGACGTTACTTAGTAAGGTACATAGTGGATACTTGATAATGTTAAATTCAAAAGCATTTGGATTCAGTCAGGGCTTCTTTGTCTGGGATCTGCTGTGTATAGGAAGAAGAAAATAAATTTAAAGCATCATTACTCTAAGCAAAAAGCCTTCTGTGAATTTGGAGTTGCTGAAGGGTTATGTGAGGACACAGTGTCCTGCAAACTGTTTTGAGGGTGAGGTCTACTAAAGTCTATGGTAAGGTCTAGGGTGGTGTTTATGTGTATGGCATCTGTTTGTCTGGAGTGGAATCACGAAGGGCTGCTTCTCACTGCAGTGGATGAGAGAAGGCCTACATTATTGCTGCTAGGGGCAACTTGATGCAATGACTGTATGAAAGTGTCTTATCACTGCAGGAAAACACTCATCTGCACAGAATGAAATATGACATGCAGTTGTTACACACTAATGACTTAACTGGAAGGTCCAATTTATCAGACAATTCTTTTTTACACGATATCTTTTGGGTTGTTTGTTTTGGTTTGGTTTTTTTTTTGGAGGGGTTGGATTTGTTGTTGGTTTTTGTGGTGTTTTTGTTTTTGTTTTCTTTGTTTTGTGTTTGTTTGTGGTTTTGATTGGTTTTTTGTGGTTTTGTATTTGTGGGGGTTTTTTGTTTGTTTGTTTGTTTTTGTTTTTTCCCTGTGGATTGCTGTTTTGTTTTTCTTTCTTTTATAATTAGATACTTGCATTCATTTTATTATCAAAACCTTTCTGTAGATCCTACCTTCTCTCAAACTGGTGTACGGCACCAGTAGTTACACTGAATTCTGTCAAGTTCCATTGGAATTATTTTAGTGTACCAGAGATGAGAATTCAGTGCAGTTTAATTAGAGATTTCTCAGTTGTGTTCCAGCTACAAGCTATTTATCTCCAGTGACTCTTTGAAATTAATTTTTCCAGCTTTCCATATAGAACTATTTGTGATGAAGAAAATAGTCCTTATAGCTGCAAGACTTGAAGTTGTATAAGTTCTTTTTGGGTAATTTAAACTTGTAATATTGAACCATGCCAAGTCATTTGGTTGAATGACAGTAGTTGGATCTTTACAATCGGAAATTTTGCAAGTACTGTGAAATATTTTAGCACCCCACTTATATCAGTCATCTTCTTTTTGAGGATTAGTATTGATCACAAAGTTATTTTATGTGGCCATATCTTGTGTAGATGAACACAGACATAATTTAGTGTCTGACACCAAGGGTCTATGCACTTAATTTTTATTATCTTCAGGAAGTTTTCTTGAGTTTTCTGGAAGTCACCCCTGTAATTGTCCTATTTAACTGAAATTCATACATATATATGTGTATATGAACTGATTTGAATAGTGGGAAGGATTACCAGACAGTGAAACTTTTATGAAGAGAACCTTTGTGAAGCGGATAGTTTTTTTCTGATTAATAAAAAAAAGATCAAGATGATATGGAAATGTTGACAAGGTACTAGCAAACTGTCATGAATAGATCTGTATAGATATATGTATAGGCAATGAGATAAAGTTCTTTTTAAAAGTAAGCAATTTTAAAGCACAATGTGTTTTAGCAAAATATAATATTGCAGAATAGATTATATTAAAAAAGACTGTCCACTTCAGCTAAAACTACATCCAAACAAAACAGTGTCCTAGATTATACAACTTCGATATTCAACCCTTTTAAAAAGCTACCAGAGGTGAACCTCAAAAGAAATGACATTGATACAACAACAATCAACCAAATGTGTACCAAATGTTTAATAGAAATTATATCAGCCACCTTCTGCTGTCCCACTTTTCATTTGAAAACATGATTACCTTTCATCTGATCAAATTACAAACTGTGGAAGAAAGATGCTACATTATGAATCCTATCCATGAATTCCATCATCTTTCTAATTTTTCTATGAGACATTATTAAGCAGCAGATTCTATGATACAACTCAATGATTATGCTTTTTGGGGTTTTATTCTGGAACTAACACATTTGTCTCATCCCACTCAGCAGACAATGAGGGAGGTGAATCACTACGATCCCCCAGCCCTGAACAGAGGAGCTGCAGAGGTGTCAGGTCCACAACAGGGACTCGGAGGAACAAACCAAAACATTTTATTTGGTTTCCCTGAGAACAATCAATAAATGGTGCAGATAAAGGTGGTTTGGCATAGGGGTTATTTTCTTATCAGTTATTTTAAGGCGCAACTAAATATCTGGGAGAAGAAAGGAAAAGTGAATAGCAAGAGGAAAAGATGGGGGGTAGAGAGAGAGTAAGATAGAAACAAACTACCTTGGATCCTGTGATCACATGGGATCAGTCCAGATCTTGAGTTCTTCAGTCGTGGGTGCACCACAGGTCAATATATTAGTGTCACTTTATACACTTGAGATAGGGGTGGCTTCCATAATTTACTTAGGAAGCATAGAGAGGTGGTGTTAATTTTCATGAGCTGCTTCTGGCACAGTCACATTGGTTAGGAGAAGAAATTAACTCAGGAAAATTATACTGTCCTGCAGAACTCTTCCTAATGCTAATTTATCTGCAAGGAGACAGAGGGGGAGGACAAAGCCATTGAGGGTCACTGACACCTCCTCCCTTCAGGCAGTCATTCCTCATTCTCCTTTGAGATCTGATCATCACACACAAGGTTTGAGACATTAATAGTTGGGTTCTTACAGACTTGCAGAAGAGTAGCTGTACATTAGTTACACAAAACTCATTAGTAAAATCAGAATGGTTCGTTCTTTAAAACTTGTCTATGAACATCTTTTCCCACACCCTTAGAAATTCATTATGAGTTTTTTTTTCCCTATGCTTACTTCTTTCTTGCTGCATAGTGTTGGGTATCCAGTTGGTCACATGGAATGTAGAAATGAGAGCCACACAGTATTTTTGTTACAGAATCACTTGAACAATCATTTTAAATACACCTCTATTCTGCAAACAAACATCTGTTTCTTCCAGAAGATGAGTGCTTCTACAGTAGTACCTATCAGAATAATCTTCTAGTCCGCAAGTAGATCATGACTGCCCCACCAAATGACACCTTATGTATTGCAGCACAAAAGGGATCCAGGTTTTACCATCCTTATCATATCGTTACCTACTGTTGCATTAGTTCCACTGTTCTCACAGAGTAATGTACCGGTCAACAGGGATCAAAACAGCAAAATTAGTCCTTAGTATTAAATCAGAAAACTCTGTTCTCTATTCATGACTTAATGACTAAAAAGAAAAAGTTAAGAATTTTTTTAACATGAAATCTTAGGTCCTGTTTTGTTGAGTGGAGCTTGGAACAAGATAAAAATAAAAAGTTCTATTTGCTTGAAGTAATCTGTTGTCAGAGCAGAGAAGCACACAGAGAGATGCAGGGACATGCTTTGCCAGGTGTGCAGTGTTTTATGCTAATCTGATGCAAGCTAGGCAGTTTTCCAAGCTAACAAGAGCTCCAGGGAGACTTTTCATCTCAGATTCCTGTATTATCAGCTCCTGAGGAAGCTCTTGCAGTTAAATGGAGCCATGTCGTCTTGTGATTTAGGGAGTACTTTTAAGATCCTGCAGAAGTGTTCCCATAGCCCATTTTCAAGTCCCCACCTTTAGAAAGAATGAAATGAAGTAGTGTTTGTTGAGCATCCTGAATTCATCATTAACAAAAGCCAGGTTGTGTTAAACAAATTAGTTCTAGAACACAAATATAGAAATCGTTGTTGAGAAGGCAAAGTGAAACGAGAGAAAGAAAAATATGGAGTGTGTTTATTTAGCATTTGACTTTAAGTGGGAAAGTGAAAGGTAGAACTGTCTCGTTTTTATTTTCAGAATGAGAAGCTTGAATCTTGTGCAGAAAAGAAAAAAATCCCTATGATTTAAAAGTTATTTGGGAGAATTTCTGAGTAAATTAATAAAATCTAAAATTAAAAAGAAAAAAGTTCCAACTTGATTTTGTCTTTATTTGAAAGGTGTTTGGGTTTTTTTTTCCTGAAACATAGCCCTTTCTTTCCAAATTAAGCAAATGTTTTCAGAATCTCAGTTCCTATATTATTCTGACTAAAATGCTATTTTTTCATCTTCTACGTTCTCCATTCCATAAAGCTATTCTACTTCACAACTCTTATGTTCTATGAACATGCTTTTTGCACACTGTCCTTTCTGTGACTGAAGAGGGCATATGCCTTCTTTTCTCAGTCATGAAAACTGTAGAGCTTTTGCTCTGATTTTCCTTCTTCACCTATTTGTCAGTAGGTCATAGAACAAATAGAAGCCGAAACAACATCAAAGAGATTAAAAAAAAAAATCAAAGCTGTGCTCAGAAAGAGTCAATTAACTCCAGAACAAAGATCTACTCAGTGAAGCTGAGAAACATGTGAAAATAAAAGGCCAATTTTCATTAGACACATCTTTGGAAATCTTCATTTATTACACTTTAAATAGCCCTTTTTTGTTTCTAAATGATAAAGAACATCAGGGTGGAATATGTAAGTGGGAGAAAGAAAGAAAATTCGACATAAGAGGCAGAGGATCAACTTGCAGAAGTAAAGTAATACTCATTATAGCTTTCCCTCAAGTCTGTCAGTCCTTTAACATTTTCTTATTTTCCCATAGGGAAAATTTGGTGCCAGTCATTGCTTCTTCAGTGAAGGATACCTAGGCTTGTGACATCTGATTTGCTTGAAAAATATGGGTGTGGTCATAGTGCCGCAAACCATCCCTTCAGATGTGCAAGCATTTTCAAATGATTTCTCTGTGAATTATGTTGAAAGTTTTCATAATATAGCAGGATGTTGTTAGTTCTCATGCCTTTGTAGAAGGGCAATGTCAGCTACTGCAAATGTTCAACTGCAATTAAGTAACTTTATTCCTCTCTGCTTAGAAGAGGGATGTGTTTCCCCCTATGTTCATCAAAATTAAAATACATTTTCAATGTATAGCAGACTCTCAGTGTCAGACACTATTAATGACTTTATACTGAGCCATGAAGACCACTCCTGTTGTTCTGCCAAGTGTTATAAATGTGCCTCACCACCGAACAAACATCCAATGAGAGAGCTTGATCCTCTTCCTGTTGGCTGACCATAAAGCCATCCCTGACTTCTATGAAATTACTTGTGAACCTCTACATTTTAATGGGTGGGATAGATATCAATTGAAGGAAAAGAGCAAAAGACCAGTATATGACAGTCAGTGCACTGACAGAAATATTTTCCCCCTGTTGCAGAAGCAGCTCTGGTTCCCTGCTGCTGTAGGTAGGTCAGTCAGTCATTATGAGGGTAGGTAGGTCAGTCAGATCAATGCATGACCTTCACAGATCAAGAACTATCAAAACACTGTTGCTCATCCTTCTTGTTGCAAGATACAATGGAAAGTTATCACTGATAAAGGACATATTGAAGTGTGTTGACGCTAAAATTTCTGGACCCAGACAACATTTTTCAACAGGTACTTGGATGATATCCTTTATATTATAAAATAGCAACAGGACCCTAATTTCTCTCAGTCCCCATTTTCATTTTTATCTTACTGATCTTGAAGAGCTTTCAGCCATTTCTCTTCAGCAACTTATTATTTTTCACATCTGACAAATGTTTCTGATGCTGGGGGACAGTGTTTCCAAGAAAGATGTAGGAATGATGGAAGACTCTTTGTTATGGACTTACATAGTGTATGTATTATTTGCTTATGTCTGTATGACTTGTATTTGTGTTGAGCTTGTGCTCTGTGACAGTACAGGATTGATGAGATCAGTAGTGCTGATCTTTCCCCTTGAATAAGCCACTGATTTAAGTGGACACTGCTGGACTAAATGGACATACTATCAGCATTAAAATGTAATTTCATTTGTTTTGTATACTGTCCTATCTAACTGAAGTAGCAAGATTTTTTCTTGTCAAATTTTAATTGATAGTCAAGATAATAAGTAGGGTAATAGTACAAAGAAATAGAGAAAGGAGAAGTTGATAAGAAATGAAGCAATTCAGATGGCTGGCACTATTAAAGATAGTAATTATCCTCCTCTGATAGTTATATGAAATCTGATTGATGTTTCTCTGCACATAGTAAATGAAGCATGTTATATTTTCCTTTTTCTTTTGAAGTTATTTTGTGTCGTGCTTGAAAATTTTTAGGAACCATTAGTGCACTGTACTGTGAATTAAAGGATAGTAGTTATATTAACTTATTTTCTGCCTTTTTTCACTCTGAGTGCACAAATGCTATATGTCTCAACCAGATATGGACCAGTGAAGTTAGTTTTCTCTGTTGTGGACAGATAGGGATTGAAGAGCTATGAGCTTTAAAACCTTGGTGGTAGACAAGATCTTGCCTCTCTCTTTATCTCCTTGCCTCCTCCTCCTTCTGCTGCTACTGAAGTATGTCACATCTCTCCCTCTCCCCTCTTGATCCATTTGCTGTCAATGCATTTATCAAAAAACCCCTTCTGCTTCTGGTTCATAAGGAATCATAAAATTATTTGGGTTGGAAGAGACCTTTTAAAAATCCTCTAGTTCAGCCCCCCTGCCATGGACAGAGACATGTGTCAGTCAGATAGGATGCTCAGAGCACCATCCAACATGACCTTGAATGTTTCCATAGATGGAGCATCCACAACTTCTCCAGGCAACCTGTTCCAGTGTCTTCACCACTCTCCTTGTGAAAATTTTCTCCCTTGTATTTGGTCTGTATCTACCCTCTAGGAAAGCTAGACAACTGCAGAAAATATTCCCTTGAAGAGGTTAGAGGAATATGGCTGTTGGTTTCATGCATAAGGTAGTAATAATCTTTTCTGACTAACTCGTCTGGACCTTACTATTGCTTCAAACTGTAAGGGAGGATTCATTTGGATTTTAGGGCTGGTAGGCATATTGCTCTGATTTCTGAATTTAAAGACTTGCTATATCATTAAGTCAAGTTTCACAGAAGATGGTCCTCTCAGTCTTCACTCACCTCTTTCTCTGTATTTGTAAAGAATATTTAGTTCATAATTCTTGTTGTCATAGATAATATTTATATTCTGACTTAAAAAATCACTCCTCTTTGCTGAAAATTTATCTTTCATGAAATACCAGCAAAATCATTACATCTGATGTGAAGTATGTTCAGAGATGGGAGTTGATTTTATTTTTCTCCTCACTGCGAAGGGAAATTACTTTTGGTTTTAAATTAAATCTGAAATGTAGTAGCTCAAAATATGTAGTTTGCATCATGTTGTGATGCCATGTGTGCATATCTAGAAGATTTTTTGTAAGGGGCAAAAAACTTACTTTCTCATAAGTGCAAGGCAGTGATGATCATTTCACAAAGCAAAATCTACTGTAATATCAAGGAGTCTTTCAGAATGAAAACCAGAATGGACTGACCTTATGTATCATCATTAACCCTGTATATAGGCTTTATTGGACTGACAGAAGAAATTATCTTGCAGAAAGAGTGTTAACTTGCTACTTTTAACTGGTTTTCTCTGGAATATAAGCAGGTGAGAATACCACACTTTTTTTTTTTTTTTTTTTTTTTTCCTGACCATATTTCATTCTTGGAAAAATCAGTATTTATGTTTGTCTTGATGAACACTGTGAAAAGTCAAGTGAAAGAATCATTGTGCTTGAAAGTGCCTAAAGATGTAGCTCTTCTACTAGGTTCTTGGAGGGTTTAGGTCTTGAATATTAACTTAAAAGTACAGCAGATGATTTGCTATACTACATGTCTCATTGTAAGTAACCCTGTCTAGTGAGTCAAGACATAACCCAGCTCTCCATGAAGACAAACTTTTGCTATGACAGCTTACCCAAGTATTTCACTTGGGAGCTTGTATCTGATGTATACATTTGTTTAGTCCTGCAAAATATAGTTGAAGACAGTAGGGACCAGCTAAACCAATTTTGTCATTCTGATAAAGGGACTCTCAGAATTACAGGTATACCAAGGAAAGAGTCTAATGAGTGAGGAGTTTGTCCACAAAGTTATGGCATAAAAGTTCCTGTTGATTCTTCTGACCAAGTCTAGAAAAGGAAGATGGCACCAAACTAGAAAGACCTAGAGATGGAATTAAGTACTGTAATTCAAACGTGACTCAGATTCAAAATTCAGTGGAATGAGGTGAGTCTTTCTAGGTCAGACACGTCCCTGCAAATATTTCTCAAAACACTGCATCAGGATCTATTTGGTCATTTTTTTCTTATGTGGGTGCACATGCAGTGTCCCTCTGAATTGCTCAGGATTCTCTGTATCATAGACACTGTATAGTATTGATGTAGGAATGCAGCTGCACAAAAAGTGCATGAATAACTGAATAAAACGTGATAAATGAAAAAGCAAAGAAAATTAAACTGAACTGTCAACTGAAGTGTAAATAAAATTGTATCATAATTATGAGAAGCCACAACAATTGTTCCAGGTCTGCTTGTAGGAGTGAAAAGAATCTATTGACAAATGTCTCATTTACAAAGAGCCACAAAGATAAGCACAGTGCTGACAATTTCTCAGAGAATTTTTACTGGAATTTCAGTGGCATGAGTAGCATTTTATCATAATTCATACATTTAAGATAGTGCTCTGCTTCACAAGGAAAAAATTAAATTATTAAAAAATATAGCCTGTTATTTGTACTTATAAATCAGTGTATGCCATGCTTTGCTTTAACAACTGATTACAGGAAGAAATGAACATACAGTTAAGAAGGATCTCATAATAATTCAGAATATAAAGGAGTAAATACTTCTAGTAACATGCAGAATGTATGTATCAAAGGAATGGTATTCTGGTGTCAGTTTTAATGAGGACTATAGCTACTTTTCAGAACTGGTATTTAATGATCACAAAGTTTTGGTTTCTTTCTGTCTTCCTTCTGACCCAAGCAGATATTTAAACTAATTTAAATTGAAATAATTATAGCATATTCCAGGAGATTCTTATCCTTTGATTCGGGCAGAGGAGCAAGATGGGAAAATGAGACATCTTTCCATATATTCTGGAGGACAAATCTGTATGGAATTGACCCATAAAGAGTTAAAAAGATGTGAATACATTTTGCCTGATGTTTTATGATAGAAGAGATATGGAGACTTTAAGGGTCAGAACTTCTTTCTGCATAATATTCTTGATACTTTTCAGGGGAAGATTTAATGGACTAGGAGACACATTGGAAACACACATGTAGTTTGCAGCTGGGGTGTGTAAAAATCTAGTATAGAGCGGAGATCCTCTAAAACTGTCCAGAGGCTGTGGGTGAAGACAGAGAGTCTGGGGCTATTTTGGTTCCCTGCAGATTTTATTTCACATTACGTGTTTTGACCATTTTTGAAGCTGTAAATGGAATAAATATTCAAACCATTTGTAAGAAATACCCTCTAATGTAAATCCAGCCATGTATTATAGATGTCTTTAATAAGGAGACAGATATGTATGAAATAATGTTTATAACACAGCTGATAGCAGCAAAAATTTTCAGTGATGGATCTCCAGTCGCTTGTCAGTAACATTGTCATAAAGCATATTAAAATAGTCCAGTCACATTGTACACAGTAAAATATCCCTTAGATTGTTAGGGAGCTTTTATGAAATCTGACTTTTCTAGAAAGACACCACAAAAACTTTCAAAGAAGGAACCTGGTTCAGCCACACATTCACTCTTCAAATACAAGCCTTGTATTGTTCCAGATTTGTTTAAATTGAATTTAATACACATGATCAATTGGGATGCCAAATGAACTGCATACCTGAAGCCTGAGTTTCTGAGAATAACTCCTCCACTAGTGTAATTTCTGTAACTGGAGTAATTTCATGCTTGAAATAATAAGGGATCTCAATCTCATAAATTTAGCGAAGACAGAGAAAAAAAGATTAAAATGAAAATAACAGACATTGACTTCTAGGGACATAATGATAAAAAAACCAAACACCAGCAACCTTATTCAAGTTTGAATTGTTAAACATATTTTTGCTGATGATTTCAGGGAACTAGAGATGGAGATAGAATGATACAGTGTGCTTCATCATCTGACTGCAGGAACATAGAGAATAGAAATTTTGATATGTAGGGGTTTATTGACTTTTGTGCAATTCTCCTAAGCAATAGTTTTTTGGTTTTTTTTTTTTTAGTTGTAAATTTTATTTCTAGATAGGATGAACCCTTCAGAAGATAGTTCTTAAGGAGTTTTAATTCCAAATATTACATTCCATTCAAATCAGAGATACAGATACTAATTTAGCTAATTGGTACTGAGCAATGAATTTTAGAATACATAAAATCTATCCATCTTAATTACCTGGTTAGAGTTTTTAAAAATGAGATCAAATTAAGCCATGAGATGCATGTGATTTGAATGGCAGATAGAAGTTAGAGATGGCAGTTAATTTTCACTTTTCCTTGGGTGTTAAGTGTGACTTTTTGGATGATGATTTTAAAAAATTGTGGAGCTTACAAAACTAGGATATTATCTAGTGAAACTGACTAGAAATTCAATCTGTAAAGAATGGAAAGCTCAGAGTAGTATACTCTTGTATCAGAAAGTGTTAAGGTCTTTAAAAGCCATCACGTGTATTTAGATAATCTGAACTACTAGTCAATATCTTTCTCCAGACAGTGTACATTATTTATCCACTAGTGTTCATTAAAACATCTGCGCTTTCGGTCCATAAAATCATCAGAGTAATATGCATCTAACATTATTTTTAATAGTTATTAATGCATGTTCAGTTAAAGACATTTCAATTACTGATATGGAAGTTGGAACTACTCATGTTTTACAATGTATTGTCTTTGTAGCTTTGTAATTTAAATTAATGTTATACTTGACAGAGTTGTAACAGATGATCCGATGATCCCAGATAATGGATAGTCCCACTACTATGTCCAGAAGACCAGCTTTCTTAAAGCATTAGAACTTGCAACAGGGTTCAAGAGATCGTTTAGCCACACTTTGGTGACACTAAAAGGCTAAATTTTTTTAATATTTGGCCTGATTTGTATATGATTCCTGAATATATTTTCAGGGGTTTGTAATAGCATGGGATATACTTCTACATTGCGAAACTAGTGCACATTGATACGTCAAATATTACTTACTGTACTTTGTTCTGGTTAATGTTTCATACACTGAACATTAACTTGCTATGAGCATTTTGAATAGGTATAATTTCTGAAAATCCCTTAAGCTGCCAAAATTTTCCCAACTTTTAAAACCCAAAACATTGGAGACTATCTTGGAAAGTAGAGATATGAGCATAATATGGCATTTACCGTGAAGCAGCTAAATGCACCATAGCTTCACTGCTGAGCAGTGGTGAGGAAGCAGCTCTGGGTTGGGGTATACAGGGTAACATTCTGCAGGTAAGTAAAATGTCCAGTTAAAATGTCCACTGGGCAGCAAGTGTCCATGTTCACTTGTGGAAAAGTAATCTAGAAGTCAGCTAAGAATAAGATAAAATGTATTAGGGACAATTTTACTTTGAAGGGAACACACAGTGCCTTCACAGGGAGCCAGGTTCACAATATGAATAACTCAGATTGTTGTTGAATTATGTGACTGATCAGTAAGGACTTACGAGATACACCTAATTAATTGCTGACATTCAGATGTGCATAGAATATACATGAACCTTGCACCTCTCAGCTGTAGATTAAAGTCCACTGAGTGACTTTACTACTTTTGATTTAATTCAATTTCCAGGAGCAAGGGAACAGTTCATGAGAATTGCAGTTTGAATCACCAGGCAGAATATTCTTCATTCCAGCCACAAGAGGCTGCCCATTTCTCCTTGAAGTTCCTGTCTGGGTCTTAGATGCAGTGGGACAAAGAACTGGGAGCTGTTAAGCTGATTATTAAGAGCTTTTAAGGCAGACCTTGGACATTTTTCCAGAAGTGATTATAAAATGGGCAGAAATGTTTCAGTGAAAGTTTTGGCAAAGGGCTGTTCATCCAACGCAGATTGAGATGCAAGTTGTGAATACACGGAGGGAATTTTTAGCTTCCTTTTGTAAAGGTCAGATCTGATACCAAAACTAATCAGAACCCTTAGGATGTGCTCATTTGATCGGGAACTGGATATGCATCGACTCATACTAAGTAGAGGATTGTTAACTGTAACAGAATACAAACAGGGATTTGTGAAAGCAGGTCAGCTAACCTCAGCCACCTCCTTTTGGCAAGCATCCATTGCACAGGTTTTTTTCAGAGTATGTCCTAACAAACTAGGATTAAGCAAAACACAATTAAAAGTAAATTTGGATTCCTAACGTAAAGATGTTTTCTCAGGTGTGGTGTTCTTACTTTTGTGTGCCGTAAATAAATACTACTGTTCCCATCTTTTTAATATTGATATGGGGGTTGTAATGTCCTGTTAGAAGCCCAGACTGAGAGGCAACAGGGAGGTCTGGGGGTTTATACGATGAGTCTCTGGATTCCTGCTGCTGCTGCATAAACTAATGAAGGTTTAACCTGATTTGGATACCCACGTTTTGTATTTTTGCTTTTTTAATGCATGTGTGAGCTATTAGGTCCCCAGTCCATCTCTGAGTACCATCATGTCACAGGTTTGTGGTTGCTTTTTTTGTTTGCTTGGTTGATTTTTGTTTTGTTCTTTGGGTTTTTTGTTTTTGTTTGTTTGTTTGTTTTGTTTCTTTGCTTGTTTATATGTATAAAAATCTGTGTAAAAAGTTCTCTTAGTGATTGACTTTCTAGCAATATATAGAACAAACAACATTTTCCCCCAGGCAGGGAATAGTTAATTTTCATCTGGATACTTTTTTGTTTTACAACAAATATATAAAAGCAAGCTTTTATTTCAAATAATAAAAGGGATATTATGCTTCTGATCAGTTTTTTTACAAGAAATAAGTCATAAAGTGAATTAAAACACTATTTTGCATTCAACAGATCATTTAGTAAACAAGCATAGAAAATTAGAACCCTATTGATATGATAATATATAACTACAACTGTACTATTTTCTGGATCACAAAATTTTAATTAAAAATAGTAGAATACTAAGCCAACCTTACTCTTTACTCCTCACTCTTAATTGCTGAACATCATGGAACTTTGTTCTTTTTGTCAAATTTCTACTAAATCAGACCTGATTATTACAACCCCAAAGTGTATAAAATTAAGCCCCTCTTGATAAAATGGTGTAGAAATAAAAATACTGCTTTTCAGAACACCAGCTTTCAATACCATGTTATCAGATATACTCTAAAAGTAATTTCATTTAAAATTCATCTGTAATCAAACTAGGAAGTTGATATTATTGGAATCATTCTCTTTTAAATTAGTTTTCTCATCCCTATCCCCTTCTTATATAAATTGACTCTTCAGATAAACAATTTGTCAAATATTAAATAAATTATTTTAATCCCCTTTTAAGAAAGTTTTTCAGAGAAAAGAAATTAAAAAGCATATCCAAAACTGCACATTGGCACCATATAATTTTTGATTTGTAGTCAAAGAGGTTCTAGTTCTGTATGGGAAGGCATAGGTTCATTTCCCATTGTCATAATATTTCTCTTTTATCTTCATCATGCTAGCATGAAAACTGTGTTTTGATGTCCAGCGTTATGATGACTATGATCTGAGTTTTTCTTCTTTTTAAATTATAAGAAACAGTTCTTTATTCCTTATGTACAGCATAGCATCAAAATAGATGATCTTCATAGATTTACTGTTGGTAGGTAACATTTGACTTAAAGGATGTTCACGATTTCATTCAACTATTTTGCCATGGAGGAAATTTGGATGCATGGTGATTGACTGTTGAATGTTACAGCAATCGTTTGATTGACTTCAGTGTGCCCACTATTTAATGTAGCTAACACCGTTAATGTTTTGATGCTGATTTCAGAAGTAAATGCACTCTTCTGCAGCATGTCTGTATGTACTGGGTCTGTCTGGGATGGAGTTAATTTTCTTCACAGAAGCCCAAATAGTTCTGTGTTTTGGATTTGTGATAAAGCAGTGTTGATAACACACCAGTGGATTGGTTTTCATTGAGCAATGCTTGCATGGCATCAAGGCTTTTTCTCTTTCCCACTTTGCATCCCCATCCCCAGTGAGTAGACTGGGGGTGGGCAAGAGACTGGGAAGCGACACAAGCAGAAGGGAGGAAGTGAGGACACTCAGGATTATAGTGTTTGTCTTCCCAAGTAGCTGTTATGATTGCTAAGTGCACAGCTTTTGCTTCGCCTATTAAATTGTTGTTACCTTAATCCTTGTGTCTTCCTACCTTCTATGTTCTCCCTGTCCTGTGGGAGAGAGGAATCTGTGAGCAGTTGTGTGGTAAACAAATGGGCATGGAGGAACTGAGAAGGGAGGTGTGTGTACATATTCACCAGGAGAATTGAAATATCAGCCTATTAGATTTCAAGGAAGTTGAATCCATGATCTCCAAGTATGATCCAAATCACTTCTGAGTTATTCTTCTAAGTCTTTTTTGTGGTCAATCTTTAGATTAGGTATCTCTAGATATCAGTAAGACATCTTTTTTCCTTGCTCCTCTAATTTCTAATACATCCAGGCCATAGCAACAGAAGAATGGGGGAAAGAATGAAATAAAGGGGGGGTAAAAAATAGTTACTGAACTGCTTACTTTTTCAAAGTACTTGTGATTATAACTTCTAATTAAGTATAGCAAAAGGGATGTACTTTAATTAAACATTTCTTTTTGCACTTAGAATCAAGATCACTGCATCAACACACAAAATACACTGATTGCATTAAAAAACAACCAACTAAACCCCCAGTATATGAAGAAGTTATAATGTGGAATATGTATTTTGGTGGAACCAAACTTTTTTTTTTTTTTTTCATATTCCAGCATATGATTAAAGCAGTTTCCAACGCATTTTTTGGTGTGGAGCTTGACCTACTTTCATATTCTAAGGTTTAGTAGAAAATATTACTTGTATTATATTCCTTCTTTGTAAAAATCTATATTATCAATCTTTAAGAAAACTGCACTAAACTATAACTAGTACGTGTGCAATTTAAGTTATAATAATGATTTACAGCTGAATGATACCATTCTATGATTAGGAATCTTGTACTAATATATAGACATTGTGCTCAAAGCAATAATCTTTACTCAAATAAGCAGTACCTGGAAAATCATCCATACTCATGTAAATAAGAAATTGCCTACATTTCTAAGGAATAAAGTGTCAACTCCATCAATTACTTAATCATAAGACCTTACACTGTTTAAGGCTTTTTATGCACATGCTGCAAAGGAATAAATGGACATTAAGAAGACACTTGATTTGCAAAAGGCATATGAGGCAGTAAGTCAAGTGGATTGGTTCCCACTGTCCTTTTAGTATCAGATTGCTAGACAGTATCATTTTTGCCCCAAAACCTCTTTTCTTACTCTTAATGCATCTTTTATTCTTCTTTCTAAGGTATCTGAATGAAGGAGCTTTTTCTTGGGAGAACAACTACTTTAAATGATGAACCTTAAGGTGTAAAAGAGTTAATTTAAATGAATGGTTTAAAATTGAACTATTAATCTTATAACTGTGGCTTCTGTTTCAGACTTTAGAAAAAAGTGTAGGTATCCATAGACTTGTCTGTTTTTTTTCCAGTACTCACAGAATCACAGAGTCGCAGAATGTTAGAGGTTGGAAGGGACCTCCAAAGATCATCAAGTCAAACCCCACTGCTAGATCAGGACAAAACTAGAGCAGATCATGCCAAAATGCATCCAGGCAGGTCTTGAAAGTCTCCAGAGAAGGAGGCTCTACAACTCTTAAAGTAAAGAAATTCTTCCTCATGTTGAGGTGGAACTTCCTGTACTCTGGCTTTATAGTATGTAGGATTATAAAAATACCAGCTCTCTGTACAAACCTCACTTTGCTCCCTATTAGTGTTATTATTCATTCCTACTCCCTTCCAAAGGGATGGGGAGGAGAAAAAGCAATAAAATGCTCAAGTGTCAAGAGAAAGGACAGGGAGGGCTCACTCATGAATTATGATCATGGTCAAAAGACAGACTTGGGGGAAATAAAATCAATTTAGTTTAAAAAACAAAACCACCACCAATTTACCAGTTGAAGACATGAAGTAATTTTCTTGCTGAGCACATTGATGAGAAAAAGAAGGGTGCTATGTAGTAGGAAGAGGAGAATAGATTAGGACAGGAGATATTACTATTTCATATGTAGATTTCATGGTAGATGCTACTAAGATTTTGTTACAATCAGGTTTAATACCTCCCCCTTCTCAAATTATGTTGACAGACAAAAATGATTTTGTTCAGTTCAAGGGTTATCAGTGGTTCAAAAAGTCATCAGTCCTTTAAAGAAGCAGTATTTCTTGATTCTTTTATGGAGAAAATATAGTCAAACAGATACTAAAATTTAAAGCACAGCACAAAAATGTGTGTTTTGTTGACTTTCAGTGTGACCTGTGCTGCTCACTGTCTAGGGTAGTAGAGGAACAATGGTGGTATTAAGCTTATAAATCCAGTGGAAGTGGGATTTTGACACCTGTCATCTATTAGTTTCTTTTAAAGTCTTCAAAACATTTGACACTTTGGGAAAAAAACAACCTAAAGCTGAAACTTCCAAACATTTTTAAAATGAGCTTCAGTGAATTGGGTTTAAAAACTTTGCTGCATTTCTTTTTCTTTATATGTGAAACAGATCATGAGACTGGAAGGAAACTCATCTTCACTTTGCTTATGTTCTTTTTTAGTTTCACTTCATATATCTACTATATATTCCAGTCTATTCTACTTAGTATTATAAGGTAAATTTGTATTAAACAGCTTTTATCAGTGGTGTTCTCAAAGGTGAAATAATATGTCATTTTGTTTTTTTTTTTTTTTTTTTTTTTTTTTAATAAAGTCATCTCTTGAGTCGTAGGCAAGCTTCCTGTCCTCTGAAATTTACTGCCCTGTCTCCATGGATTTAAGTGAAAGTGTGCCATGGGTGTTTTAAGATCCACTCCCATTCTTAATTCTGATTCCATCTTTTCAGCTACTCATATGTCATGTTTACTACAGAACATCTGGAAAAAATCATACTGAGGTGTGGTCTAAAGTATGCAGTAATTCTGGCACCAAAATATTGGAAACTGTTAAAAGCTTTAAAGACAGTGAAACTACAATACAGCTGTTTCTCTCTCTCTCTTCCTGCCATAGCCTGCCAAGTGCATGCAGTGAGGGTGTTAAATAGTTTTGTTTAAGAACAAGAAGTGAAATGATTTGTAGCAGCTTGAATCTGTTTGTGCAAGCATACTTGTTTACTGAAATTCTTTACAGTGCATTCCCAGGGGCTATGGAAATTGGGCCAAGAACAAGCTCAGCTATGCTATTGCTCCACTCTACTGTCAATATCAGCTCTTCTCAGGGAAAGGAGGTCTCCATCTCCCTCTATCTGAGAACAATTCAGAACTTGCAGGACGAGAATAGCATTTTTCTTTGTTGAAATGTAAATGTGGGGAATACAGTGATACAATTCATAAAAAAAAAAAATGTAGCCTTCATAAACTGAACTGTATGGACACTAAGTCTGAGACTTAGAAAAAATTTTGTGGCAACAAACCATATTGTTTAGCCTTCAGTCAGCTTAATCTGTCTTAGATGCTTTAAATGGGTCTCCATCTCAAAACACTTCAACGGTAAGAAGCTTTATCATTATCTGTCCATGTTCCTCATGATTCTTCACCACTTTGACTGTGACACTCTAGGATGTAGAAAAACAAAAGTGTTGAAAACATTGCCATGGCATTTGTTGCATTACATGCAAATTAGGTCTATTTTTTCAGGAAGCTGATTTCTGAAAGTATTTTATTTTCCCATTGACTTTTGATGTTGGTCTTGATTTTAAATATAATTTAAGAAGAAAAGAAATGTGTTTTAAAACTATTAAGTTTGTGTCATAAAAACCAAAACTGTATTTAACAAATGTTTTGAGGACTTTTTCCATTTGTGTGTTTGTGTGGAAACATTTTTATAAATACGTGAATATTCAAGTGTTTTTCTATTTCCAGCTCGCTTCTTAGAACGAGGTGAAAACACATAGGAGGAGATAGGTTTTATTTTCTTATGAGAGATACTGATCATGCACATCAACTAACATCAGAATCATAAAAGTCCGATTTGATTCACACATTTCCTAGGCATCCACTGCTATTCTCTGTAACGACGATCATTGCTGCAGTCACAGTCTAAATACTTATTTTCAGTTCTGATGTTTCCTGTCTTTAAAATTGTTGTCCACTTCTAGAAAGTAAACTGACTGACTGGTGGATTTTGTGGAGCACTTTCCCTCTTAAAAATCCTGTTTCATGTATCTCTTGTGTGTGAAGTACTTACAATGTGCTTCAGTTCTGAAAACATGAGCTCTGATCTTGGGGGAAAGAATACTGAAAAATATCTGGGGGGTACTGAGTACAGCTTTGGGCTTTGTAGTACAAGAAAGACATTGATATACTGGAGTTAGTCCAACAGAAAACCACTAAGAAGTCTGATGTCTGGATGCACATGATGTAGGAAGAGAGGCTCTGAGGAATGGTTTTGTAGAGTCTGTAGTATAGAAAGTTGAAAAGAGACAGATATTTCTATTGTATTCAACTACCTAATGGTAGAGTGCAAAGAAGGAGCAAGGCTTCTTCCAGTAGTAGGAAAAGAGGCAACAATCCCAAATTGCAACAATAAAAACTCTGCAAAAATAATATAAAATAAAAACATACTACAGAAAAAATAATTAGTGAGAGTAGGAAAATATTGAAGCAGGCTGTCCAAAGAGGGTAAAGGAATCTTTGTCCCTGGAAATACTATGTATTCATCTGGACAAGCATCTGAGCAAGGCCTATATCGACATACTGGAGATAGCTATATCTGTGTAAGCCTGCCAGTGATGATATTGTGGAATACTACCTGGACTTTGTAGATACAGAACAGGAGGGCAGAGGAAAAGGAGGCAGACTTGTAGGACCTAAAAAACATAATGATTGTGACAAGGTTCACTGGAGAATGGGCCTGAAGTGTGAGATGGGAACTTTCTCCATGTGTGAGAGACAAATTCTCTTGTCATTCCACACTCATGAAACACAAAGGAGACTTGGAGGGTGTTCCCTATTAATAATCTAGTGGGGAGTATGTATGTG
Organism: Todiramphus chloris collaris; assembly: GCA_025345505.1. Taxonomy (NCBI): domain Eukaryota; kingdom Metazoa; phylum Chordata; class Aves; order Coraciiformes; family Alcedinidae; genus Todiramphus; species Todiramphus chloris. The sequence goes on from JANVCC010000019.1 coordinate 18,690,099, forward strand.
TACATGAGGGCTTCAATTCTGTATTAAAGTGGGATAGAGGAGCATTAAGAGTGCTGATGACTACTGCACAACCCTCTGGTTTTTGCCTCCCTGGAGAACTGTACTTTTCTACTTGGAAGCAAGGTGGAAAACATAAATGTGCCATTCTACAGTTCATAATATGCCATACAAATCAGGTTTCCATGCTGATTCCTTCCAGTTTATGTTCTGAGTTTATGCCAGTGTCTCCAGTACTGTTACTGTGTATCTGGTTCCTGAAGACAAAGTCAGGGTGGACAAAGATATTCAAGACAACTCTGCCTTATTTCTGTTTGTTAGGGCTCCAAAGATAGTTTATAGAAGTTGATTTACCTTACCTTGGATGCTCCCTGAAGGAAATTACTGCTAGGATAATATAGCTCTTTAAAATAATCAGTAGCCGGCAGCTGTATGTCTAAGTAGAACAGTTTCAGCCTAATATTTAAGGAACTGTGAATTTATGAAGCAGCAGTGATGCTTCTATTAAAAATTAATATGTTTTCCATGAGAACAGCAGCTAAATTATTGCTGGTTTTTAGCTTAAATACATGTAGCATCTGATTAAAATGTTTGAAACATCTACTATGTGGCTTTATCAGTTGGACATTTTAAATATTCTACTTAGCAATTACCACATTTCCATGAGTACCATTCACCTAATGAGTGTGATCCGTATTTGTGTTGATAGGCTACTTTGTCTTCCATCACTGAGGGATCCTTTTTTAAAAGAGATCCAACAGTAATTAATGTCATCTCTGAAATTGTAACTTGCCATTCAAATATTACAAAATAAGTTAGAGTTATTGACTTAAAAACCAAAAATACATTTGCAATAAAAATATGTAAATAAATTAATCCAGACATTTACCACATAAAATTACTGTCTTCAACTTTTAACACTCAGATTGAAATAATAACTGATCTAGATATCTTTATCAGCATCACTACTTACTTTAAGTGATGTCTTGCAATTAAAATCTGATTTATGTAGCCCTTTATCTTATCTCATTGCAATACTATTCTGTGTTGAGAAGTGGTCTTCCCTTTCTTTTCTTTCTCTGCCACAGCTGCAGTATGGCTTTTCGTAGCTTTGGTCATCATGGCCAGATTTAAAACTAATGGGAATTTTGCCATTCAGAACACACAAGGTCATCAAAGGGGATGTCCTGTGTTCATGTGCAACTGTTTCATACAGCTTCATTTCTAAACAGATGAAGTTTGATAATTTCAGACTTTCTTTTTATTTATTTGTTTTTATATCAATGCAATTAATACTTATCTAGTGCAGTAAGTGTCCAGGACATCCAACTTAGGCTCATACCTTGCAAACTCACACTTAACACAAAGATCAGATGATGAAGACGAGTTTAAAAGATTGGAGTCAAAACAGTGCTGACATTAACCTTCCTTGAAGCTGGTTTTGGACTACATGTTTTTTGGAATGACCAGTTAGCCTCCTGGGGGTCCTTTCTGTCTGCAGGCCCATTCATCTTAGTCTGCATACTGGTTAAAAATGCACACAGTTTTCTGTTTCTCTTTTTCTCCATGGAGAATTCTACTAAATGGAGAAGAGGTACATAGTGCACAAGTAAGGTCAGAACAGACACAATCCTGGATAGTCATCAGATGGTGTATTTGTTATTGTCCCAGTTCTGCAGTGGACTTGAGTGAGAAATGCAGGAGTGGCATAGGAAGTTAACAATCGGCTCCACTAGCAGACCTTGGAGCCAGCCAGGCCCAACACCTAACTTTGGTTCCCAGACTGGCAACCCATTCAAAGGGATTTTTTAAGAGAAGTTCTAAACTTCTCACAACAGTTTCTCACAAGTGGTCACAACACTTACCAACCAGAAGGCATCCATTAAGAGTTAATGTTATTTTCACATTCTGTAACAAAAGATAGCAAAAGTCTTCTATCTCTTAATGAGATAAATCTCATTTTGAGATTTCTAAATAATATCCAAATGAGTTGATCTCTTAATTATTTCTCGTGCCAATGTCCCAAATGACAGTGTATGGGCCTGATCCAAAACGTGGTGGAGTCAATGAGATTTTTACTATAAACTTCAACAGCTTTTACATCAAAACTTCACTAAAGCCATAAATTACACACTGTAATAGTAAAGCTCACCACCTCCATGATTAGCATGAGTGCAAAAAGCATATTTAAAATCTAATGAGATTTATTTAAATCAAATCAGATGTGACCCCTCCCTCCCTAAGTTAAAAGGGGTTCAGACTCACATTTTGTCTTTTTACCATGTTCTCTGGACTTAGCTGAATGTTGTATTCTCCCCTCACTTTGCTGAGGCCATGCCCCGTGCAGAACAAAGTGTAAGATTCAGCAATGATAAACCAGCAAGAATCTGATTGTGTGCTGAAGTGCTGAACTGACCCTTCAGGGCAGAGGTCCTGAGTTTCAGTTCTGCTTCTAAAACTGATGCTATATTTTATCAGATCACACTTTAATATGAAATACAGAGCACTGATTTTTTGTTTGGTTGGTTGGTTGGGTTTTTCTGGGGTTTTTTTTTGGTTTTGGTTTTGGTTTGAGTGAATTATCTCCTTAGTGGTAAACATCTTCATTTTGTGCAAGTGAGGTACTTAAGACCTTTTCTGGATCTAATTCCAAATGCCCTGAAAGCCTAATCACAAATTCTTGTATAATAGCAAAACATTATATTAAGCACTATTTCTACATTAGAGAATGTAGGCTATTTAACTGTATTAAGAAAATACAAATACATGTGCTACAAATTTTACTTCAGCAAAGATCACCCATAATGAGTATTACAATAATATTCTCTTCATGTTTAAAATGATGCATTATAATCCCATAAGTACTCTACTTCTACTAACCTGTGAATTATTAACAAGGTGATAACCATGTTAATGAAGCTGCCTTATTAGGTCTTGATGGATCTTGTTAACATGCCAGTTGACTGTCTGGTGATGCGGAGGAGAAAAGGTTCCTAGAGAAGTTTGCCTATCAGAGTTTATTGTGACTCTTCTGAGGTTTTTCATTTAACTGCTTTTCAAGTTAAATATTTTGATTGCCCAATCAAAGTCCTGCATGTCAGTTTTATGTGGTTTTGTGACATATGAAGGAATTATGGCATACTGTAAGTAATGGGCTATTGTAAAATGAACTGTATTGAAAGTTAACCGTAAATTAGTAGCTCAGTATGTTAATCAGCAATATGACCACTTAAGGCAAATCTCTCTTAGAGCAATAACAAACCAAAAAAGAACCCACAGAAGGCAATTCCTTATTTTCATTGTCCTAGATACTTCTTCAAGCATATTAATGTTCTAGGATGTCAATGTACAGAGGGAAAGAAATATGTCCCTACAACACAGAAATAACAAATAGCATAAAGACTGAGTCAGCTTAGTTTGGTGAACCAAAAATCCGTCATCTGTTGTTCTTGAATCTTAAGGCAAAAAATACAAATCACATTAGCATATTTTTTTTACTTAGGAAAAACAGGCTGTTTGTTTGCATTTTGCATCTTTAATACTGAGTTGTCCACAGCAGCTTAAGGTACACAGAATAGAAATCTGTTTCCATAATATTTTCAGTTTGGATTTCAGTTTTTAATACGTGTCTGTCTGAAGTTTGAGGAACATATCTCAAAGAAACTGAACTTCAAGAAATCCATTACAAAACTTGTAAGAACTAAGTAGCTTTCATCAGCTTGAGCTTTTCATGTGTTGTGATAGAATTTATGTTTTATTTTATTATTTCCACAGCTTTATACCAGGCCTCTTGGAACCGTAATAATTAGAATGTATTTGAGGTTGCAGACAGGACATTCTGAGAAAGAAGTGTTACTATGAATATACCAAGTTTTAGTAGGTTTTGATGTCGGTTGCTGGAACACAGTGGCTTTGCACATTGGTCGATAAAGTACAAGATGCGCATTTTGTGGCCTAGTGACACTTACGACAACATTGGTGTAATCTGAAGCAGCGGGACATGTTCCTATCTTGAAGCAAAAGGATCAGGATATCGTGATAGGCTGAAATTGTGGGGTCTTGACATAAGAGGGGCGATGTGATCTTCAAGAAAGTGTCTGAACTTCCTATTTCATAGAAATAACAAAATATAAATAGTAACAAAAAATTGCAGTAAATTTTTCTAGTAAAATAGAATTTCTGAGATAGTGTTTCAAAAAGATTAGGCTAGTGTAATATTTTCACTTTCTCACCTATTACTGTGTTATAAACAAAGTTCAAAATATAGGACGCTACCTGCTAACGTGTCAAAACAACACTTAATATTAAGGAGAAACAGTGTGGAATAGTGATATACAGGGTTTCTTCTCTTTCTTCTTCCTTTCTTCTCCTTCCCCACATTATCAAAATATCACTACTCTTAAATATTTCCAGTAATATTTCTTAGATTTTCTTTTGACCACTGCAACTAATGACATTGATAAAATGACAATAAAAAAAAGTCACCTGGTTAAAGTTGAGAGGAAATTTTCTGCCTTTTTTTTTCTAATTAGTTATTTTATGATTCAAATATGCAGATGTCCTACTTTTCTTAAAATCAGCATTTTCTAATGGAAAACTGTTCCAATTTTAATCACTTTTTTGCTAGGTGGTTACAGATAATCCTCTCACCCAGTCAGTAACTTGCTGTGTGATGATTAATTTTCTGTCAGAAAGGTCTGATTTTTCTTAAGCAAATACTTTATTGAGCTCTTTATGAAATGTCTTTGAAGACTTCTCCACAGGAAAAAAAAAAGTTAAATCAATTCCAGCTTACGAATCTGTAACCAATGAATAATAGTAGTCTGATTAATGTCAAACTAATTCAAGTCCTGCAACTAGCTAGCTGAAACAATTTTTACTTCTTCAGGTACAAATTACATCTAAAATCCATAGAGAGTTTCTGGTCATACCAAACGTCAGTGTCTTGCCTGTACAACATGAATCTCTAATAAAACCCTGAAACGAGCAATTAAAAGAAATATGATTTAGACTTACAGTTAATGAAATGAAATTTCATTTTTGTAATCTAGAATTAATCTTCTCGTGTACTCTCAGACATACTCACAATATTTTGATATAGAAGCTTCCCTTAACAAAATAACTTAAGAAGTTTTTTTAGTACACAACGGGAGGCCAGCCTTTTTAGGGTTGGATGATTCATTTCTCCACACCACTGCTACGACAAGTCTGATGGAACCTGGCTGCTAAGAATTGCCTGGGCTGTGATTGGTGCTGAATTAGTCCCTGAGAGACACCACCTGGAGCAGAAAAGTTTCACAAAATGCTCTAACACAATTTCCAGCTGTATTAGCTATTTAGTGACAGCCAGCAAAACTTCATGTAAAACAACCACTAACAGGCCTTTATCTGTTTGGGATCTGCTTTCCACAACAAAGCCTCAACATAGGGCACTTCTAAGCATTGAATTCTAAGTATTCTATTTAATATTTGATTTTTTCTTTGTGCTTTTTATTATTTGTAATTTTTTTTTTGTCCTGCAGCCATACCCACATTTGAAGAGTAAATGAGAGTACAGTCCATATATTTAATGTTTTGAGCTTAAGTCCATGATACCTATTACACATCCTCCCACCATATATACTGGAACTCTGCAAACAGCATCCCCTTGCAAATTATTGTTAAATCCACCTAAGAGTTACATCAACTCATCAGTGAAAGTGCTGGTCCAGTAAAACTGCTACAAAATCTTATTTATGTAATTAGTGATGTCAGTGCCTTGTCAAAAGTTATTTAAAGTCAGTTACAGGGACTGTTGGAAGTGAGTGACCTCAGTTGACAGCTCTCTTGTGTGACTATGAAACGGTAAAAACTGTCCCAGCTATTTCTTTTGTTTGGTTGTTTTTTTTAAAGTGAGGTTCCCTGGATAGACATACAGAAAAGATGTGTTTATAAAGAAAGGTCTATGGCTGGAAATGTGTATCTTTCTGTTCTTCCATTATTAATCAAAGGATAGGAAGGATAATTTCATTTATCTTTGCAAGTGAAGATCAGCATTGCTTTTTTTGACTAGTTCAAAATACAGTTATATTCAAAAAGGAATTTAATGCAGGAAATATCCAATTTAAAAACCATAAAGAAATTAAGGGTTGTCTACACTGCAAAGAATCCCTTCTAAAAATGTAGACAGGTAATTATGGACTTACCTAAATGTGTTTGGGACTTAACTTCCGAAACAAATGGTTGGAATCTATAAAATCTCTGAAAAATAATTTTAAAAATTGAAGCATTGAGGGGTAATTTTTTGTTTTAACTATGTCACTTGCCCAACTCAGTTATGTTTAAATACCATTCTGTATTGCACTTTATGTAATTTATAATCTCCTTTTGTTTGCTGTAAAGAATACCTGGGTTTCTCCATTGCTATAATAATTTTTAATATGACATTTTGAAACTCTTAAGCATGTATTTTTTTATCGAAGTATACATTATAGATGTAAATTAATTGTGGTGGGAAATCTAGAGGGGACTTTGATTCTTACATAGTGAGGGAGCACAAATACTGAAAATCTTACTTAAAAAAAGTAGGAGAAAAATTTGTTGGCTTCAGTGGTCTGCCTTTTCCCCTGAAAAATTCCCACAGGAAATTCTGTATACCAAAAGTCTGAGAGGCTAAGACATTATTATTTGCAATTCCTTATTATACTTCTTCACATAACTTAATGATAAGTCTTTTCTTGAAATGCAAAGCAATATGATTCTCATTTCAAACTAACTAATCACCATTTCAGAATAAGCATTTAAGACACCTCATAGTACCCTTGAGATCCCTTTTATATCTTGAAGGAGTCCTTGTTTATTGGAAGGGGGGTGGGAATATGGGGGGGGGGGGGGTAAAATGACCATTAAAGGTCCTTTCCAACTGTAACTATTCTTAACAATAAAAAAGTAAAAAAAAAGAGTCCCCAACATGTTGGTGTCCAGCCTAAGATGTCTTAAGAGACAGACATAAAGAAAGGACTTCTTTTTTACATTTGGGCTGCTCTTGGGATACTTCAAATTGAGAATTCAGTATCGACATCCCCTCTAAAGGAATACCAAAAGCCATCCTTTGCATGCTTCCTCTCATTTTCACAGAAGCTGGGTTCAATTTGAGAATACAAATGCTAGGCTAGAAATAATTTCTCCTGCCTTGGCCATATGAGGTAATGTATTGTATAGGGAGTTTTCTGATAACTTTGACTAGGATTTTATGATCGAAATTTCACGGTTTCCAAGGTTTCAATTCTTGCCATTGACAGGAAAAAGTGGTAATGACTTGAAATCATTGAAATTTACACTAAAAAGAAAAGAAAAAACAATGGTAATTTAGCCCATTTTCTTTTAAAATGGGTGTGTTAGGGTTCTGAAAAATAACTGTGAATGCTGAACAGTTGATTTGATTAATCATAAATTGATAATATTTTGATATTTATTCTGTTATGAATAACCCATCAGCATAATCTCAAGTGATCTTTGTTGGGGAATTCAAATTGTAGTACATAAACTAATTAGGGTTTTCTAAATTGTCTCTTTTACTGCATCTAACAAAAAGCTAGAATATCACTTTTTGTAAATAATATTTAAGCAAGATCTAATATGGAATGCATATTCTGACACCAGACTGTTAAAAGTTAAAATATAAATGTAGGCAAGTAGAGAATTATATGAAAAAAGAAAAAAGATATATATTCTATATAAAACATATTCTTGTTTTAGATCCAAGCTATAGTTAATCTGTGTGGATGAAATCAAGATACCCTGTGTATGACTGTAATAACTGTTATTTCCTGTTTTTGTTGGATTGGTGTTTCTTTCCAGTAGGAGAACTTGATGACAATTTGGTGGCTTTAATGACATTCTATTTCTTTACAATTCTGTACAAGTGCCTGCTTTCTTGAGCACTAACTAAACTAAACAATAAGGATGTGTGTATGTGGTTTCTTTTTGACATTTATTGTCCTTTTTACATGTACACAATTTCTCTCCAGGTCAGCCCTGCACTCAGATTAGTATGAAGATACTTTAAGCTTTTCAACTATTTTCTCTTTGCTTCCTTTTCCTGAAATCTAAATGGAAAGGAAACAGTTAAACTTGTACATTTCAGCAAAGATAGTTTCTAAATCAGTAATGAAAGCAGTGGTAGCAGACCATCAACTTACTAGCCTTTGGTTTATAGTAAGTTCTTAACAAGTGATAATAATAATGAAAAAGATGCACCACCCACCCCCTCAAAAAACCCACAACTAAACACAAACGCTGCCAACATTATGAGAGCGAAGGACATTCAGGGTCTGTAGGTGAGAGGAGGATGTATGAAAGTTTCCATTAGCCTGCAAGGGAAGCAGGAGGAGGAATACATACATACCTGTCCTGATTTGAGTGAAAACAGAACTAATTCTGTTCAGTATTTTTACTTTTCAGCTTGGTTCTTCTAACTAACTGCACTGTCTGAAGTTAGCAGCCTGTTCTCACAGACAGTGTCTGCTTCTAGCAGTGATAACACCTTATGTTTGGAGTTACTACCAAGAATTGGTATGCAGACCAAGGCCACTGCTGGATCTTGTGTACCATGCTGGGGGGTGCAGAAAGTGAAAGGCTGCACCTGCAGGGAGGAGCGGACAGGACGGGTAACTCTAAACTGACCAGCGAGGTATTCCATCCCATATACGCCATATTCGGTCTAGAGCTGAGGGACCTGAAGGGTCTCTGGGCTCTTCTCTCCCTTCTTGGACTACTTTGCCAGCTTTTGCTTGGCTTGGCTCGGGTCCTCTTTCGGTTCCTTCCTTGGAGCACCCAAGGAGGACTCTGTCCATTCTGCCTTCGATCCGGTCTGCGTGTTCCTGAACCCGGTACCAGAATCCAGCCCCTGAACACAGCTCCCATCTGCTGCGGGGCCCAGTCTGGGACTGCCCCGGTGCCTCCACAGCATCAGTGGTGATGGTGATGTAATTACCATCAGGGGGCTTGGGTTTGATACTGGTTTTGTATATATTCCATTTTTATAATTATTAATTTCATTTTCATTAAAGCTGTTCTAGTTTCCTTTTCCAATCGCTAAGTCTCTCTCCCTTATTCCCTTTCTCTTTCCCCTCTGGGGAAGGAGGGGGGTTAACAGAGAGCATCTGTTATAGGTCTAAGGGGCTGCCCTGACCCTAAACTGTGACAATACCATATCCTGGCACATTCTTTGCCTTGGCATGTCAGAAAGAAGTTCAATACTTTTCACCTCGTGTGTGTGTAATTTTCATTCATGTGGATGAGAGCTCTATCAGAGCAGGGAGAAGAGAGCAGACCCCTTAGGCTGTGAGAGACACAATTGCCTTTCTGACAACAGTGAAATGGAATTTTTCATGCAGAAAAGATGTAACTGAGCAGGAATGTAAGAAAATTACACTGAAAAGCATATTGTCCAAGAAAATTTGGAATTTGCGAGAAGAATATGCTGAAATTTGTCTCTGCATAAGACCGCCTTCCTTAACATTCATTTCAATAAGTGGATATAGTTTGGGCATACATAACCTCACTAAGTTTATGGCGTCTTTAAAACTGTCTAAAAGGCACACTAGCTGTTTACCAAGATTTTACTTATTGACTTTAAAATAGAGGAAAGCAGTGGAAGATTATTTAACACTTGTAAAAAATATTTGGGTTATTGAAACCTAAACCCAAATATTCTTTTATACTATAGCTTAACCATAAATCTATTTGAAACAATATTTTTTATGTAAGTCAAGTAAAGATTTCACATTTTTCTGACTTCAAATCTGTTATTTTTCATTCAGATTTTTTGAACCATAAAACTTTTTCATAGGAATGTGAATACTACTAAGATATTTCATAAATGTAAAAATGTAAAGGTTTGGCTGCTCTTAGAAAAGTAGTGAAATAATTATTCAGAATACTTCTGAATTCTTAATTCAGTATAGGTTTCACATCCACAATCTGTTCCAGAAGAGACTTTCTAATCCACTGTATGGATTAAAACTAAAATTGATCAAACAAAATTAGGAGAAATAACTCTTATTCTATAATTGGCATATCTATACAACATCTTTACCTACAGTGGGTGTCAAGTAGCAATTTCATCATATCATGCAGTAAAGAGAAGCCTTTAGCTCAGAAAAGTAAAGAGAACCTTACTGTCACATCATCAATTGTAAAAGTCATCAGGACTGATTGAAACATTTTCATAGTTGAGATATTTTTATAGGAATATAGCTTGGGATCATCTGATAGACCCATGTTTTTTTCTGGTTTGTCGTATATTTCTTTCAGCATGGCCATGCGTAAGCTATCTGTAACACACTCCTGTGGAAGAGACAGGGCAAAATGGAGCAATCAGTATTATTCTGTGTCAGAGACGTGCTTGCTTTTTGATATTACCTGTGCAATTCCATAATGGTTTCTGCTGTTGAATTCAGATAAGGTTATAGACATCTTTGTATCACTTTGGCATGGTTATTACAAGTAAAATAAAGGATGCATTTTGATTTAATAAATGAATATGGTATACAGTGCTTCTGGCCTAGGTATTGTCCTAAAACAATACTACAGTTAAGACCTTTCTGACTTTTGCAGGTGTCTGAAACTGGAGGCAGGACTCTACTTTTTTATCAGGACACTGATAGAAGTGTCTAAATACACTTTGAAAACAGGTGCAACTAAAGCTGCTGTGGGTGAAACTACCTAAAAAAAAAAGAGTCTACTGCCAGTTGAGGTGCATGTAGACATGCAGCTGCTGCTCTCCACTAGGTTTCATATCATGTCAATGAGTCCTGAATGGATGCCTCTGAACAATGACATTAGATCTAAACTTTGGTTAGATGTGTGAATAGCACCCTACAAAAAATTGTACCATTGTATTTCAAACCTAGTGCATCAAATATTTCTCCAAATCTTTATGGAAAAATAAAAGTTGAATTCTACATTTCACATTTTTCATAACACTTACAGACATACTCCAACTATTGTTTAAGATCATTTCTATTTAATTAAAGTTGAGTAATTATATTGACTGAACTCAAGGACATTTAATTGTCTATTGAAAACTAAATATGTGCTCAGCTGTGTTGCAGAATGCTCAGGGAAACTGCAGTTGATGGAGAAATAAAAGACAGTTTCTAGCTAGATGGACAAACAAAAAAAGAACTACAATCAAAGCATGCTTTAAAAAGTAAGGGGTGTGAACTTAGCAATCAGAAAACAAGGTATGTAAAGGATTCATGTGACAAATATGCGAATATTTAAGTTGTGATAATGGTTAATTCTATAGAGAACAGACAAACAAAAAATGCAATAAAAGACAGTGAAGTAGTGTTGATGTAAGGCAAAAAGTTTAGGTCTAATCGATTTGGCAAAAGCAGAGGGATGGAACAAAGCTCACAAAAGGGATATCTGCATCCGTAAAGTCACTTATTTCAGCTCCTGGGACATACAGGGGGGTAACAGACATATGACAAACACATAATGGATGTATGGATTCAGATATTGTTGAAAGAAAATAGTTTAAAAATTAGGACTGACTGGTACAGTCCTCAGGAAGCCAGCTGGTCTATCCACCTCCACTAGGACTACATAACTCCTGACCCATTTTTTAAATCTTTATCTTAAAACCTTCAGTAATAGATGTTTAGGGATGTCTTCAGAAAATCTACTGTAAAGTTTAACTACCTTTGTGTTTAGTAATTTTCATTCTTATCAAAAAGCTAGAACAGAAGGTGTTGTAGAGAGAGGATGACTGGAGAAGACATGCAAAGCATGTGCTTCATGGCTGGAGGTGCTGTAAGAAGAGATTCAATTTTCAACAGAAATAAGCAGAAAATCACAGAATGGTAGCAGTTAGAAAGGACGCCTGGGGGTTGTCTAGTACAACCCCTCTACTAAAGCAGGTTTACCTAGAGCAGGTTGCACAGGAATGCATCCAGGCGAGTTTTGAAATTCTCCAGACGAGTAGCCTCCGCAACCTCTCCAGGCAGCTGTCACCCTTAAAAGAAAGAATTTTTTCTTACGTTTAGGTGGAACTTCCTGTGCTTTAGTTTGTGCTTGTTGCCCCTTGTCCTATCACTGGTAACCAATGAAAAGAGACTGGCCTTATTCTCTTGACACCCACCCTATAGGTGTTTATAAGCATTGATAAGATCCTGTTTCGGTCTTCTCCAGCCTAAACAGACCCAGATCTTTCAGCCTTTCCTCATAAGACAGATGCTTCAGTCAAAACAGCAATTCCTACAAAAGCAAGAGCTAAAACAAAGCAAGAGCTAAAACAATAGAGCAGGGTACAAGAGCTCAGTTTCTACTTAGGTTCAGAAAGTGCCCTGAAATTAGAGGGGAAGAGAGCCTGTGGAAAATACTGCTTCTGCAGTCATAATTATTTGAATAATTAAAACATGTTGTAATACATTTTAAAAATTTCTTTTCAATTCTTAGTTATCTCTTCATGGCTATGGAATTAAATTCTGATTTTAACTGATGCAAGGAAGTCACTGACACTTTGAAACTTTTATTAATGCCTTATACACAGTGCCTTACTGACCTAGAGACTTTTATGGAGAAAAGGAGTTCTTCTGCATGGATGGCTGAAAACAGAACTGACACAAAAGAGTTAAATATACATTTAATAAACTGCATTTTTACTCTCAGCTTTTAATTTGAACTTGGTCTCTTTTATCCCACTGCCTCCAACACCAGAAAGAAGCACATCATCAGATGACTAGAAAAGATCAGTCTTTGTATGCTATGGAAAGGTTACAAAACATTCTGCAAATAATCAAAGGCAGGCTACTGCAAAAGTGAGAGAAGATCATTTTCTTCAAAGAACATTTCAGGGGTAATGTATACAAAACTCCATAAAAAGATTCAGTCTTTGAAGTGCTTCTGGTTTGCACTTCTGATCCATCTTACATAGATAGCAGAGTAACTTTACAAACTGGAGAGGTGAGGCAAGGTCCAGTGTGGAAAGGACTGACTGCAATAGTTTCCTATGACAAAAGTCCTGTTGAGACAGATTAATGATAGGAGCAGGGACAACTGGGAGGCAGGAAGTGATAATTAAATGGGAAAGTGGGGGCACTTTGGAGGTGCTTTTGCACACTATGAGGTCTAGTAGGATTTCAGTGGATGGGCAGTGCAACTTGAGAGTTTGTTCTTCCAGACAAAAAAGTAGAAATAAAAGCCCAGTGGCCATTCCTCAAAATGCATTTGCCTCTTCACTGAACAATCTCCAACCTAGAGGATCATAGAATCATAGGATCAAAAAATTGTTTCAGTTGGAAAAGATCTTCAAGATCATCAAATCCAACCATTAACATAACACTTGCCAAACCCACCACTGTCCCTAAGCACCTCATTTATATGTCTTTTAAATACCTCCAGGGGTGGTGACTCCATCTCCCCCATCTCCCTGCGTAGGCTGTTCCAGTACTGAACAACCCTTTCACTGAAGTTAGTTTTTCCTAATGTCCAACCTAAACCGCCCCTGGTGCAACTTGAGGCCCTTTCCTCTTATTGCTTGTTACCTGGGAGACTGACCCACACCTCGCTAGAACCTCCTTTCACATAGTAGTAGAGAGTGATAAAGTGTCCCCTGAACCTCCTTTTCTCCAGGCCAAACAATCCCAGTTTCCCCAGCTGCTCCTCATAAGATAAGACTTGTGCTCTAGGCCCTTCACCAGCTTTCTTGCACTTCTTTGGACACACTCCAACACCATGTCTTTCTTGTAGTGAGGGACCCAAAATGGAACACAGTATTCAAGGTACAGCCTCACCAGTGCCAAATACAGGGGAACAATCACTTCCCTAGTCCTGCTGGACGCACTACTCCTGATGCAGGTCAGGATCTGAGCCATGAGGCAATGATTTCCATCAGGGCTTATTAGAAATTAAACATTATGTTCTGTGAAGTATTGATGGCTTTAGAATTTTTTGAGGGAAAAACAAATAAATTTTGAAAAATGTGAGATTTTTAGGCAGGAATAACCAATAACTTAGTGCTTATAACACTCATCTGGGATACTAAATCTTTGTTGTCCTTGTACTCAGAACAAAGAACAAAGACTTCAGACTGCATCTCTCCTCAGGCAGATGCCTTAGTCATCTGTCCACAGAGTCAAACTTTCTTTATAGTGCCATTAATATTTGTACAACAAATTATAAATTCACAAACCTAGAATGGGATCTAGAACATATGACTTTAAAATGAGGTGAGTAGGACACCTACCCATCTGCAAGAGATTCAGTGCCCCTGCAAATCTGAATTGAATGCCTCGTCTCTTACCTAATATCTAGGACCTAGTAAATACCTTTCACCAGAAATTGTCCCCTGCTCTCAAGCCTCTTCTGACAAAGATTACCTAAGAAACAGCATAGACCTTGTACGTGTATCCTCTTAGTTCATTCCTGAATATAGTTTTGACTTCAACAAATTGTTTTCCAAATTATGAAAACCGTTTGAGTTGCAAAATTCTCAACCATTTCCAATTCACGTACATTGCCTGTTTCAGGAAAGTGAGACTATGACTTCTTCCTAAGCTGCCCTTAGATGCAGTTCTTCCTTCATGGCCAGGCTGCCTTATATCATGTGAAAGGCTGTGAGGGATTATGCTGAGATTATCAGCCTGGCATCGTCTTTCATTTGTCACAGGGAGCTGAACAACACTGAAGCTCCAGGACTTGAGGGCAAAAGGGATTCTGAGATTCCTATGTGTAACATATACATCACAATTTCATCTAACCTTTCAGTCAGGGAAAGCAAGGTGAGTGGCTCTGTGCAGCCCCTACTAAGGACATGTGTACCTACTCCACTACTGGTAGCTAAAGAACAGTGTCTCCAAAATTAGAGAAACAGTAGGTTTGTACATCTTGTGCTGGTTTTAAACAGAGTGTAAAAAATGCATTTGTATGGGAATACAATTGTTTACAGGAAAGAATATAGAAATGTAATAAGGAATCTAGGTAATTTCTAGGAGCAAAACAAATCCCCCCCCCCCCCCCCTTTTTTTTTTTTTCTGTGGGGGAGAGAGTTGTTTTGTTTTTTTTTAAATCTGTCTCTGATAATAAATTAAAGTTACAAATAGAAAAAAGAAGATGAAGGTGTAGTGATTACTAGTGCATTACAGTGTTACCTCTAAGACAGTCAAGGAATAAAATGATTCCATGGCAAACCAGACCTTCTATGAGAAAAAGCAATTAAACAAACCAATAAAAAACCCTAGCAGCAATTCAGTAAGACAAAGCTATTAAAGTTCTTGTGAAATTAGAATAGCTGGTATGTACAACTGAAAAAAAGGATTAAATATTAAGAAAAAAAGGAAAACTGGAAAACTCAGCAATAGTTTGTTTTTAACTGCTAAACAAAATGGTTGCCCTGCTACCAACTATACCTAGTAAACTAATTGAGTTCTAATAACTTATTCAACATATTTTGTCTCTTTATCTCACTGGTCTCTGGAAGGAATGTATGGGAAGTACTATTAAGTCTAAATTATTGAAGAAAAAGCATTTGCTGAACACTATTAGAAACACTTCTCCACTGGTAGATATTCATAGACAGTTTTTCATAATTACTTAATATTTGAAATCGGAGAATTTACATCATATCTTTCTGTTCTGTTATTTAAAGATTTATTGATTTCTCAGCAGCTTTTCCATGCACAGATTTATAAATCTGAATTTAAAATTCCCTTTCGATAAATAATTTGTAATGTTCACTTGAAGTTCATTTTTTCAGCAAAAATTCCTGTCCTAAATTTATGAGCTGTTTGTGACCCCAGCTCAACATGATAGTTAATCAAGTGGGATCACATGGTTGCTTCAAATTATGTATACTTTCAAGCTTTACTGGTTTGGGATCTAAGATGAGACATGCCTTTTTATTATCGTTATCATCATCATTATTTTGTATTTGAAACATGACTTACTGTGTCATGTATTCAGTAGCCAGACTTCCCTGGCTTACTGTGCTATAAAAGAAAGGGGAAGGAAAATGTCCCTCCTGCACTAGTCTGCCTCCTTTTGGGTTTTGTTTTTTTTTTTTGTTATTTGTTTTTTTGTTTTTTTTGTGGTTTTTTTTGTTTTTTTTTTTGTTGGGGTTTTTTTTTTTGTTTTTTTTTTAGCAAAGTTCATAGCAAAGTTCAAAGTTAGCTCCAAGCTTCTTAGCAGTAACAAAGTCAGCAAAATGAAACCTCACCACCTCAAGATGAGGGTAACATAACTTGCTCTAGGGGTAACAAATTCAGTATTGACTGCAGTGGTACAGCACTTCCCTCAAACACCATTCACACAAAATGTTCATGGTTATGAACATCACTTCCTCAGCCGAGGAGAACTGCAGTTACAGGACATAATCTGTATCTTGCTTTGCCCTTCATTGTCCTCCTTTCTCGCTGGCTTTCTAGGACTGTGTCTATGTGTGCACGTGCCTGTCCCATTGAGACAGACAGGCATGCCAGGTGAAGAAGGAGATATAAACAGGAGCTGATCTCATCTCTAGGCTCTCCTGCACCCTACACATCCTGAGCTTTTAAAGAATACACTTTAGGGAAAAGGCTGTGTGAGAATCTGTCACAGATACAACCTGATTTATATAAGGTGCAGAGCAGATCAGTGGCAAAGATGAGAAAGCAGTCACACAGATTTCTCTATCAGTGTCTGTCCCCTATGTGCATCACATGACAGCAAGCTGTCCCTTCTAAGATTGCAAGAATAGATGCTAGTGCATGTTTCAAAGGGAAAAATGAGCTTTCATATATGGAAATGGAAACATTGTGTTTGAACGCAGAAGTTCCTCCTGAAAATGCTCACTAGGAATAAGTAAAAGAGCAGACTGCTCCAATACAGA
The DNA here is from genome assembly GCA_025345505.1 of Todiramphus chloris collaris. Classification (NCBI taxonomy): domain Eukaryota; kingdom Metazoa; phylum Chordata; class Aves; order Coraciiformes; family Alcedinidae; genus Todiramphus; species Todiramphus chloris. The sequence goes on from JANVCC010000019.1 coordinate 18,706,951, forward strand.
TCTGTTAGATGGAGTTTTACTGTTTGAAAATATAGAAAATTAATTCATTAATTTCTGTTTGCTAGACATTTATGCTATCGTAGGCTAGTTTATGAAAGCACAAGATTTTTTAGATATTGTATTCCTAATTATTACTTGGAGTGTATTTAATACACATTAAGTTATTCCTTGGTTGAGTTCAGTGAGCTAAAAAATGTCAAATAACTTCATAATCTTTAAAGTTCACTTGAGATGATGTATCAGAAAACTGTTCAGGAAATGCTAATTATCAATAATCTAGCTGTATACAATGCAGCTTGATTACATTTACATATAGAAGAAAGTCTAATGCAAATGGCATCAGCAGATACTTCTGTTGATGCTGCATTGAATACAGCCTGTAGAAACATTGTTTTCTCTCCAAAACCAATGACTTTAAAACATCTCAGTACATGGTATCTCCTTGCAAACAGACTATTGGCCATTCAGTGTAGATTATCTCATTTACCAGATTAGATTCACTTTGGAGACCCTCAGGGTTCTTATTAGAGCAAATGGAGAAGAGTGGTAGGATTTGAGATAGTTCTGAAGAAAATGTCTTTTTAAGGTACTCGAGTCTTATTTGGGTTTCCATATTTCTTTTAATGCACATAAGCCTCCATGTTAACTAGCTGACAAATTATACCTGTGCATTTTCAAAAGCAGTTTCTCATACTTAAGAAGTCCTACAGCATCGTTCCTGTTCATTTCATGATAAACGCTACAGGGCATTTTCCTGCATCTGACAGTCCAGAGACACACGAAAATATCAGCAGTTGGTGAGTGTATCAGCAGCACAGGGAAACCAAGCATCTTATCCAAAACTTGGTGACATCAAGAAAAGTCTCCCCCTAACCTGTTAGCCCCACAGGCTCCAGAATGGGCCCTGTGTATGTCTCCTTCACACAGCCTCAGAAATAATCCATAATGTGGTGTTGGGGGACATGGTTTAGAGGTGCACTTTGTAGAGTAGGGTTAATGGTTGAACTCAATGATCCCAAGGGTCTTTTCCAACCTGAATGTTTCTATGATTTTATGGTAAGCTGCATAATAATTTTCCAGGTCCAAAGCAGGTTCAGGTGGCTCTTGCATACTTTATTCTCTGCTCTGGACTTCGATTGCCTCAACCTTCACACATTTCCTGAATAGGTCCTTTGGTACTGTAATACCCAGCTATCTGTGTTCAGGAAATGCAGTTCCAGGCACGTGTTGAAATACAGGGCTTCTGAAGAAGGTTCCTTCTAGAAAGCATGTATCATCATAACCTTGATGATCTACTATGCATGGCTTCACTGATCTCTTTGCAGAGCTCTGTCAGGGCTACTAGGGACGAACATGTAGCTACAGCTGTCAAATTGCACACAGGGTGGTTCCTCAGCAGATGGATTTTTCACCTCTGCGACAATGTTAAATTTCTGTCATCTCAGAGAACAAGCCGGGGCGCAGGCTGTGATTCCCGCTTTGCTAAAGTGCAATGGAAACAACACTGGTCATAAAATCCACCTTAACTTATCCTTTCTAAGGTGTGATGCTTATCAAAATGTTGTGGGTTTTTTTTTAATTATGAGCCATAAAATACTGCTTTTGTTAAGTCCTTCCTGTCTGAGATCCCTACAGAGGACAAACACCTAGTTGTATGGTGTGGAATGATCTGGAAATGGTCTTTCTACCAGAACAATGAGATTACACTTCATCAAAGAGATACAAAACTATATTGGCATTGTTCGATGCTCTAAGTTTGTCTTAATATAATAACTCATATAATAAATATGATAAGAGTCCTGTGTGTGATGTGTAGATGTGATTATTTCTGGCAGGGGAACCTTCTGTGTAAACATATGACATTCTTTATTCTGATAATGATAAACTTTAACCAGAAGCTGTATCTACAAACTCCTATTTAAAAGTAGAGTTTTGGATGGACCTTGGTTTAGGAATTTTAAATAAAGGACAGAGATCTGTTTGGACTAGAATATTGTTCTTTTGTGGTTTGTGGTTTTGAATGGTTTTCTAATGGTTTTACTCCCACGTATATGCTAGCTATGAATTTCAAAACCATTTAGACTATTCCAGGTTAGTCGTTGGACTCTGTTTGACCTGAAGCAGCTAACATCGTCTTCCTTTTAAATTTAAATTAGTGGAATCAAAAGGTTCATATCTTGGAATATTTTGGAGAAACTTTCCATGAAAAAAAGTTACTGTTTCTATTTTCATAAAGTATCTTAATGAAACATCTCTGACTTACACTAGTGATTTCAGAAAAGGAGCTTTGAAGAGGGCTTCTTTGAGAAATTCTGACAGGGAATTCAAATACTTTGAGGTGAAAAAACCAGAACCTCTTGGTATTACCCCCAAAGTGCAATGATGTTTGCCTGTAGGAGACATCTTGCTCCTCAGGCACAAAGTGGTGGTATCACATTTTACCTAATATCTGCACTTAAGGAGACTCTTCTCTCAGTAAATCCTTTTGAATTCATTTCTGGACTGAAAAAAAACCACTGGCTAGTCTTTCAGGCACACCTCAGGCTTATTTTTGTTAGTGGAGAGACATCTCTTGTTTCAGCATTTTCATACTTGCTTTTTTAACTAAAAAGTTGCATATTTTAGTATCTAAAACCAGTAAAGATATCCCATGTTAACCAGTGTGATCTGTATATATGACTAGCTGGAGTAGAGTGGGCTGATGGCTGAATACACTTTAATTTTTTATTAACTTGTGTTCTTTGGAAATTAAATATATTATGATGTACTACTTTGAACTGTACTGATATTTTTCAAAAGGTCTACCTCAACAGTAGAGAATGAAGCTGACTGTTACTTAGTTTCCTCCAGTTTGGGAAGATGCTTTAATTCCTATCAGATATTTAGTTTTAACATTAAAGTCAATCTAGGAGTTGGTTTACCTTCATTTATTCAACTAACTTGGAGAGAAAGGTGGCATTTGGCACTAGAATTTATAGTGCCCTCCTATTACATGGGCTGTTTCCTAAAGAAGTGTCACCAGCATTTCCAGATACAAAGTCAATAGGGATTTTTTTTCTATACATGTCTTAACCTTTCTCATCATTTGATTCATCTGACTGGCTATGCCTTGGTTTGTTTTCACTTAATAACTTTTGAGTCTTGTGTGTATCAGTTGCCCCCTAAGTATCTTGCATGTGATATGCTCATGGCGAAAAAGGTAAGAGAGAATCATGCAGTAGTTCATAAAATAATGTTAATTCTGGAATAATCAAGCTCAATTCCTCAAGATAAGCAGTTTTTTGTATTTTCTAAGCTCTACCTTGCTGGCTCAGGAAAGGTGGGCACTGTCACCCAGCCGTGTTTCTCTGCTTTTCTGCCAACTGGCACCATAGGTAACAATGGTTTATGTGGCTCTTTTTTTTCTGTTGTCAAAGGCTTCTGTCAAGAGACCCAGGAAAAAATATTCATCAGGCCCTTTCTTATTCTTGCAGAATTCACTAGAAGCTGAATTATGATCTTTTGTTTTCTCATCTTTCGTCTGTGTTTTGGATGCAACAGACCACACACATGTGGAAATTGTTACAGCAAATGCAAATAGCCCTTGCAGTATAAGTGGCTGGTTTTGAAAAACACAAAAATAGGTTTCTATTAGAAAACAAAAATTAACAGCTTTGGCAATTATTTAATATAACTGTAAAAGCTGTAAGGTCAGAATAGAAGTAAAGATTCTTTTTAAGTAGTAGAAATTTGTTATTAGGAATGCTCATTATAACCTAATCATATTTGTCACTAGTATAGAGTTTGGACAATATTTCCTTCTTTAGGGCAAGTTGTGCAATATACTTCTTCTATTTTTACAGAATAAATGCTCTAGGAAGATGTCAGCAACCTAAGTTTCACTGAAGAATGAGTTCTAAATACGATCAAAATAATTTTCTTCTTTCAGTGAGCCAGGTTTCCTAGAGGAAGTGCCCAATATTTTTCTAAAGTATAAGTTACAGTTCTTTTGAAATATAATCTTTTATTGCCTTTTTAATTTTTTTACAATATTTATATTCATGCAATATGCTATCAGCGAGCAAAAGGTCAAAAATATCTGAAATCCATATGATAATTGTATATGCACATATGATTATATTGACATCTTCCCCATAGTTTTCAGAATTTAGAGAAAAATGAGCCTGACAAACAGCATTACAGTCAGATTCTGCATATATAAATAAACTGCAAATGAACATTTTAGTTAATCTGCAGCCAATTTATGGATTTCTACCAGAAGGGGGTGCTTTGAGCAAACTGGTGCTCAATAGTCCTAAAGAGAAAGCACTGAAGCCTTTTATCACATCATGGCACTTGATATTCCACGTACCATTTCAAGTATTTTAAACATGTATATACATATTAGCCTATTTTCAGTTATCAGAGTCTCCTCAGTGTTTGAGCACGTAAAAAACATTAAATAAAATAAATGAGTTAGTTTTGGAACTAGCCAGGTCTTGAAAAAGAACTGCTGTGTTAGATGAATGAAGTATCATGGAAAGATTTACTTATTTCAGTTGTACTTGGCAAGACCAGTAGCTGAGAATTTTTGTTTTTAATAAAGCAGCTGGAGTTTGTAGGGGTTTATTTTCAAAACCTGCCTGGATATGTTCCTGTGTGGCTTGCTCTAGGTGATCCTGCTCTGGCAGGGAGGTTGTACTCAATGATCTCCAGAGCTCCCTTCCAACCTGTCCCATTCTAGGATTCTGTTATTTTGATGTGGAATACAATGGCATTGCAGAGTTGCCATTTTTATCACAGTAATCAGAATACTTATTTAACAGAGGGGAAAAAAACCCAAGAGTAGTGTTTTGAGTGCAACAAATAAAGACATGAAGCACAAGTTACCTCTAAACTACCATTCAATTTGGTTTTGCCAGGGCTGAATAGTAAGCAGTAGACATTGAAGCACTGCCAAAGACTAGTTTCTGAATTTCGAATTATAAGATGAATACTGTCATGTATGATAAAGTATATAAGAATGATCAGTCACTTACTTTGCCAGAGTGACATGAATATTTTGAACTCTGCCCAGGACAGCCAAATACAGACAGATGTATTATGGGTATTATTTAGGTGCAATTGAATTGCACTTCTTAATATATTCTACTATAAATATTCATTTTTATTGTATTAATAAAATATAATCCATCTTCCAATGTACTTTTAGGTCAGTTCTGTTAATAGCAGAGCTTTAAATATGCTTAAGTGTAGCTGAAACATATTTGAAAAATGAAAATAAGTAATGTTTCTCTTCAAGCTGTAATTAAGGTTCATGTAAAGTTAATGTTAGGCTTTCTACATGAAATATACATCTCCATAAAGTCATATAGATACAAAATGAATAATTAACAGCAAAGATAAATTCAGTCTTATCACAAATAGACTAAATTTAGAATAAATACCTCAAACAATCTGCACATTAATATTTTTTATTACTTTTAGAAATGCAAATGAGAATTGCAAATATTTTCAATTAGTAACAGCATCAAACACTATGTATTTCTTTAGGCACCCGTAAGGGAAAAATCTCAGGCAGATTGTTAACACCTGTGCTATGTGTATTTAAATAAGTGGGGTGGGTGAGGCCTTTTGGAACGGAGCTTTGTCTGGGGGGAAAAGGCTGTAGAGGTGGAAGTGTCCTGTTCATGTAAGAAGTAGATAACCAAGATCTCAAAAAAAGAGAGAAGAAAGTGTCTGAGGATGTGGGTGGATTCAGCTGCTTTCAAAGTTGGTAAGTCAACTTTATTGAATCCTAAAAGCAGGAGTATATCTGCAAGGAGCCAGTGGGCAGGAGAGCAGTTGTTTATTAGCCTTTTATGGTTTCATGTAGTCACTTCAAGTTTGTATTTAAAGAATGAAATATCCTAATCAAGCTATATCTGATTCTAAAAGCCTTACAGTTTGCTTTGGGGCATTCCTTATAAGTAAAGGATCTAATAAGGCTAGCTCAAGGCTTTGCCTGACTGGGAATCCTACCATGTACACTGTACCATGAAGCTATGGGTTAAGAAATTACTAGACAACTGCATTATTGTTAATAGTAGGTCTAAAACAACATGTTTTCTTAGCTTATGAAATGCTGCTTCTAAAAACAAATGTTGTTTCCCCTCCTTGTGGGAATTGAGGAAGCCATGTCTGAGCCACAGAAGATCAGAATATTCTTAAACACACCCCCCCCCCCCCTCATTGCAGAGAATGATGAAGTAAGAATATGGAAGCAGGGATGATCTCTGTTTTCAGCAATCATTTTAATTATCACTCATTTTTTAGCCACAGCTCAGCATACCATCAAGAATGCAAAATAGTAGTCTGTTGAGGTTTTGTGTAATAATGGGGAAAGGAATTTATGAGCTCCCTGTGACACCCAGAGAATGCTTTGGAGCAAGTGAAGGTTATTCTGAACACAGACAGCCAGGGAGGTCTTGGCTTCATGTTAACACAGTGCTGCTACTTTACAGCCTGCTCTTGGTTGAGTCACTTGACCTCCTTGTGCCTCAATTTAAACTTGCTGGAAAAATTTCTTAGAAGGGAGAACCTCACTGAAAAGCAGGTGCTGTCATTAAGCTGAACTCTTCTGGGCAGATGCTTTACAAAAATTAACTAAAATTAGCAACCCACCATTTAGGGTAACACACATCTGATGAATGATGCAAGGATGACAGATGATTCCTTATTTCCATTCTAATTTCTGCGGGTTTTTTTAGTAAATTAATAATGTCATCTGTACCAGCTAGACCACCTTTGCAGCTGCTATGCTTTATCACAGCTCCCCCTTTCACTTGGCTCTGTCCCTTTTCACTTTTCATTACCAGCCCTGTAGTGGTGGCATTAAGAAATCAAAGGAAAACGGAAACTAGTAATGGTAGAATGAATTCCCAGTGCAAAATTTGTTTGCATTTCTATGGTGTGAGCAGGTTGCCTCATATTTTCAGTAAATTAAACAAAAGAGAAAAAAAGGTAGAATAGTGTTATTTCTGTTTCCTGGTGAAGTGGTTTGCTGTGAGTTGAATGGAAAGTCCTTGGAAAATGATGGGGGAAAAAAAAGAGTTTTGTGTTTCTGTCTGTTGCTTGAACCATGCTCTCAATGTTTCTGTGTATCTTCTGAATCCTGTACTGTGAAGGGTAGAAAGGGTGACTATCTTGGTTTCGCATCCACCTTATATCTGTGTGTTCACTGGAATAACCAAATATTTCTACATAGATTTAACTGCAGGCTTTGAAGTGGTCACACAGCTTCATAATCTATAAATGGGGAATTAACTGTCAAGAACTGTAAATATTTTTAAATGATGGAAAAATAAATATGGGCTTAAATGAGAGGTTTTATAAGGACATGTTTTTGATTGTAAATAGCTCATTATAATAACATACATTGAGTGATACTGTTTTTTAAAGTTATCATTCTTGTTCGTCCTGTCTGAATATGTTGGCATAAGTATGGGCAGTTAGTGTTCTGTGTCATTATTTATCATTTATATAGCACTGTAACTACTAATGGTCCTCTAGAATGTACAGAAGTATACTAAGCAAGGACCATAACTCTGCTGTCCAGAGCTTATGAACTCCGAACTAAATATTTAGACTGCTTGATGTGATGTTCAGCTCAGTCCTCTTTTGTGTGTTGCTTGTATACTGAATTATCTTGTAGAATGCTCGGCAATCTAACTTTGCTCTAGGAGAGCATTTAAACCTGGTTCCAAGCAGGTAAGTAACCCTAATAACATTCATGGAACTTAATATTAAAGGGCTGTCTACCTGTGTATGCAGGAGTTTGTGTTATAGGGCAGGATCATTCTTAATCCTGTCAAGAAGCTCTTGGTGCATCCCAGCTCCTCAACCAAAGCTAAAACCTCCGAACCAACGAATGTTTAAATCTGCATCCCCTATACAGTTTCACTGACTCCGGACACCAGGGTGGGATCAGCATTACTGCACTGTGCTTTTATCAGGAGCTAGGTATTCCTGATCCTGGGGGGCTTCTTTTTCCTCCCCTTCCCACTACTGCTTTCTTGAAGCATTTTCCACAAAGATGTCATATGCATTAATTTCATGGACTCTATCCCTACTTTACTGGTGACAACATGGGAGAAGAAGCAAAGCAAAAACAATAAATGAAATAAAGGAAAAAGGTTGGCTACAAAACTTGCAAGATGATGCTTAGGCAAGAATACAAAATATTTTTGTTCCCCCCTTGCCCCCCAGTATGTTAGTCTAGAAACTGTAGTATTTCAGTCTTTAAATCTTTGTGGTTCTGTTACACAAAACACATCTAACACAGGCATGTTTTGGTTGTGTTAGGCTGAACTAGGTGATTTCAAAGCCCCTTTCAAACTACATGGTTCTTGAACTGGGCACCTACACTTTAGGTGTGTTGAGGACAGTGATGCAGAGAAAAACTCAATAACTGAAGTTATTAAGCAGGCATTCTTTATTTTTGCGGTGCCGGACGCACTGGGAATCAATCCTCCAAATGTGCGTACCGATGCAAGCTAGGTATATAGTTTACATGCAGGCTAAACATACATATTCTTTATATTTCTTAGAAAGGGCAATCTTATGCTAATGGGCTCCTGGTATTCATTTACATAGTCTGAGCATGCATAATAAAATTAAGGTTAGGGTCTTTTCTCCCCTTGGTGGTCTTTCGTGACTCTGGTGGTCATTTACTTCATCTTCTCTTCTTCATCACCGTGTTCTTTTAGTGACCTAAAGCCTAAAATCCTTATTTTTGCCACAAAACCAGTTCTTGTCTGCTCAGCATGTTCAGGTGACTCAAGATGTCTTGTTGTCCTGTTCCTGGAGATAAACACTATCCACAAGGTTATGAATTTCACAGTATGTCCTTACTGTACAACTACCCATTTATTGTTGTTGCTTGTTCAAAGATTAGTGAAACTCCCCCAGACATCCCGTCTCCTGCCTTCAACAGCAACAATAGTCAATGTTGTAAAAGGCTGCTGTTCTTCATTAGCTTCTTCAAACTTGGCTAACCCAAATAAACGCTGTACCATGTGCAAAGCTTGCCAGCTTGGATGGGTTGAACAGATGCCTTAGGAAAGCACCATTGGTAACAGCCTTGCATCACAGAAGTAATTCCTATGCTTTTTTCCCCTTCTCATGATCTTTAATGTCATTGTTGTGACATGACTTTATTTTGTATGCTATTTTTATGCATTACAGTGTGATTTTGTACCACTCAGCAGTTCTTTCTACATTATTGTATCCAAAGTTTTTCTTTGAGCTATTTATCTGCAGTATAGGGGAAGGACTAAGTTATTTTCTTGGTGCCTTATTTACATGCATGTAAAGAAGGAAAATACTTACTAAAGAAAAGTCTTTTTGCTAAACTAAATTTCTTTTTTTTAAATTTCAGTAGCATAATACCAGTATTATAGTTTATACCGTTCCTTCCCATATTTGGCCTCAGATTTTCTTTTTCCTCTTCATTTGTGCCCCTCTGTTGGGGCACGAGGAATCCATAAGTTAAGAGCCAAATCAGGTATTTTAGTTGTTCTGCCTTAGTATTGCTCACTTTAATTTCTTGGATTGACAATTGTTTAATTTTTTTCCCCTTAAAAGAACTTTTGTTTTGGACCAGCCCTATGGAATTGGGCTAAGCATAGAAATGGAGTACTAGACAGCCAGCTGCAGCGATGGGTAATGCTGGGCTGCCAACATGCTTTTGGTTTGAGGAAGCTACTGTTTGTTAGCTGTCAAAGGAGACAAATGCATGATTCTTGCAGCTACTGCTTTCCAAGAAAGGCATAAGGCTTCACTAGGCAGAAGTGAATGGTAATGTGTTACAAAGGAAAAAAAAAAAAGTCTCACTTGTTCTATCTGTAACATATTTTAGGAATCAGTATTCGGTTAAAAACTTGGAACCTCCAGAACTCTGAAACTATTACAATGAGTAACAGCTTTGAACATTGAGCTGTAGGATGCTGCTGTCAGCTGGATACTATTTTATTCAAGAAGTGCCAGCTGTCCAATTAGGCTACTTCCTCAGCTAGACTGAAGTTGACTAGGGCACCAGTTTCCCTTTACACAGGGTGAAGATCAGTCTTCTTTCTTGGTGGTGTAGAGATCACTGATTTATAAGGGGGCAGACTAATCATTTAAATAGTTTTATTTTCCATAACACTGAACTACACTGAACAAACACTACGCTGTTTGAAACAGTGTATGTGGTTACTTCACACAAAATAAGAGGCAGCCTGAAAAAGAACAGCAGACAATTTAGAATGAACCCCAAAGACCCTGTCTACAGACCTGATTTAGAAGGAGTAATTCAACCAACATAAGAGTAGTACCTGAGGGTAGCTATTTAATTGGTTTAAAAAATTAGATCTAAGAATTACATGCACACTAAACACTTTAAACCTGTTCAAAAAGCAGCTGTCACTTTTCCCCCCTGTAAAAAGGGAGATCCTCTGAGAGATGAGCTAGATGCAACAAAAGCAAGTAAGTTTAGCAATAGGAAAATAGTTGTTAAACATCAGTCTCTCTACAGGTACCTGTTTAAGAGGAAGCAAACTTCAATAGCATCCTCTTCATAGAAGGAAAAAAAACAAGCTTAGATAAATTTGTATCAATGAGTATATGAAAATGTTCTTGGATAACTTCTAGCACTGAGGATCGATTACTTGTTTGTTCCTACTGCAGCATTGGTGAGGCCATACCTCGAGTACTGTGTTCAGTTTTGGACACCTCAATGCAAGAAACACATCGGGGTGCTGTAGTGGGTTCAGAGAAGAGCAACTAAGCTGGTGAAGGGCCTGGAGAACAAGTCTTAGGAGCAGATGAGAGAACTGGGGCTATTTAGTCTGAAGAAAGGAGGCTGAGGGGAAACCTTACCACTCTCTAAAGCTACTTGAAAAGAGTGTTGTAGAGGGGTAGGCACTGGTCTCTTCTCTCAACTAACTAGTGAGAGAACAAGAGGGAATGGCCTTGAGCTGCACCAGGGGAGGTTTAATATGGACATTAGGGAAATTTTTTTCACTGAAAGGGTTGTCAGGCATTGGTACAGGCTGCCCAAGGAGGTGGTTGAGTCACCATCCCTGGGTGTGTTTAAAAGCTGTATAGATGTGGTGCTTCGGGATATGGCTTACTGGTAGATTTGATACAGTAGGGTTAATGGTTGGACTTGATGATCTTAAAGGTATTTTCCAACCTAAATGATTGTATGATTCCATGCCTTCTCCTGGGAGGTCTTGAAACAGCAAGCTAAATACACATGCTCCATCATAGCCCATGAATAGTCTCTCAGGGGAGTAGCAAAGGCAAACTAACTTGAAGTAAACAGTAGAAGAAAACAAACAATGACAAAGGGTAAAAACAATTTCTGGATTCTTCTGCTTAGTACTAATGTGATTATTTGTGGTTGGTTTGTATGTTTGTTTGTTTTTTATATTGTGCTTGAATTGGCTTTCAGCAACACTACATTTTCCTGACAGCATGGTCTACCTAACACAGTTGAGTTTATTCCGTGAAAAGCCTCAGAAAGACTGTTTTCTTGCAGCTGATAGGAGTTTGCAGTATCATTTCCTGACTGTATATCAGTGCTCAGCAAGAGTAAACTGGAGGGGTTGAATATTTTACAAAAGTACAAAATGCTACTGGAACCTGTCCTAGTAATGCTTCATTCTGTTCATGAGAAGGATAGTCAAGCTTCTGATGATGAAAAATCCTTCGTTAATTTCTAAGCTCTTCAGGTAAGATGGACATGCTTTGTGATTATCTTTGGTTTGGCAGAAGGATGACTCCTATGAGGTTTTCTTTAATATAATACTATGTCTTTATCTGAAGTGCTGGTTATGGAAGAGTGCAGGGATATGGAAAGTAAGCCTCAGAGCAGTATTTTTTGTCTCCCTACATGATGGCACACAAACCTATTCTGGTTCTGCTGCATGGCAGAAGGGAAGGCCTCAAAGAACAGACAGTGTTGGGTCTTCACCACCTTTTTCCCTTAGAACAGGTATTCCCTGAAAGCTGAGGGTGTGGGATGACTCATGGCCATAGGGATCTCATATCCAAGCAGTAAGACTGCTGTATCATTGTGATTTCAAAACTGTCTGCTTGCCATTTTCTCCTGCCATCCAGCTCATAGGCTGCTGCATGTGGGGACTGTGGTGGCTGGCAAAGAATAATTTCAGCACACTCTGCAACACCTTGGGTGGTCTTCTGTTTACAACTTGGTGTGGAGTCTGTTAGCGAGAGTTTTAATGAGCTAGTTACTGGGCAGCAAGATTTGCTTGTGTAATCCACCAAGAAGGTATTAAGTTTTTATTAGAAATGCAGAAAGGTCCTTTCAAAATAAAGCCAAGTGAATTGCTAGTAAAACTTTGTTATCTGTGGATCTATGCAGCAATTAATTTGGTCCATAACATCATACATTAATTTCCCTTCCTCTTTTAAATGGTCAGATGCATTATGTAAATTAATAAATTATCCACCCTGTGCAACTATAAAAGCTATTCAAGTGGAGCCCGCAGGAAAATTAAAGCACATCAATACTGCCTGTTTTAGGCCTTCTATGTAGAAACAGCACATGATAGTTATGTATCAATGGCCCTCTCGTACTAGTTACACAAAGTGATGTTCAGCAAGAGAGCTCTAATGGTTCAAGAGATGCAGTCATCTAAAAATAAACCAGCCTTTTCCAAAGTGCCCACAGCAGCACATCATAATCAAAGTTGATTACATTTGCACCCTGCATCAAATGGATGTATCAGAGTGCACCAAATCAGAGACCTAATGGTTCACACCTGGCAGACAGCTATTTGACATTTCACACTATTAATGTAAGCGTTCCTGAGGCATGAGATTCATAATACCAAGCTCCTCTGTAATGTTTTAAAGAGCTATCTCAGCTAAGGCACATCACCCTGTCCATTGGCTTCTTTTAATATAACAGGATCTTCTTCTGCTGTAGATCATAATATTTTTTTTTTTGTTCTGTGTGTAGAGTGTTTGCCTCCCTATCAAGACAGCAATGTAATTTTTTATTTTTCCTCCTCTACCATCCTGACCAGAATGACTTACTTTCCAGTTGCCCAAGTCTATAGACTAAGTAACAGCTTAAACACCTTTCTTTCTACCTATGTGTGTATATACAGATCATGTTAAAAACTTTCTGGTGGGTTTTTCCCTCTTCCTCTTTCTGGTAAAGGTGTGTATGTGTGACTGCATGCAGGTGGCAAGATGTGGTCTTTTCATTTTGTCTGTATCTGTATTTCCTCCAGTAGATCTGTCATCTATCATATATTTCTTATGCACTTTGAAAAAGCAGGTCATAAAACAGCATACCCAGCAACCTCAGTCTTGTTTAAAGCCACTTGTTGTGGTCAACCCCTGCTTTTCATTATGCATTTCTTTCATGTAAAATTGCAGTTTCAGCCTTCCTACTGATCTTTTCTGCTCAACCATCAGTAGCTGCTTTGTGTTCTGAAAGATGATGCTGTGCCTAACTTTTACATAATCAAGTGGTTAAGAGAAATATTAGGTATCTGCTTATTATGAGATGCTTAGCAGCTACAGCTTTGAATAAGCTTTTGAAAATTATTAAAATTAAAAATACCTTAATTAAAGCTCAATCAACAGTCCTTCAGTTTCCTAAAAATTTAGTTATTTTCAATATGAAGACATTTACAGTATTAGGAGCTCTAGTGGAATAGGTTCTTCCTCCCCTGCTCTCCCTCATGTACTCCAGCCTCTGGTATCTTGAGATTTTTTTGCGGGATGCTTTGGAGTTCATGTACTAATACCTTTTACATCTTTTCTCCTCTCCTGCTGATCATCACATAGTTTTGCTGATTTATGTGTCTTCATAAGATGTTTCAGATGCATATGACTACCTCTTCATGGCAGGATTATTTCAAGGCTTTTGTGCTGAGTACCTGATTTGAATTTATCATGAACATAGTCTGAACCAGTGTGAAAATCTCATGTCCCCTCCACTGTTGGCTAGCAGATACTGCAACAAAAATAATAGGTATGGCTAATTATTACCTGAAGATCTCCCCTTGATCTTTCCATAGACAAGCCTGCCATTGACATAAAAGAGGATTTTTCCTGAGGAATGGATAGCCAGGACACAAATGACAGTTATGCAATTTAGGAGCTCAACTTCAAATGACTCTTGGATAGAGGATATGTAATGGGGGGGATGATGCACATATTCCTTGCAGAGGATTAGTCTTTTCATTACTATTCAGAACAGTAATTTCCTGGATCATATTTGATTGACAAAGCACATACAAAGGCCTTCTAAAGGTTTTGTAGGAAATAAACAGTGTCCTGAGGCCAAATTCCTCGTCAGTAGTCTTGAATTTTAGTAAGCAAGCAATTTATCATGTTCAGCCCACACAGGCGACAAATCAGTGTTGCAAATAATACTGTACAAAAGCATCAGGCACTTGCAAAACTGTGAGTTTATTTTTTTCTTTTTAACTCCTTCAAGGAAAGGACTGATCAGCAGCTAGATTTCTGATACGGATTGCTTTTTATTTTTTGAAGTGTCAACATGCCCAGGAATTTTACATATTCACACGCCTTGAGTTTCACTGAGCTCCTACTACTTTGCTCTGAAGTCTGGTCAGAACACCAAGAAGGATTTCACTGACAAAATGTGAATAGCCAGTAAGACTGTGTCTCGTCCCACTCAGTGGACAAGGAGGGAGGTGAATCTTTGGGATCCCCTGAAAGAGGCTCTCCCTGCACGGCAGGGCAGCCGGGGCAGCAGAGTTACAACACTGACTCCGAGGAACAATAACAAAACAGTTTATTAGCTCTCCCTAATAGAACAATCAACAAACAGGACGGATAAAAGAGTTCATCTTTGTAGGCGATTATTTTACGGCGCAACCGAATTTTGAGGAAGAGGAAGAAAGTTATTAGAGAAGAGGAAAAGAGAGGAGAGGTGAGTGAATAAGTAAGAAAGATAGAGAGTAAGATAAAGAGAAAAGATTATCACCACCCGTGGATCCAGCGACGTCTCACTCGATCAATCCAAGTCTTCAGTTCTTCGGTGGTGGGTGCACACACCAATCAATATTTTTCTGTCCCTTTATACCCTTGAGGTATCTGGGTGGCATTCCCACCTTCCACAGGAAGTGGTGTTGATTTGCATGAGCCCCATGAGCTAGCAGTAGTGTGGCGCCTGCCATCTACCACCCCCATGGCGCAGACAGCAGGAGCACTTCACTAAAGAAAAGACAGAGTCCCACCTATGCAGAACCCATCTCTTCCTTTTGTTAAAGCATGTCTGCAAGGAGCTAAAGGGGGGCACAGAGACATTAAAAGCAATCAACACCTCTCCCTTCCAGACAGGTCTTTCCAGACCTTATCACCACACAACGTTTGAGGCAAACAACAGCCAGGCTCTTACAGACTGGGGAAAAAAAAAAAAAAACCAAAAAACCAACAAAATCAAAATTAAAGGTAATGAAAAGCTTAAGGAGATAGTCTCAATCACCCAGTTACTTTAGGCAGCACTGCTGAGCAGTTATTTTCTTTCTCCTTACTCTACTTTTTAAATTACTGATGACGTGAGAGTTAATGTGGTTTTATGGCACAACTTTTGTATGGTTTCCCCTTCCTTACAAGTAAGGAAAGGCTACGCTACAGCGTGTGGGAGATAACTATACATTTTTACAGCAATGTAAACTTTTTAATTTTTTCTCTTTTTAAAAAAAGTTTTTCAAATCTAGGACTATGGTGGAAATTAATTTGAATAAATACTCTGCAGAAATTAAAGCACCTGTAGAGACCTTGAGAAGAGCGTGATGCACAGAGTAGAGATTGCAGAGAATGAAGTCTTGGGCACAGATGTTAGTACAGTTTGTTCAAAGAACAACTTCTTCAACAAAACCCTGCTCTACCCCTACCCCTCCTTGAAACTAGCTGCTAACAGAAAATAGTTATACCTTTAACCGAGTATATTATTTGTGCTTCAGACTTTATCCAAGTAATGACTAGGGAGTGATCCATGGCGAAAAGATTCACCCTTGTATTCTTCTCTTCTATAAAATCAGTTAGATTCTCTAGTAAAAAAAAAAAAATCCTCAATATAACCTGACATCATATCATCTATAGAATCATAGAATGGTTTGGGTCGTAAGAGACCTTAAAGATCATCTGGTTACAATGCCCCTGCCATGGGCAGGGACACCTCCCACCAGACCAGGTTGCATGACCTGACATCTTAAGGTATGATAAAAGCTCTTTCAAACACCACTTGGGACACTGGTCAAAGTACTGTGCATAACAAGTAACTTGGCTTTTAGAATTATTTAAAATTTTCAGCTTGTTCAAGACTCTAACTTATGATGCACATAGACAAAGATACACAATGGGTTTGCATTTTCTTTTCTGTTAGGATTTGAAGGTAAAAGAGGTTACACTTGAAATGAAATTGTACATACCAGCAAAGAAAAGACTTGCTAAAAACTGAATTGGTATTGGGTAGGATTTCTAGGATTCACAATTAACAAAAGAAAAATAATTAATTCTAAATTATAAAATGTTCTTTCTTAACAGTGAGATTTTCTTTAAGAAAAAAAAAAATATTCTTAGGAGCTGCCACTGCAAGTGGAAATAAAAGACAATAATAAATAATAATAAAATTCAAAGGTCATTTAAGGGAACGTGTGAATTAAGGTTTGGTTTGTTTTGCTTTCCTTGAGGAAAAAGCTTCTGTTATTGTTACTGATGGAAAGAATGATTGCTCAGAAAGTAAACAGCTTTTTGGTTTTGGGTTTTTTTTTAGAAAGGAAACAATGTTAATCTCATTAATCTAAAAGGAACAAGGCAATAAACTCTTAAATAAGCAGTAAACTGCTAGAAAATCACACTTAATTCTTTTTAGTTTCTAATTCTAAATTTTCTTTGTGGCTCTAGAAGAATAATGTGCCTTACTGTTTATCTTTTACTTCAGGTACCCGTATTTCAGTCTCTTAAATTATAATACTCCTAGACTCCTTAAGCAGTCCTTGATTACAACAATTAGTAGTCTTTTAATTCTCAATGTACAGGTAGCTGAGATGACAGAAGAGATGTTTTAAATAATTTCTAACTGATATGTGTGATTTGGACAAAACAGATGGCATCTGTAGTCATTTTAGTTTAGGCTAATTGAGGTTTTTTTTAAAGATGTGGCATTTTTATCTGTAACATATGTAGATCTTTCTGTGACCAAGGATATTTATGAGCAATTATGTTCTCTAGAATCCAGGGTCTCTTGCGTTTATTCCCCTTTAGACTAGACAGTCATGAACTTAGAGCATATTGCTCATTTTAAGATGTCTTTGAAGAATGACAGTAACATGTTGAAGTTATGACCTGAAAACATTATAAACATGTGTTTAGAAAAGTGTGTAGTGATCCAGATATATTACAAAGCTGTGGTGAGTTGAATTTGAATGGAAATTCCTGATCCCAAGAGTCCTTTTGTGGCTCACAAGGGGATTGTATTGATGGGGGGGGACACTTGGCCACAAGGAAAACAATGTTTAAAAATTATTTACTTCAGCTGCTTTTTAAGACTAGTTGTGATAATTTGTTTTATTATTTGGAGATGTTCCACTGCAGAAGTTCACAAAACAACTGAATTTTGAGAGCGGGAACCTTTTGTAAGGCATGCGTACTGGCACATTAATGATATGTAGCTAAGAGCATGAAGAACTCTTCTGAAAATTTGCATAGCTTCAAAAGAGATATAAGCTTGAGCAGAGGGCTTCTTTGCACAACTGCGATGGATCTGTTATTTCAGAAACCTTTCCCCTAAAAGAAAGCAAAAGATCTGATATTTTTCATGGATAACAATTCCTATAAAACATTTCCTGTTTTCCTGATATGAAAACTTGTTTACTTTGAGCCTTGATTATTCAAGGCAACATGAGACTAAAAAACAATAGATGAAGTAATGCGTTTGGCTACAAAATCATTACTGCATGTAGCATTTATTTTTTGAAAAGGAAAATTAATAAAAAAGCAACAGTTTTTGTGTCCTTAGCATAAAATAGGTGACTAGATAAAGTCTCAGAATAATACACCTCTAATGTCTTTAGCAGTTGTTTACTTTTTGAAAAGAAATATTTGCAAATAAGAAACAATGGAAAAAAAGCAGAAAAGGACATATTTATTTGAAACAGGTTTTCAAGACTCTTTCTTAATTAAAAGTGCTCGGAGATACTAAACTCCTGGTAATTCTATTTTTTCTAGGTAGGTCTTGTTTAATTTTCCCTCCATGAAAATATTTATAAACTAAAGAGGCCTGTGTGTCTCTAGGGTTAATATATGGGGGTGTTAATTTTTGTTGATTGTTTTTGGTTTGGTTTTGGTTTGGTGTTTGTTTGGTTTGTTTTTCAATTGAGGCTTATTTCTATGCATAGTGTACTATTTTTCCCTCAAGTCACTTAGATGGTTATTCTTCCCATACTGTTTTTCCAAGTGATATTCATGTTCTTGTCAATCTAAGACAACCGGCTTCTACATAAAGCACGATGGCAATGTTTATTAATTTTTCTGTTTGATGCTAAAACTATTCGGATGAGAAAACATGCTCAATTACTTTACTTGTCCCTTATGCTTTTTGATTTTCTTATTCATATTAATTATATGCTTTCTGGTGAAGATATCAGTAAATCATTTAGACACAATTGCAAAGAGTGTTGTACGCTTGTACTTAAAAGTCAGGCTTCCTCTTAAAGAAACTTAAAACGGTGTAAGTGAATACTGTATCATTTGCCTGGATACGACAAATATGGGAAAATCTAAGGGAACTGTACTTATTGTTGATGTTAAGTGATCACGTTTATGGTTTCATTAGTTTGTTGTATTGGTTTTTTGGGTTTTTTTAATTCAAACAAGCTCAAATACATTTCTTCTGTCCTAATAGTTGAACTTGCAACTTAAGAAATAAAGTATGTAATGGTTGATTTAAAAATAAAACAAACTTTTGATACAACTTAAATGCTGACTATTGAAGCTTTCCCCCTCCCCCTTTTTTTTTCCTTTTAAAATATTCTGTAGTAGACTGTAATCAAGGCTTCAAAGTTTAATTGCTTTGTGGCTGATTTGATTCCAGAGGTGTAAGATTTTGTGCTTTAAGTTTTACAGTACTGTTTTTTCATCATTGCACTATTGATATGCTTTGCATCGTTCTTTGAAGCATTGAAAGTGAGAATAAGGAAAGAGAGATAAACCCTAGACTGTCTTCTGCCCTTTCCCCCCTTCCTGCTCCTCATTTGCTGCCCAGACTTCTGTTCAAGGGTGTTCTAGTCTAATCAGGTTTAAAGGACTGGTAAGTTTTTCTCTATTATTTTTACTTTTTACCTTTAGGTTCCTAGTGATTCTTTTATCTAAAAAGAGGTGAAAGTAAAAGTATTATAGTATGAAAATCCAGCCTGTTAGAGGTACAATGCTGTAAGACAAGAGTAACTTGAAATTATCAGCTAGCTGCCCTTGACCTGTGAGCTTAAGGTAGCACTGGTCCACTTCATATAACTTACCTCATGCATCCATTTTTGGTATAAACTGAAGCAAATGGTATTTAGGTCTGATGATGGTATTAAAGCAGTATAAGCCATCTAGGGGTTTTACTGTCCTTCAGTTGTTTGGAGTAGCAGCAGTTGCAAGTCAAGGATTTCCAGGGATAGCATCATGGCTGTGGATGTTCCCTCGCCCTTTGAGGGAAGGCAAAGGGGGGTGCCGAATTCCTTTTCTTAATTTTTGTTGCTTCTTTGAGTGATTGAGCCCTTTACATTTTGAGAATGAAATATGTATGTGTGCATTTGGAAGCTTCTGCCCTGTTTCTTCTCTCATTTTTCCCCTCCCTGCTCCATCCCTGAAAACAAGAGCTTGGTCTTTGAATTAATAGTCAAGTATAGTTTGTCTTTTTTTTTTTTTCAATAGAGAAACTTATTCTTCTGTGGGTTTTTTGACATTGTTACAGTTTGTTTGCAGACCAGAGTTCATTCTTTGTGTTGCCTACAGTTGCAGCAGGATTTCAAGGACTTTTTTCTCTAAAATAAAAATTTATATAAAAGATCAAGAGACAAACAGTTTTAGGGTCTAGAATCTATGTCTTTGAGGGCTGTGCCTCAGTCCAGCTCTTCCCTAAGCTAAACTTTTGCATCTTCAAATGAGCTTTTATGCTGCCACTGCAAGTAATTTGAATGGAGAGCAACTAAACAACATCAGATTTTGATTACACTTGCATCATCCAATCCATAAACTAAAAGACTGTCTTTCAAATCAAAATTACTTCCCTTATCAGGTAATTTGGCTGTGGCAGTGCAGACATGTTAGGATGCCATAACTAGCATTAGTCCTAATGTCTGATGATGTTGTCTAATGGCGAACAGGAATAATAGTGAGTTGTGGATGTTATTTAATGGAAATGCAGTTAACAGTCAAGGGCAAGTTTTTCTCTAAACAGTTAAAGAAAATAGTGAGTGGCATCAGTGTAGCACACATTTCATGTTTTCCTTTCTGAAGGAAGATGGAATTGTATTTTCTGGCTGCTATGTGGTATGGAGGTGCTCTTCAATGAGTCTTCAAACAGAATATGTAATAGATTGTTACATGCAAGAAGTAACCATCTCGATATGGAAATGTAGCTCAATGTATGAAACAACTGCA
This sequence comes from Todiramphus chloris collaris, assembly GCA_025345505.1. Classification (NCBI taxonomy): domain Eukaryota; kingdom Metazoa; phylum Chordata; class Aves; order Coraciiformes; family Alcedinidae; genus Todiramphus; species Todiramphus chloris. The sequence goes on from JANVCC010000019.1 coordinate 18,727,615, forward strand.
AATGGTGTAAGGCTTGCTGATTACAGCCTGCCACATGATAGCACCTTCATTTAATACAGAAACAGTTTTACACATGTAGCATTGCAGTTATCATTGGACACAATAAGGCTAGGTTCTGAAAATGGCTCCTGCAGTCAACAGCCCACAAATGCACCCATTGCTGATGGCTTAGCCAGTATATAGAGTAAATACTGTTGTATGAAGGACTGTATGACAGCCAAGAAATTGCAATTGAATAATAATGTACTTTACTATAGGTTTATATTCAAGTAACAATGGTAAAACTGTTTTATTCAAGAAAACTGTTTTATCCAAGAGGATTTACTTATTACTGTTTTACAAGCTGTATTAGAAGAGATTTTGCTTCTTTTAAAAGACACAAATATTTTAAGGACACACAGTTTCCTATACTGAGGAAGAGGGTTTTATTTGTGTGTGTAGGAAGGAAATAAAAACCTAAGGCAATGCTGAAAAGAAATAAAAGGTTCTGCAGTCAGAGTGGAAAGGTACACACCATGCTATAGATTTATTTTGTTCTTTAACATTCCTCTTTACTAAACTGCAGTAGGTGTTCATATCCATACAGTGGTTTCCCTAATCACTGGCCTATTTTAAATATTTTTCTTTGTGCCCATGTTGCTAGGGCTTGGAGGAAGTTCTTGTGTTTCTCTTTTGTTTGTTTTTTTGTTTTAAGGGGGGTGGGGGTATAGGGACTTCCCCCCTCCCCCCTTCAGAACTCGCACACGCTCTTGTCTGCTAAGCATGTTTTACCATCTCATGGTACTGGAGCTCTTTCTGATCACCTTATGCATAAAGATGAACAAAAACATTCTCAATACTGAGACTTGTGTTACCCTACCATCTGCTTTCCTCCTTTGAAGCAAGTTGCTCAACTGTTCATATGCTTCACTCTTTCTAATGTTTGCCTTATACATTCTTCTTGTTTGATTACTGTCTCTACAGCTTATGCTTTAGTGTGGCTCTTTTAAAGATAAATAGGGATTAAATGAGTAAGAGGTTTTTTTAATTGTCTTTTGGAGTTGACTAATGTAATATATATGATTTATTTCCCCTGGCTGAAAATTATGCTAATATGGAAGATGTGTAAGGTTTGTCCTATCCTTTATTTTATCTGTGTATATTTCAAAGCCATAAGGTCAAAGAAAATACTTGATCATATTTTTAGAACAGTAAGAGCAAGTCAGTGTCACAACAAGAAAAGGTGTGACCTTTTAGAGTTACCGTCACAGCACTAATAATTGACAACTAGTCCTATGCATGAGTGATATACTGCTAAGTGTGCTTAGTGCTGATGACTTCTGAGGATAATTATTTGAAGTAACAGTTAAAATCTCAATTATTCTAAGTAAACTAGTTTGTGTTGTGGTTTTTGTTTTTGTTTTTTTTAGAGTCTTTGCTAGAGGTTAGATGTTTATTCAGCATGGCATGATATTCTCTGTTAGTGAGGATGCACTCGCCCTCTGGAAAATTTTATCATCTAGAGTAATATTGTTTCCCTCTCTTTTGTGTAACCAAACACATGTGCATGCAAATAAATGATGAAGAAAATAACCAGTGGCTATAAGCATATAATTTTTTTTTTTAAATAGTATATATTCATCCCACTTCCACTCATTCCCTGCTTAGGTCCTGCAACTGCAAGTTCTTGGTCTTAAAGTATTTTACAGATATTCCACATACATAGACCATGCATACCACTTACCCCATGGAACAGAAAATATGTAAACACTGGAAAAGATGTAAAGTGATTGTTTTGCCTCAGATTGTCTAGTATTTGCTGACAAAATAAGCAGCTTGGTGCTGTGCAGTGCCCCATGTCCTGTGTTATCTGAGAGGTTTTTTTTATGGGAAGGGGAGAAATTAAAAAAGGAGGCTCTCATTTTTCAGACTATCCTCCCAGTTATATGAAGGCAGGCAGCCCAATGTGTTGGCCACTGTAGAAGCTCCTCTCACAGGACCTGGACATTAAATGATTTGGCAGCATGAGGAACGAAGTCCTCTCCCATCTACTCTGCACTGAGAGATTTAGAAATGGATAGCTTCTGTAATCGGAACATAAAAAGGATCTTCAAAATGTCTACAGAAAAAAAGTGCAAGCTCTTATTTAACCACATCAGTTTTTCACTCAGAATGACTTGGCAATGAGTTTGATCCAAAAGACAAATAGTCTTTTGTTGCCACATTCATTCTTTTGAGTACCACTTACAAACAATTTTTGGAATTTGTGTTCTTCTTGAAAAATAATACCTTAGTAGGCTATCCAGTAGAGTTGCTACACAGGTAACTGTGCCCTAGGAAGCCGAATGTTGTTCTGGATGTCTTTTTGTGTTGCAGAAGCAGTGTCACTTAAATGGGGGGTAGCCAACCCGCAGGGAAATGGAACAAGGCAAATCTAGCCACCAAACTGGCATGTTTGAGACCTCTAGTCTATGGTTATGCACTCTAAATACACGTGTTCATTCAAATGAATGTGGCACTGGGGAACACTGTTCCATGTTCCCTAATTTGTTTACATAATGTTTTATTTCCTCAAAATATGGATAGAATAAGACTAGAAGCTCAGTCTGATCTTCAGTCAGTTATATTGATGGAATTGCAGTGATTCAGTTGAAGCATTTCTTAATTACACATCTGCTGTTGTGAAGCCCTTCTGAGAAGTTCAAATAGTTTAGTATATTCTGTATAAGAGTTTCTGCACTAATTTGCAGAAGTTTAGAAAAAGAGGTGTGCTGAGAAAACATAATGAGAAAGAAACTCATTGTATAAAGCTTACCAAGAATAGTATACTGTGGTTGCCTCCTGGATTTTCAGTGTGTTTTAGAAACTGGTTTTCACTGTGATTGTATCCATAGCAAGAAGTGGGAAGATGACAGTATTACATACCTTGCTAGTAATTGTATGGTGTAAAGTATTTAATTTCCTTCATAATCTTACACTGTAGATTGTTTCCATTCCTGCATTTCAGATGCAAAGAGTACAGTAAGCAAGGTCTTAAATCTTGTGCTCACCATATATGTTTTCCAAAGTGGCTAACAATGATGGAACTGAAAAACCAAAGTCTACATCCTGTGTCTGCTCTTCAGTTGCTAAACATGTTCAGTGATGTTAATTACTTTGGCATTAAGAGATATTAAATTAAAAGAGAACTGAGGGGGAAAACCAGTAGTATAATGAAAAAATAAATTCTCTAGTAGTATCAGGAAAGAACTGCATTTATAATTGAAAGGTAATACTATATTTTTTTTCATTTAAGTTATTAAAGTATTTTTATTCTAAGCTTAAGAACTCAGAATTGTGATTTCTGTGATGACATTCAGTAGAGGATGTTAATTGTTCTGAGGATTCTTTAATCTGTCTTTAGTTTCCCAGATGTGTATAATTCCTCTTGACTTGCATGTTCTCCTTAACGATGTTGGGTGGTCACTCAACTCTGTAAGGGGGACATCTGAAGTAAAGGGCTGATAATTGGCATGTCTGAAAACTAAGAGTTCAGTTTGATACATGGATCTTGGATGTAGTGAATCCTTGATCTTGTTGCATTCATATAATTAATTATTAAAGAACTTATGGCTGTTTGTCTTTCAGTGTTGGGTAAAATAAGCTGTCATAGTGTGCATTCTCTTAATGTGTACTTCATTTGCACATGTGAGGTTGGATAAAACTTTGTATTTCAGAGAAGCAGAAAGACAAGTTCCTGCCACACAAGCTACATGGGGTGGGGAGGTGAAGGAAGCTGGCACTGGCTGGCTGGCACTGGTGACCATGAGTGCAGATGTGGCACTGCTTTTTAATGGGTATTAAGGGACTCCTGCCCTACATGCTGTGCTAGTCTCAGGAGAATGCCCAGGGCTGTTCCTTGTTGGGACAGTGTGTGCTTCCTTCCTGTATCTGAACTGCTAATGTAGAGACAAGCGATTCCTATACCAGCTTTCCTCATAACTAACCATTTTGGTTGGGATCCTGTTTGGACCAATAACAATAATATGAGCATAAATTCAAAGTGAAAGCAGATTTCTATAAAATAACTGTGCTTGTTCCTAGCACTCAGAAAGATCAGTCTCCATTGCAAAAGAAGCTTTGTGTTTTGCACAGGCAGTGTGAGTTCCTCCTTGCCCCTGTATATATGTGTGTGTGTATATATATAATTGTTTAATTAATAGTGGTGTCAAGTAGCTCAGGAAGAAGTCAAGTGAACAAAGCCCCTTTAGTCTGTACATAATGAATTGCTTTACCTGTGGGTGACACAATGTATTAAACTGCTCAACAGAAGTGTATTACTTTTTGCATTATACTTATACATGATTTACTTGTGAAAATTTTAGAAGCTTAGGCCTCCAAATTTATCAGCATGTTTCTAATAGTAGCATTTCAAATCCATATTAAAAATACAATATTTTTTATGAGTGAATGCTGAAGCTCTTCCAGTTGTTCACTAAGGAACTTCATAATGTGAAATATGACCATTTGTGTTTCCCAAACATTTTAATCTTGTGTGGAATAACTGTGCCTCCTTGAAGTCTGTTCACAGAAACAGTAAGGTGGCACTTTCAAATACACAAATATCAAGTATAAATGGATCTTTGCTATGTTTTATCTAGAAAAAAAGCAATTGCAAAAATCACAGAATTGTCATGGCTGGAAAAGACCTCTAAGATCACTGCATCCAACTATGCACACATCACCATCCCACTAGAGCATGTCCTGTGTCTCATCTACACGTTTTTTGAATAACTTCCCTGGGCAGCCCATTCCAGCACCTGACTACTATTTCAGTAATAAAATTCTTCCTAATATCTAATCTAAACCGCCCCTGGTGCAACAGACCATCTCTTCCTGTCTGTCCTTAGTTACTTGAGAGAAGAGGACGCACCCACCTCAGTACAATGTCCTTTCAGGGAGTTGTGGAGTGATAAGCTCTCCCCCCAGCCTTCTCTTCTGCAAACCAATCAATCCCAATTCTCTCAGCCTCTCCTCACAGGACTTGTTCTCCAGACCCTTCTCAAGCGTGGTTGCCCTTCTCAAAACTCGCTCCAGCAACTCACTGTCTTTCTTGTAGTGAGGGGTCCAAAACTGAACACAGTACTTGAGATGCAGCCTCACCAGTGCCGAGTACAGGGGCATGACCACTTCCCTACTACTACTGGCCACATTATTTCTGATGCAGTTGAGGATGCCATTTGTCTTCTTGGCCACCTGGACACACTGCTGGTTCATACTCAGCCAGACATCCACCGGTGCCCCCAGATCCTTTTCTGTCAGGCAGCTTTCCAGCCACTCTTCCCCACGCCCATAGCGTTGCCTGGGATTGTTGTGACCAAAATTCAGGACCTGGCACTTGGCCTTATTAAACCTCATCCCATTGGCCTCAGTCCATTGATCCAACCTGTCCAGATTCCTCTGCAGAGCCTTCCTACCCTCAAGGAGATCAACATTCCCACCCAGCTTGGTGTTGTCTGCAGACCTGCTGAAGAAGGACTCAATCTCCTCATCTAGATCATTAATAAACATACTGAACAAGATGGGCCCCAGTACTGAGCCCTCAGGGACACTACTGGTGACTGGCTGCTAACTGGGTTTAGCTCCATTCTGTATAACTCTCTGGGCTCGGCTGGTCAGACAGTTTTTAACCTAGCAAAGACTTAGTTTTAAAGAAATAATTTTTAATAGAAACCCATTCCTTGAATAAAAGAAACATAGAATCCTTTTTTTATAAGGACAGAGTTTAAATAGATAATAATTTAACATAGCTTATGTAGCTTATAGTAATACTTACAGTCATGAGTTATATTTTTAAATAATGAAGTAATCAAATTTTTCCCTAATTCCCAGAAAATAGGAAAAGGTAGTCTTAAATGTTGTCAGAATGCTTTTAGAATGTGCAATTCATCATGTGCATGAAAATGAAAATTGGTTTTGTGAAGTACTGTAGACCAAAATAAAGGGCATACATTAACTTGTCTTCTGAAATATTGGCTGTATTATTATACTATGCAACTTTAGTACTTGACCTTACATGTCACTGATATAATACACGTTTTATGACACAGTTACAGTGAATGTTCCTTGCGACTACTGCACTACATCCCAAGGTTAGGATAAAGATAAGATGCATTAAAACAATATCTCTGTCACTATTAATAAAGAAAATCAATCATTCTGCTTCTTCCTGTTCCCTGGCTTGTAATTTCAGGATCAGCAGCCTCCAATAATTATTTCACCAACTCTATTGGTATGGTTGCTGCACAGAAACATCTAGGCTGTTTCCCATGAAAGGCTCTGACAACTTTAGTGATGAAATGCTAATGCTCTTACATGTTTAATTGAACATATTGCTGTGCTGAATACATGAAAGGATTGTGGTTTGGGATTTGTTTTTGTTTTGTGGTACATATATATATGCTCTGTTTCTATTTACATTGTTGGACTCAGCTGCTCTGACTTCCATTTATGATACAGTTCCTTTGAAGTGATTGCTGCCAGGTATATGTTATCTGAGATGTAGAGTAAATGCTGTGGGTTTTTTTAATTTCAGCAGTGAGATGCAAGGCAATAGAAATAGCCATAAAATTTTTTTGTTTTTTTATTTTAAAAATTTAAAAGAATATAGTGTGAAATTCAGAAAGTAGATATTGTCAACTAAAGCTAGTTGTTACTCAAACAGCATACCAATAGCTGTTGATGAAGAAACACAGTATTTCAAAGGAGGAAAATTTTGCTCTTGTTCAGTGAGAACAGAGGGAAAAAAATGCTGGAAAGCATATTTTGTTAATTTTGCTCAAGTTAGGCCCAGCAAGATACTTGAAAATAAAATTGAAAGAGTTTATTCTTGACGTATTCCCCATATGTAGGAGAACAGTGTCATGCAATGATAGGTTGCCTTTCTATGTGGGAGAACAACAGCATATTGGAAGGACATCAAATGTGCTAAGGGGCTTTCATACCTGATAGGATAAATCCGGAGATAATATATGGGCCCTGGGCATGATGGAGTATCCAGGTGCTACAATTTAAATACAGTACTAGAAACATCATGTAAGGGCATAAGCACAAAGTCCAATGGGAATGCATGACCTCAAATGGATCTGATGTATCCATGTAATTCATACGTGTCTGTAGTGAACTTTAGAAGTGGCAGTGCAAAATCAAAGCTGCTGCTAAAACTATCATTTGCAGCTGGCTTCCCTGAGAAATGAGTTGTGCTGCAAGGACAATATGCCATTACAAATCTACTTCTAGAGGTATCACTGGAATGAATAAACTTGTATTTCAACTGTTCATTGATAATGCGACAAAAGGAGCTGCCGGAAAAATATAGTCTGCACAAAATAGGCAAGAATTTTTCCCTGGAATTGGAATTATCTAAAATACCTTCAGTGGTAATAAGAAACATCTGCAGAAAAGTGTTGTGTGAGTCCTGGAGTTGTCTGTATGTTGAGTTCTAGAATATCTGTATATAATAAACTTACAACAACATGTTTATAAACATATATATTAATATGTATGCATGCACATACGTTTCACACGTGTATTACTTTAGAAGTTATTGAGTTCTGTATACTTTTTTATTAATACAGACCGCTTCTTCTACCACTTTTGTATGAGATGGAGATCGTCCATCACTCATCATTGTTTGAACAATTCAAACTCTTCTTTTCCTGTTGTTTTACCTGTTAATTTGTGATATCACTGTTTGGTCACTATACTGCTGACAGACTTTTTGGGGGGGATGAATCTCTTCCTTTTGCTTTTACAGCTGTTAAACCATAGTTTATTTTGTAAGCTTTTAGCAAACGCTTTCAGAACAGAACCAAAGGAAAGTTATCTCTTCATTCAGGCTTTTTGTACATTCCAGCCCTGTCTAGAATCATCCTGTGCCCTTTTTCTGGCTGGTTGCTGAACTTTGAATTCCAGATTCAGGTATCAGCACTGGATGCTGACAACAGCAGAGGGATGTTTTTTGTTATTTTTTTTTAAATTGAGCTGAACTCCAGACAGTGCTAATTACTTAGTTGTCCTCTAGTAGCATTGTGCAACAAACTTTAAGCAAACTGTAAACTCACGCAACATGTTGTCTGAACCTGAAGTTGTCAAAATGCACTGAGGTATCTAAACTCAGATGGAAGCTTGAAATGTCTTGGCTCAATTTTTTTCACCTAAATATTCCAAAGAGGCTGAAACATTGTCACAGATATCTATTTTAGAAAGATTGCTCTAAAATAGCAATGGTAATAGACATTGTTATTACCATGAAGATTATCAAAGAATTCAGTTTTCTTTCCAGATCATAAAATGTCATGAAGTAGGAAGATATTCTGTATTTCTGTATCAATTTTTTTTGTTTAAGCATTAATCAGAAAGTAGAATTTTCTCAGTTCTCATTTTCATATAATTAACAAAGTAATACATTATAGGAAAATGAAAAATTCAGTTAAGTCCTAGTGCTGTGTTGATCAAGTTTTTTGTTCTCATGCTCTTGTGATCTAGGCTCACCTAGAAACATCTGTATAGTGGTAGTTTAGAATTTCCATTAAAATTTTTGGCACTTTCAGAAAAAAAAATCATACAGTGAGTATGTTGTACATGGAAAAAATGAATCATACTCTTATTTTTTTTTCAGTATATTAAAGTAGAAGCTTATTTAGGGGACACTGGAGGGGAAATCTGTTATTCCACCCTATTTTGTTATTAAAGTATATCGGTCTTCGTTGCAGACAGAAAATCAATTTTGCAAATGCTAAATACATCTGGAGAAGGGAAGTAAGTGACACTAGAAATAATTAGGAGTAAGCACATTTGCTCATTGGAAACACATTGTACTCAATGTAAAAACTTCATAAACAAACCAAAACCTGACAAAATTTTCCAGAAAGAAGGTACCCTGCTGGAGCTGTAATTGTACAAGGGAGTCCATGCTTCTTCCTGCAAATAAAATATCTCTTTACCTAACTGGTAGCTTTTTCCCTACTTGGTATCCCAGCCCATTTTATAGTTGGAAATGTAGAGGTGATGTTACAATGTTTGTTCGTGCTGATGACAGCAAATAGACTATTTTGCCGTTTTTCTGCATGGTTTAGGTTTATAATCCAGTAAAAGACTTAACTGGATACAGATTCCTGACAACATTAATGGGACTACTCACTTGCTTATTGTGAAGTAGTTATGAAAATGTTTTGTATGTTGTACTGGATCAGACCTTTGTGCTGAACAAGCTTCAGTCAAATTGAGTGAAGATTTATAATAAAATAACCTCATAAATCAAAAGAGGTAGAAACTGGATTTTGTATGGTTTTTGTGCTGAGTTAAAAATGAAACCAAAACACTGTTAGTGCAAGCCTATGCTGACGTACAGTTTTTTGTCTTGGAAGAGTTGCTTATGTGCACAGGAAAGTATCTTTTTAAAAATACTGCCTTTGAAAATTTTCTGTGTTTCCCCACTTTATCATGGACTCTTAAAAGTCTGCCATGCATGTTGCTGGTCTTATGCTTTGGGCATTGATTTGACTTCTTTGCTTTCTGTAAATGAATTAAACAAGATAGGAATGGTCCTGCCTAGAAAATAGTAGTCAATAAATAAACCAATCTGTCTTTTAAGGGAAAGTATGTCAAATAAACAGGTTTATATAAGTCAGGCTACAACTTTTCTTTTAACTGCAGTGTGACACCAGAAACCTATTGACTGTCAGATTACTAAGTTTTTTAAGCTATGTGGCACTGGCACACAGCAGCCTTTATGAAAGCTTGATCTTGCTTGCTGCCAGTGAAGTCAAGGGGGGTGAAATATCATTGCCTTCAAGTATGCAAGGTCAGGCTTTTGAAGCAGAAGTGACGTTGCCAGGGTACAGAACAGGAAGTTCTCAAATGCAATAATATCTTTGTTTTATAGCATTTTTATCTTCTGACTCGTAGACTGCATTGAAGCATGCTGTGCCAGTGACTGCTGAGTCAGGGCAAAATGACAATAGATAACCTCTTTGAATCCATAAAAATCATTCTGATTATGAATTAGAAAATCATTCTGGTTTTTTTTACTTCAATGGCATACCTGGGGTGTGGTGGCAGGGTTACACTGGCACATCTGGGGTGTGGTGGCAGGGCAGGGAAAAGAGGAAGAGCTTGAAAGGAGTTGGGCCCTTAAGAACCATCACCTTCCTCCACTCCAATATGAGAAAAGCATGCTTCCTGCCTCCCCAGGATGCACCCATATGTTTCAGGCTCCTCAGTGTCCTATGGACATAAATAGTCACCACAGAAATGCTGGACTAAATCAGAATTCCAAGTCCCATAGTTTTTCTGCAAAATGCTGTACAAAAAAAAAAAGAGTAATGAGGGAAGGGTGGGGATTAGTAGAATGTTGCAAACAATAAAGAACATGAAGAATGAAGACCAACTTAAGTTGGAGAAAGATAAAAAAGCACCTTTTGTCCTGGTTGTTTTTTCCCAAATTCTTACCAAAATAAATCACTAACTGAGAAGATGAATTATCATCTGTTTTTCTCTTGCTTGTTGGCACATAGTACCTGAAAAGCATATGTCATGTTTTTGAGTGAAGACTTCAAGATACACAGTTTAACAGTGACTTGTTCTCGATAAGTTTGTTATCAATGTTGAACTGTGTTTGCTGTTTCAGAAGTGCTTTCATTTACGTTTGTATCCCTGTGGCTGCTGTCAACACATAAAATGCATCACTACCCTTGGGCTAAAGTCAGATATTTGTCAGCTCCATTGGGAGCTGCAAGTCTGTATCTGACTGTGGAATTCCATTATGTTTTGAGAAAAGAATAAGAAAATTTATATTCTTAATGGATGCTAGCTGTTTTCTGTAAGAGCTAAACTCTGTGTTCCACTAATACTGTGTGTTTTGAAAGGATGTTCTCTAATTTAACAGTTGCTATGTTAAAAGGATTCTGTTTTAGTACATATTAAAAAAAAAAAAAGAAAAATATTATAGCTAAGAATTTTTTAAGCGGTAGATGACTTGCTTCATTTTTTTGTTTCTTCAGGCACTCCAAGGAAGCAAATTTTCAGAAATGTTGATACCATGAAAGACAAGTCCTGTCACCTCAGTAACTGAAATTGGGGAGGGGAAATCATGAGGCGCCATTGAAAATCTTGTAAACTACCATTAAGCACGAATATAGCTTGGCAATAGCAATGTAACCCCACACCCAAATTTTGCAACCACGCAGAGTCATATTATAACAGGGCAATATTAGAAAGCAGTTTATTAAGCAAATTGTCTCTCAACCAAATGTAACCTTCTCAGAGAAGAAATCTTTGTGCTGTGTGACTTGTTCTTTTAGAAAAATTCAACTAGATAAATACTGAAGTGGATTATAAGTATCAATTCTCTAAGGAAAAAATAGTACAGTAATAGATATTTCACTGTTAACATCCAGGCTGACGGAATATATTTTTTCCTTCAGTATTTTTTTATTATCCAGTAAAACATTTTAAAATAACCCTTTTAAAATAATTTTCTTTCACAGTGTCTGTGAACATCTTGTTGCCCTCATATGATTCCTACAGCCAGAATTGGCACTCAAATATGCACATTGTGTTTTGTGTCTGTGTTTTAGAGTAACAGAAAGTCTGCTCAGGTCGATAATGTCAGTGGGCCATATGACAGTTCAGCAGACACTGACTCAAATCATATATGACAGAACTACATAATTATTAAATATATACAAAATGAAAGTCTGGAGAAGTTATAGGGGGGGAAAAAAGAGACCAATTGCCTTTCTCTCCAATTTAAATAGAGGAGAAAAACAAAATTCACAAAAAGCACTTAAAAGTGACAGATTAAAATTTGTATTGGGAATGAATTATGTTCTACTTCATTTTTTCACAGCAGGGCCTAGCTTGTTGAGCTGAGCGAAGTTCACAAGAGGGTTTAGAGCATTCTGAGAAGAGTGACCATATTATTACAGGGAGCTTCATAAATTATGAGACTGTTATCTAGTGCAAGGGCACCTTGCAATTGGGTATTTTAATATACAGTAAAATTGTCTTCTACAAAGTATGGCTGGGTAGTTTTGTGAACACATCTTCAATAGAAAACATGATACTATTACACCTAACATCCTGAATACTTTGTATAAATGGTTGAAATAATAGGTCAAATAAATGGATTCAAAAATTTTTAAAGTAATTTAAATATCCAGTTCTTTGCCTCCTCTTCTAGTGATCTGTAGTATTTACAGCTAAGCCTAGAAATGGGAGGCAGGGGGTGGGGGGATAGGTAGACATCTGAGTTGCAGGTACTTCTAAAAAATATTCTGGAAAGTAAAAACAAAAAAAAGTTATAAATTTCATTTAAGTTTAGGCATACACTATAAAATAAAAAATAGGTACTTGATTATGCATAACATATTATGAATTTGAAACAAGTAGAAGGCAGTACAAATATGAGAAAATGATGAGGTCATCATGAGACTGCACCCACCTGAAAACATTAGCTGTGAAAAGGCTGAGCTTACCCCTCTCCTTTTTAGTTTAATGCTACTTCTGGGACTAGTGCTCTCTCTCAGGTAAATACTATTGAAAATCTGTAGATACTTTAGCATTTTTAAGGGTATCTGGTAGAAAATAGTTGGGTATCCTGCTGCTGCTCCTAGAACAACCAGGGATCCCATGCTGCTGTCTCTGTCACCTGAGAGAAGACACAGTGAGAACACATGGATCCTATTGTGATGGTGTTCCTTAGGTCACACTCAAAATCTGTGAGTCTAGGTTTCTCACCAATATAGAAACATTTTTGTAAAGACACATACATGTTCATAAGGGAAGTTTCTGTGAAGCCAGTACAGATACACATGCAATTGCGCCACAACTGTTTGCGTAATCATAGCCCATCTGTATCAAAAATCTGATCCTCTAACAAGTAATGATATAGTACTTACAACAGAAAGGCTAATCATCACCCAGAACATCAGAAATAAAATGAAAACTGATTCTGGTATTGATTTCTGGAGTTCAGGTTCAATGGGTTAAAAAAAAACAAACAGAAAAGCAACCTAATTATTGTAGTCATAACTTAATAGTGCCATAGATTTCTTGTCTGACCCTGTTGATCTAGGCTCCATTTAGAAATAGGTTTTTCCAAGCGTGTTTGCTTACTTTTGGGAAATAGTTATAACCTGTTTTTTTAATTGGAATTTCACTGCAGATACATTATTTACCTCCAAAACTATAGACAGGAATCATTGAACAAATGTTTCTATCAAACAATGCATCTTTCACAGCTAAACTTTGACAAACTGCTTATGCAATTTGTGCCTGTTTCCTTCTGGGTATGCCAAATAGCACAAATTTTGACAGGTGTTACTTTGTAGCATCAATTGTTCTCAAAACTCATTTTGCCAGATTTTACATAGTAATTAAAATTTTCCATATGAAACTGCAGGTTCCTTGAAGTGTTCAAACCACCTTGTTTGTTTGCTTTTCAAATCTTCTGCCACTTCTTCACAAAGGTTAGGGAACAGTTTTTCTGATCTCACACAAAACTAGTCTGCAATGGAGAGGGCTGAAATATTGTTCCTACTGGATCTGGAAACAGTGTAAACTCTTAGCACTGGCTAAGAGCAAGAAAACTCCTCCCAAAACCAAAAGAAAAATCCACTCAAACTTAACAGATACTCTTTAAATTTTTCATTTAATGTAAGATTAGCTTTATGCTTTGTTGTTGTAGGACAAACCTATAACTCCTCATTCTAGTAATTTTTTTTTTAACTTTTTACATTTCTTTCCCTTTACTTTCTCATTCATGTTAAATTATTCTCTTCATTTGTTTTCTAAAGTGCTGGAAGAACTTTGGAGGAAAAGCAGCTGAAGTAGCTGCAAGTTAAAGGGATTTCATTGGTGCCATTGATTACCTGGTTAAATTTTTCATTTGAAGGTGTGCTTGTGTTCTGCTGTCACTGATACAGTCTTTGAAAGCAGTGCCATGAACAGTTAGTAGCCTTGGTCTGGTTTTATCCTTCATAGATAAAACCAGTAATGAAGAATAGCTATTGTTGTCACTGGAGATAGAGCAAAGCAAAACTTTTCTACTCATCCTTCATCTAGTCATAGCTTTGGACATTAGATCTGGGTTGGACTTTGTGGACTGAAGGTCTTCATTAATTTTTTCATAAGTTTCACTGTTGAAATTGTTTTCCAATATTATGTTGTAATGATGGATTATGGCTACCTGGTAGCTGTGAGAAGATGGAGATTTGCCATTCAGTGCCACTGTCTAGCAAGCGTGAAGTATTTATCTTTCTGCATTTGTTCTTACATAAAGGAAACAAAAATCCAATGGATTGCTATTCTTATAAATGTTTAATAGAAGTAGCAGAAAATAGCTCCACTAAAAATAGTGATGTGGTGTATGTATTAAATCAGACAATCTAATGACTCCTAGATACAAATTAAAACCAACAGCTTTGCAATTTATGGTTTAATGATTACTCAGCACAGACATCCAGAGTTCAGGTTCTACCCTTTTGCTAAATAAAGTGTTGTGATTGTAACTTGTGTTAAGTATGTTTAAGTCTCAGACTGCAAGACAGATCTCTATAATTTGATATAGCCCAAGGGTACTAATGATGATAAAACCACAAAGCATCTGTTAAACATTAAAAAGAAATTTTTAGTTCATTACAATCAGTAACCTGATTGCACATATGAGTGCAATGAGACAAAGTGGCTGTAAGTGAATGCTCAGTAACTTCCCAAGAATCCTCCAGAGTCTGCCCCAGTCTGTTGCAGTCTGTCTAGCCAATCTAGGTTTACTTCAAAGCCTCTGGTATTAAAATACCATAGTCTTGCAACAGCTCAAGCCTGCAAAGACAGCTGCCATAACCTTTTGGTTTTACCTTAGTGGTGGGGGTGGCATGTAGTGCATGTGTGTAGAATTTACTGCTTCAAAATTCAGAGAGGGAGTAAAGCAATAAATATAATGTATGTTGGCATATGCTTACTTAATGATGAAGGTATCATAATATTGCATGTTGTCACATTTTCCTAACTTTTATTTTTTGTTATTATTTTGGAGCAACTCAAGGGTCATAGTCGTATAGTAAAACTATAATAGTATTAAAAATTGGTTAATACTGAATTTTGACACAGGTCTTTTAAAACACTTGCAAGTAGCTAAACAAAAATCACAACGGAAATTAAATGAGTGTGTGATCTATATTTCCTTTCCTGTTTTAGTGTTGAGAAGGAGGCCCGATCCCTGGAGACTTTCAAGGTCAGGCTTGATGAGGCTCTGAGCAACCTGATCTAGTTGAGGATGTCCTGCTTACTGCAGGGGGGTTGGAATACATGACCTTTGGAGGTCCTTTCCAACCCGGGGGATTCTATGAATCTATGATTTCTCTGTCCCTCTCCAGTTAATCTTATCAACATGTCATTTGTAACTACACTTAGAGATAGGATAAACCTGTAAGTCCGTGTTCTAATATTTTTAATTTCTTTTTTTTTAAAGATTTTTTCTTTTTAATATTTAGCTCTTATTCAGATTGTATTATTCACATAATTTTCTTTTTTGAAGTACCAGTAGAATTTTGTAGGAAAGGCAGCTGATATAATTGAATGTAAAAGGATTCTATTAGTGTAGCTTGTTGATTTTCTGTTGATGTGCAAAAGTATCTTCTGGTCTTCATGGGAGCTCTAAGGACCGCAGTATAACAATTCCACATCCTTACAGTTTAGTGTATCTGAGAATGTTTTGGAAAATACTTTTAAAGTTGTCTGTGTGTAATTCCAGAATAAAAGTTAAGAAATTCTTCAGTACCTACAGAAAATGGGGAAAAGAGAATATTTCTTAAAGATGAAAATAGGAACTGTGATCCTGCATAATTTGCTTAAAGGAAAAGGAATCAAGGAAATAGAAGTTTGGAGCTGGGTTGTCATTTCTATCTCATACACGTTGCTGAGTTCCTGACAAGAAAGATTTTTGGTAAATACTAACTGATCAAACTACACTGCTTTGGGTACCAGATGTAAAGATCTTCTGGGTTATGTGTGTTCAAAAGTAGTCCAAGCAAAATAAAATGCCATACTTCCTCTCCCATTCTGCAAGATACAACCATATGTTGATAAATCCTTATGGTAACTCTAGGTATCACCAGGACGTATCTAGACATTTTTAAAATAAGTACTGAACTAAGATGAATAAATATTGCATATAGTTCTATGTTTTTATTTAAATGTGTGATAGAAACAAGTCTATATTAAGTGGTGTAGTCATATGGAGTCTGAAGAGGTGTTCTAATTGTGATACCCACACATAAGATAATTGAAGGAATTTACAGTCCTATTTCTTCAGATGGCAGAGTACATAAATAGGAAGAAAAGTTATGCTGTCTCCAAAACATTAATAGAACAGATCCCTCTAATGAAACATTTCTGTCATTTAGAATAAAAGAGAGGAAAGAGTAAATCCTGATTCTGCAGGATGATTAGAACTGTTCTTTGCATCTGCTGACACCCACTGACTTTATGTGGATTCTGTAGGGATTATTTTTCACGCTTGGAACATACCGGCACTTCCAGTGCTTGCAAAATCCTTTCCTCTACTTAAAGAGAGAGTGAACACACACACAAACACACAAAAGATAGCAATAATAACAAAGAAATAAAGCAAGAGAAATGGATATATGCAATTTACTTTGAAATTTGATATTGTTGGTGTTGATATGTTTCTTGAGGGAGTAGATGGGTATCTGCTTTTCTTACTTAAAATGATATTTGAAATTTCCTTTAGCTTTTCCCTACTTGCTCAAAGAAAGAATGTTTCAAAACAGCAACAAGAATACAATCAAAATATATGAGGAATATAGAATATTATAGCTTAGTAAGTTTAAGTACTGAATTTAAATGTTTTTATACTGTCTTTGAAATAGGAGCATTCACTGTTGATGGAAATGTTAATTTATCTAGATTTCCAGTGGGCTGTTTGTTTTCCTTCTGTAAACTACACTAAGTCATTGTAAGGGTGCATTCTTGACCAAGTTTCAAACAAGCTAGAAACTTGCAGCAGCCCTTGGTTGAAATCTGCCCAGGATTTTCTCTGTGGTAGGAAAAATGATAGATTTTGCTTGTCAAAGTTTAATCATAGCTTTTGCAAAAAAAGCAATGTGGAACTTGTTGGTGTTTTCTTTTGTTGTGCCAAAAATGTTTCAATGCTCTGTAGTGTTTAATGAGCAGCAAAGACACTGCAGCTTGGTGATTAGAGTGCAGGCCTGGGCTGAGAAAGATACAATTTTAGGAATGAATGGCATGGGATGAGAGGCTCTGCTCAATCCCACATGAAATACAGACTTGATCCTGTGTCTCCTCTACCCCTGACCACTGTCCTAAACATCTAGTAATATTGAAAAAGGTGAAAGCCCAGCTTTCAATCTGAAAAACACTTTTTTCTTATACAACTGCTGAATGGATTTGGGGAAATTTTTTGCTGAATCTCTTGGATGGCTTTCATTTAAAAAATGAACATGCATGAGATTTGTTATAGAAAAGAGCTGTCTGTCTTTGGGCATTTATACTGAAAACCAGTGCAGGCAAATGGTCCATACTAACCTTCAAGTATGTTGTCCACCAGAACAGACTGTTGGGTCATGCAGTCCTTCCTCCTTGGAGCTACAAGATCATTGACCACAGGTTATAACAAAATAAGAATTGTATTTCATAAAGATAAATTCTTAAGAGCATACAAATATTAAATAAAAACTAAACCTTTTTTGGGCCAGCACAGGAAATAGTTACGTGCAATTTCTGTAGGAATCTGTCTAAACTGTTAGTCTTGCAGTAATAGCATAGCATATTTAGCTTGATTCACTCATTTAGTGCAAGCAACAAGATCAACATTAGGTACACGTTTACGTGTATAAAGAAGATTAATTCTGGAATTTAGTAGGGCTTTATATGGGATACCAACAAACTAATGTGCTAGCTTATTGAGACCTTTATGAAAATACAGAGTGAGTAACTGAAATACAATCTTTCAGCTTACTCTTCTCTCACATGATCATTGTAGGCATAACCTCATCAAGGGTTGGGGAGCTTGTATTTGTCTGGAATTATTTTCACTTTAGTGTAACATTACAAAGAATACAACCATGTTGCTAGGTTCTCCTGACATCCCAATAGTCTCTTTTTTTCCTGTAAAAGTTCCTTTCTCCTTTGTGGGATGAAATGTTTGGCTTGTATCTGACAAGTATCATCATTAAATGCTCCAGTTTATGCATTTTCATTATCCACCTCTAAAGAAAT
This sequence comes from Todiramphus chloris collaris, assembly GCA_025345505.1. Classification (NCBI taxonomy): domain Eukaryota; kingdom Metazoa; phylum Chordata; class Aves; order Coraciiformes; family Alcedinidae; genus Todiramphus; species Todiramphus chloris. Next base: position 18,745,894 of record JANVCC010000019.1, read on the forward strand.
CTGATGCTGATAGTGAAGGGGTGAAGAAACGTAAGTTAAACAAATGGTTGTTAGTGGAGATCTTGGAGAAACTCAAGATTCCCATGAAGCTGGAACTCTCCTTAATGCATCTGGCAGTGAGAGATGATGCAAACAAAGAAACTGAAGGTAAGCAAAACTGTTATCAAGAAAGAAACTTGATAGTATGGTAAAGAGTTATGTTTTGCCAGGCTAACGTGAGTTCACATCACTAGTAATTGATAAAAACTGAAAGGTGCCTAGTTGATGCCAAAATCACGTTGTTAAACCTACATAGAAATAACAAATCTTTGTGAAATTAGTAGGTGTTATGTTACAGCTCTTCAGATACTGACATGGTTTCTTAGACATTTGGAAGGTCTTTGGCTATATTCAGTCTCCAGCTTGATTCTGGTGCAGTTGCCCTAGGGATCACAAAACCTTATAGGAGGGCGGGCAGGCTGGCAGAGAGCTGCTGTAGCACAGAATCAGAGCTATGCTGAGCTTGTTGACTGTAGTGTGGCACAGTGATAGTTGGAAGTACATGGAAATGAGATAGTTTGGCGTCTGGAAGAACTTTACAGCAGTATGTACCTTACTGTGAACTTCGTTAAAATTCTGGATAGGGCAATTAACTTGTATGAAACTCCAGACTACTGAAGCTAGGCTGCCAAATCTAGTTTAGGCTTTCTTTCCAATATACTACGACACGCAGTGTGAACACCCCCTGTGTCTAAACATTCAGGTCCTTGTAGGGTGTCTCAGGACACTGCTTTATGAAGCAAAGACTTGCTTTCCTGAAGCTGAGAATAAGATGCTCAGTTTTCTGGCAAACCAGTCTGGCAAAACGTTGCATAAAAATTCAAGCATTTCTTAGCTTTGAATTAATCAGTAAAACATAATTTTATTTTGTGACTAATCACACAAGCTGCCAAAATACAGACCTGTGTTTTGGTAAAAATTACCAGATGAGAAAGAAAATATCTTGGAGGAACAGTGATGTGTCCTTCACATTTGTAGTGTTAACCCATATTTGACATCAAGAAGCAATCTTACAGACTGTTTTTAAATATGCATTGAACTCCATCATCAAAATAATCAACTGGAAAAATGGAAACAACTCATTTTAACTGTTGTGTTAAAGCACTCGCATTTAAATTGAAACCAAATAGAGTCTTGCAAAGCTGCCTTGCATTTTCATGCCATTATGCAAATAAACACAAAAGATGAATCACAGATATTATTTCTTAATCCATTTTCTGGAAACATGTTTAGTGCACACAAGTAAAAGCAGTTCAAAATCCTGTAATGCTACTCTTAGTGACAAGCAATGGTAGTGATCAAGTGCAGCAAATGTGGCCCAGGACCTCAGTGAAGAAACCGGAGCGTTCAGCAGTTGGTGGAATTAGCCTAGCCATGTTCCTTGCAGTATCACAAAAACAACTTGTTCTTTGACAACCAAGGTAAATAACTTCCCAGGTTGAGCCCTAGCCTTCAGATAAGTAATGGAGATATTGAAAACTTGCATTTTGGATACCTCATTCAGAAGCTTCTTTCTTAGGACCTAAATTAAATCTCTCCTAAGGTTGCTGGATAGACAACCACTCTTCACTCATGACAAACAGGTCAGATTACTTTGGCTGCTAATGAAGCTCGGGTATCAGACACATCTTCACTCTGTTGTTAAGTTCAAATAAATAGGATGCATAGGGCTTTAGAAGCTTAACATGCTTGTCTTGTCTTGGTCAATACAGTCATCCTTGTGCCCTTTGCATGTAATTCTTTGGATAGGGTTCATATTACACAACTGTTTGCAGGCTTCTGTTAGTTTTCCTAAATTATGAATGACATCCATTCATGTGCAAATAGGTACTATAGCACAGAAATTGCTAATGAAATATTAATTGGAAAGCAAAACCTCAGATCTCCTCTACCAGTGGTGGCCAGGACATTCTTACCTCTGTAAGAATAACCTGTGTTAAATTTCCCATCTGTAATATCTCTTCATTATGAATTAAAATAGCAATCAAACAAAATTAGTTCAGGGCTCAACTGTTTGAAAAAATAATAATTATACTATATGTATTATCAAGAGTTGCGATGGTGCAGCCCTTGTCCAGCCCTCAGTGGGTCGACTTTCCCTCACACGATTCTACCTCTGAAGACGAATCAGGGGAGAGGTCCGTGCCATAGCAACATTCACTTCTTTCGGACACATCTTATCCCATGTCACTAAGCCTGGAACTCTGTTACAGGCTCGTGTAGCTTGAAAGTCCTTCAAGTTATGATATAATAAGTTGGTGTAACTTTGTTCCTCCCCTGAAATGTCTCTATTGTTCTCCTGTCATGCGTCATCAACCCCCTGACTGGTTGGCTCTGTTGTATCTCCTGCACTTTGTATCCCGATATAATCCCTGTCCTGAGACAAAGAAAGTGAGTTTTTCTGTCCAGCTTCCCTTCAAGTGACACGCCCTGTCCCACGGGACAGAGAAATAAGCTTGGAAAAAAAGCTACAGAATCTTCATCTCTTTCATCTTTGTCCTCGTAGCGGCTTTTTGGACTGCTTGCTGGTGCGAACAGTTCCCAGCCGGGGAAACTGGGGCACGCTGGTTCTTTGCGAGCATCGGACCCAACAGCTGTAAGCCGAGCTGAGCAGGCAAGGCAGCGCGGCAAGCAAGGGATGGGAAACCCCTGTTTACATAGCTTTCAAAGTAGTCTGGAAGAAAAATATGTAAATTTGAAATGATTCAAATCAGGTGGGGGATCCTGCTGCTAAGAAAAAGCAACTGCAGTACTCTCAGCTGTGAAATGGGTTTCCATTTATGCAGAAAAATGAAAAGCTTGCTTCTCAAAGTATGAAGCTCTTTTTTGAACTTCCACTGTATTGGTTTTTTACAGTGTTTTTTGTCTTCCTCCTTTCTTTCTTCTGATGCTGCTTTACTACCAGGGCAGATGTCAAGGTAGTCTTATTTTTTTCTCACATTTCTAGCTATGGGATATTAAACTGATCTGTTTTCAGTTACATAATGAGGGAGTTAAGCAGAATAGTGAAGCAGAAACATATTTTTCCCCTAAGTCAAACTGTGTTGAAGTTTAACTTACTCAATACTTCACAGGAAATGCTGAGAATTGGTGATTGAGTCCTGCATTTCTAAACAATATTGAATTATAGTTTTGTGAAAAACTCTTTATCTAAAGAGCAGAAATAACATACATTATTTTTTAATGACTAGGAAGAAAAAGTTTAAGTAGATAACACAATGTAAGCAGGTTTCCATTCCTAAATTTTTCAGGGAAGTTCTACTAACATTAAACTGAAGTTCTGACATTTTCAACGATGGACACTTCTACTTCCAACAAAACTAATTGCTTTTCATGGTCTTTTTTCACATTTTTATGACAGGATAATAAGTGCTGTGTTTCAGTATATGATAAAAGCTATAATTTAATGATTTCTCATTTACAAAATTGTTAAGAAGAAGCACTTAATATGTTAATAAGTAAAAATCTGAAATAAATCAATATAAATGCATGATTGAGAAAAAATCATATAGAAAACCAGAAAACAGCATGACACCTGAATTTACTATTTTCCCAGAATTTAGTATCTGTAAGGACATAGAAAACTTACACAGCAATGACAGAAATGGTCAGCTGAATAAAGAAATGTGTTTAAGCCATGCAAAACTGAAAGTCCAAATTGCATTGCTTTTATTGATACGTCTTCATGCAATAATGTTTCCCAGATCACCAAAGGAAATACATAACTCCATTCAAAAGACTTCAGAAAATTGCTTCCCATTGATAAATACCTTTGATTTTAAGAAGTGTTCTCTGAACAACACTGTCTTCAGAAAGCCAAGAAAGGATCTAAGAGAAACATTATATCCCTCAAAATGAGACAGACACATGAAATAAAACTTTCTGTGTGGAAAGATTTTATAGGACATAGTTTGGTCTTCATGTGATTTTTAATGATGCAGCCCAAAGATAAAATACAGCTAGTTTACTGCTGTGTTAGTTATGACAGTCTCAATGCAAGAATGAAAACTGGTGGAAAATCTTTTGATGTTAGTGGGTCCGGAATACTGGTTAGGATGCATTTTCCCACACATGGAAGAATTAAAGACTGTTCAAATGTATTTGCTGTTTTTATAAACATTGCTGTAAGTTCAAAACATGAGTGATTGAAAATGAAAAGCTTCCCTATAGAAAAGTACAATGTTCTATATTAGTACATTCTGTGAAACCACAGTCCCAGGAGAAAAATTATGCATTCACATGGGATGTTATAGAAAGTGTTGTAAAAATACTGCAAAATGAACTTCACTATAACTGCATGAAAGTCTCAAAACACTTTACAGAAAAAAAAAAGTGGATGCAACAGTGGAAAAAATACATGTGAATAGTAATGGACTAATGGATTAAAAAGAGAGAACTAAAATTCAGAGGTTAGAAATGTACAAGAATATTCTTCATGTTTTATCCAAACAGTGAAAGACAAATAAAGAAGTAGCAATTGCACACAGTTATCTGACAGATTAATAAGCTTTTGAGTAGAGGTTTAGAAAAAACAAAGTGCTTTGGTTAGAAATAACAGATAGGACAAAATCATTGAGATAAATTCAGTAGAACAGCTGAACTGAAAACAGGATCACAGAATCATAAAAACAGCACAACAATTCTGGTTGGAAGGGACAGCTAAATATCATCTAGTCCAACCTCCTACTCAAAGAAGGGGAAACTTCAAAGTTACAGAAGGATGCTCAGAATCTTATCCCATTGAATTTTGAAATGTTAAAAATTCAGAGAAATTTTTACAGACAAATTTGTCTGAAAACACACACACACACGGAAAGTTAACAAAAAAATCTTTCTGGGAAAATTTCCAGTGCCTAGCCAGTCTCATTTTGAAGTATATTTCCCTGTGGCCAGGCAGATTTTCTCTTGCTGCAGCTAGTGGCTATTGCCGCCTCTTCTCTGAATATTTTATATGAAATCTACATAAAACCAAGCAGAAAATGTTTGATAACAGAGCAGACAGCACCTACTTCCATTAAGACATTCCCAATAATTTTCTTTATAATTTACTTGTAATTTTCCAGTTGCAAATTTTGACATTCTACCAGTGTTCTTGTTGTCTTGGCTTTTAAAAACCACATGATCCATGCTACTTTTTTGAAGGATGATGGGGCAGGGGAAACAGGGGAATCAGATTTATTCGTATTAGGACTTTTTTTCCCCCTAAGATATCAGTCTCTCCTATATATCATAAATTTTGCAACACTGATTTTATATCCGTGATATAGCTAGTCTCACTGGGGCTCCAGAAGAGAGTCATTTACCCATCAATGAACCTACACTTCACTTAATGCCATTTGTTTACAGGAGAGGAAGGAAAGAAAAAAGACTCTGCTTTATGATTTCTGTTTTAAATCAAAGTACCATCTGCAGTAAATACTCTGGCTCACCTGAATATGAGGTAAAGCATATTTCTGTAATCATTGGGATTTTTATTCAGAACATGTTAGAGGTTTGATTACATGGTTGGCAATTTGTCTCTGCATGCATGGCACAGATCAGGGCAACAGCCTCCTCCATTATTTCCTAACCTCCCGTCTCTGCTTTTTTGTACTGCTGCTCTGTTCACTGTTAATGTGTCTTTTGATCTTGCCAGCACTGTCATAGTAGAAGTTGCCTTTCTTGCTTCTACACAAGTATTTGAAAACCTGTCAAAGTGCTGAGGTTTTCATTATAGGCTTTTCATCATTACTCTGTCTACACTGAACAAGTTTATTTCAAAGGCTTTGCTAGGAAATGACAAGAAACATGACAATTTATTTCCTTGTCCTTTCATTACATTAGAAGTGCCACAAAAAATTTAAAATCCATTTATTTTTATTAAAAGGCATGATGCACTGCTTTACCAAAGAGAAGACAATGACAGAATGAGAAATATTAATTTGGGATGCTGGGATGATTGAGGGGCTTTGAGTCTGAGATATTTGCATGGAAAAATCTATTTCTTTGTAGTTCACAAATACAAATGTTTTAATTACATTTTAAAGAGATGAATAGCTGTGAACACCAGAGGATGAAGAAAACGCTTTTGATTTGATGCAGTAACTACAGTATAGATACTTATTTGTAGTCAGCCTTGGAAAGCTCCCTTTTCTTTTGCTCAGAATCAAAATTTAATGTAGTATTTATTGTCAGGCTATTAAAGATGTTAGTGCTATATAAGCCATAATTTCTTTTTCCTTTTACTGATATTGCATTCAGTATGGATCAAGAGGTTTTTACTTAATGCTTCTTTTTAACAAAGAAATGTGAATGAAGCATGCAGTATGCACTGAGAAGTACTATGTTTGGGAAGGTGCTATCCTGTTAAAGAAAAAAGGAAGAATTGTGGGTATGTGGGAGATATTTACAAATACATCTTAGGAACAATGATTTAAAAATATTTCAAGCAATCCAAGAGCTAAATAAATTGCAGAATTCTCAGAGACATAAACAGAAATACTGTTAATTCTATAAATGTGTCTATTTTATATATGATCAATACTGTTACACAAGGTTTAAGTCTATTTTGTGCATATGCAAGTAGACATAATTTTAATGGATGGGCCTTATTAAAGCAAATGGGAGCTGTGCCACTTAATATACCCTGTTATTTTAAAAACTCTTGTTTCAGATTTTCTGCAAGAGAACAGGAAGTAGGAGAAGTCAATGTGAGTTTTGGATTTTTGATAGTATTTTCAGTGACTTGGGAAAGAGGGTTGTAAATAATGTGCTTTAGGAAGACTGCTGCAAGTTAGCCTCCAAAAAAATGTACAGCAAAGCTCTATCCCTCCTGGGCCTTCTAGATTACTTGTTGATAATTCACATTCAGTTGTACCCTTTCAGGAATTGTATAATGTAATTGTACGGATCTAGCCCAGATGAAGATCTGGGGGTATATATGTAGAGTAGGTATAGCCAGTTTGGACCATCATGAGCGTGAAGATCCTCCTTAAAGGAATGAAGTATAAGACAAATACAATCTAGTTGTACTTTTACCAAAAGATCATCCTGAATTTTAGAAAAGTAAAGTAGATCAACTTTTGTTGAAAAAATACCTTCAGTGTTAATTTACAATAGAAATATCAAGCAGTAAAGAGAGTCAATGTAATAAAAACACTGAGAGAATGTCACTCTAACTGACAGTTAATTTGCACATACTCATTAAACCAGCATCTTGAAATAAGGCTTATTTAATTATTACAACCTGCTAAGTACAGATATAAAATATTGACCTTCTCTTTAAAGGACATCAGTCATTTTTACAGGATTTCAAGCAGCTGTCTCTAGGGTAGTAATTTAAAACCTGAAGTGATTTCCACTTCTGGTTGCTTCTGGTAGGTAGGAGAAAAGTGAGAGGGTGAAATGAAAGTCAGGTGAGGCCACCAACAATAGGAATTATGTAGTATCAGGAATTAGTCAATAAATTTCATATCAATATGTTAATTTTCCAATTTAGAAAACATTGCATCTCTCCTAATGTAGGGTTGATTGCATTTGTTTTTGCAGTTGTATTCTAAGGTAAGGTATATTTGTGCATAGCTAGTTAGTGCCAAAACAGCAATGAAAGCAAATGTATTTGTTTGACATAGAAAGCATCATGAAATCTACAGGCACAAGCAATTGTATGGGTTTTCTCAAATACATATCTGACGTTTATGCACTGACTTGTTTTCTTGTTTTTCATACAAAGAAACATAGTAAACAGCACTATTAGAAGACTAGTATTTTCCGTATTTTATGGAGTTGTTTGAAAAATTAAAAATTATGTAGGGAATCTGAACATGTTACTATGGTCTTATTTGGCTCTTCTGTTTTGCAACCTTTTTTTTTAATTAGATAAAGCAGAAAAACAGGATTTAATTTAAGCAAGGGGGGGGAAGTAAGTATTTAGGAATCTAAACTGCACATTCTTTGTCAGACTTCTTCTTTCTCTTTGAAAGAGTTGGTCATAGAGATTATATGGAAATATAATATATGGAAATAGTAAAAAACCCACTCGTGAAGGCTATTGATGTTTGTTTATACACAGTATGGGTTTGATGCTTTTTTCAGTTTCTGAATTTAAAGAGAAAAAAAAAATCATTACTACTATTTTTTTTCCCCTAATCTATTTGAAGGTCTTGTACAACTCCTTCTTTTTAAACTAGGATGGTTCACTGTGAACACATAGCCTGTCTTATTTTGCCCTAAACCATCCCGAAGTAAGTCAATTCATGTGAAGAATTTGGTGGTGCTGTTTATACAAAGTCTGTTTTTCTTTACTTACAAGTGTAAATCGGGAATAATGTCATCCAAGTTGAAAGAGAAGGAATAGAAAGTGTGTTCTTGATTTCAGGTATATGTTTTACAACAAGCAGCTTGTGAAGGAATTTATTCAATATTATTCTTAGTAACCCACTGCAACTGTCAACTTTTTACTGACTGAAAAGACAAATAAAAGTCCTGAACAGACTATTAATAATGTTTCTCTAAGCTGAGCATTTGTAGAAATCACATAAAAATTTATAAAGTTAGAGCCAAACTTCAGAAAGCCATATCTTTTTGATTAATGCTTCTGGGAATGAATGAGCAAGGCATAGCTTGCTCAAAAGAGGTAGTAGTTAGGGGAGAGAGGGGAAATTACACCATGTATCAGCTTCTCGTATGTCTAGAAGGATCTAGATCATGTAATTTCTGTGTCTCCTTCAACATAGACTTTCAAACACAAAGTAATACAGTTTCCAGAAACAGCTGAGTTCATTTATATATGGATTTAGGAAATCCCTCTCAGCTTTATGGAAATCTGCTCACAAGAACACACATGCTGCCCTTTTGAGGATGCAGAAGGAGCTCTGCAGCTAAACTAACCCCTTGCATGAGCCATGAGCTAGGGATCCTTGCTAAAACCATTCATGTAAGAACAGGAACTTTCCAGAAGGCAGTGAGGTTGGCTATTGCTCAGATATACCTTCTGCTCAGTAAGGTAGCTTCTTTTGCTGTGCTGGGGCTGTATGGCAATTCTGGGTCAACTTAAATAGCTTAATAGCCTGGAAGAGGGAGCCTCCCTCTGTTGCCAGCCAGCTAGCTAGGTCATTAAATTCACCCAATGGCTATGACTCAATTTTAGTGAATTCAGGAATGCTGGGAATTGTATTTAAAAAAAAAAAAACTAGATAAAAAATAAAGTGGCCTTCTACGCCACTTGGATGCACACAAATCTATGGGACTGGATGTGTTACACCCAAAGGTGCTGAAAGAGCTGGCAGATGTGCTCGCCAAGCCACTTTCCATTATTTATCTGAAGTCCTGGCTAACTGGGGAGGTCCCAGTGGACTGGAGGCTAGCAAATGTGACGCCCATCTACAAGAAAGGCAGAAAGGAGGATCCAAGTAACTATAGACCTGTCAGTCTGACCTCGGTAGCAGGGAAGGTCATGGAGCACATCATCTTGAGTGCTCTTACAAGCCATATAGAGGGCAACCAGCGGATCACTCCCAGTCAGCATGAGTTTAGGAAAGGCTGATCTCCTTCTATGACAAGATGACCCGACTACTAGACAAGGGATAGGCTGTGGATGTGGTCTACCTGGACTTCCGGAAGGCACTTGACACTGTTCCCCATAGATTTCTAATGGAAAAACTGGCTGCTCATGACCTGGATGAGAATACGATCTGCTGGATCAAGCACTGGCTAGACGGACGGGCCCAGAGAGTAGTGGCCAATGGTACTAAATCCAACCGGTGGCAGGTCATAAGTGGAGTTCCTCAGGGCTCAGTGTTGGGACCGTTTCTATTTAACATCATAACTGATGATCTTGATGAGGACATAGAGTCTACCATCAGTAAATTTGCAGATGACACCAAGTTAGGCAGGTGTGTTGATCTGCGTGAGGATAGGGAGGCTCTCCGAGAGACTTAGACTGGATTGCTGGGCCACCGTTAATGGTATGAGTTTCAACAAGGCCAAGTGCCAGGTCATGCACTTGGGCTGCAGTGCTACAATCTTAGGGAAGTGTGGTTGGAGAGCTGTCTGGCGGAGAGGGCTCTGGGGGTTCTAATTGATAAACAAATGAATATGAGCCAGCAGTGTTTCCAAGTGGCAAAGAAGGCCAACAGCATCCTGGCCTGTATTATAAATACTGTGACCAGCAGAAGTAGGGAGGTGATTGTTCCCCTGTACTCAGCACTGGTGAAGCCTCATCTTGAGTACTGTGTCCAGTTTTGGGCACCTCAGTACAAGAGAGATATCGAGGTGCTGGAGCGGGTGCAGAGGAGGGCAACAAAGCTGGTCAAGGGACTGGAGAAGAGATCATATGAGGATCGTTTGAAGGAGCTGGGGCTGTTTAGTTTGAGGAAGAAGAGGCTGAGGGGAGACCTTATCACTCTCTACAACTACCTGGAAGGACATTGTAGAGAGGTTGGTGCTAGTCTCTTCTCTCAGGTAACTAGGGACAGAACCATAGGGAATGGCCTAAAGCTGAAACAAGGTAGGTTTAGACTAGACACTAGGAAAAAATTCTTCACGGAAAGAATGGTAAGATATTGGAATGGGCTGTCCAGGGAGGTGGTTGAGTCACCATCCCTGGATATGTTTAAGCATCGCTTAGATGTGGTGTTGGGGGATATGGTCTAGGGGTGAACTTGTAGAATAGGCCTAATGGTTGGACACAATGATCCCAAGGGTCTTTTCCAACCTAAATGATTCTGCGATTCTGTGATTCTGTGATAATTTAATTATTTCACATAGACAGAACAAATCATGTTGCTAGAAGTCCACAATTTTAGAAGACAAAATACTGAATAAAAGTGTCTCTTTAGAGGAGCATCTTGAGACAAATATTAGAGAATAATCTCTTTGGAAAAAGACTCACTAGCTGCCACTCTGACCTACATTTAAAATGCATGGGCAGTCATAGTACCTCTGGGGACTAATGTAGAGGAAAGGTTATACATTGTAAATTGCAGAATTGAGCTAAGGATACATATTCATTCAGGTAAATCTGTATCTGAGTGACTGTAACGTAATATTATAATACTAATACGATATCAACACTATTACATCAATATAATATAGTATTTCCATTTAACTTTCCTTAATGTCTGCTTATCTCTTAAAAGATTAAGGTAGTTTATATGTTTTCTCTAGATCCTACATAGTGTTGTTCGCCTTCATAAATGTTCTCTTGCTGTTTCACGTAGTGACATATGGTTACAAAACATTCTCCTGACTTCAACAGAATGGGGATCCCAATTTAAAAAGCCCTAGATAATTATGGAGTACTATTCATACTTCTGCATTTTAGTGTTCACCTACCCATTTGTTCTGTGATAGTCACTACTTGTATTGGTGGAGAAAATAAGGCAGGGAAGTTTTCAACATCAGCTGTTGAGTTTCAACATTGAATGTACAGTAAGAGCTGTTGTTAAACCTACCACAGGGGAGAAATTCATGTATATGTGTGATGTAATTTCTAGAATTATTTGAAGCACTTGTATAAAGATTAAAGATCAGACCTTGCTAAGTCTCCCTTCCCTCCCATTTCCCCCAGCCCTCAAGCTTTCTCATTTATGCAGTAAAGAATATTTTGTGTCTGCCCTTCTTCAGGAAACATTTCAAGTGACAGAAAGCTATGTTTTGAAAAATGCTGAGGTTCTTAACTTTGATACATGAGTTTTAACATTTTTGGTCTGTATCTTGTGACTAATAAGTAAGGTCTTCAAATCAAATATAGTAAAACTTAAAAAGGGCTTAAATCCTGTTTGTTATGGCTAAAGGAGCCCTTAAAGTTAATGACTGTAAATTTCATTATTTTCAGTAATATCCCCATCATAGACATCTTTGCTGTACTATGAGGTGTCTGAACTGAGAAAAATTGATGAGGGCAACATCTTTTTTTTTTTTTTTCTCATGAGGGTTATCACAAAGACTTCATGAAGGGAATTTAATGAGCAGCTAAGGAAATCTTTTACATGGGCGTATAAGTAAAAAGAAGTGAATATTGTTCCCTACTTTCCACTAAGAATGCTGAGAGCTCCCCTCCAAACCCTCCCTGAGTTAACAGAGCAAGGGAACCCCATCCATCTCCACCTTTTTCTCTCTATAGTACACTTGTGTGTTTTACCATGGCTGGTTTTACTTATGGTTGTTGCAAAGCCTTGGAAAGTCTTTCTGTATTTTGTCAGTTCTAAGAGGCAGTAGCTGCTCTGGCCAGCATTACTCATATCCAACCTACCATCACCTCTCTCTAGCCCCTATATACTAAAATTGCATTTTCAAATACTAGCATTTCATATATGGACACTTTAAAGTTATGTGATTTTTTTTTTTTTTCTTCCCTAGCTCCATAGATGTATTTATATTGAGGAAGAGAGAAATGCGGGAGGAAAGGGAGGGCCTATTATTATGGTAACTCCTTTTCTGAATAGTTTGCTTTCTGCTCCTGAAAACTAAGTTTGCAAGGCAAATTTTTAGACAGTGAGACTGTTTGTTTTCTTGCCCTCCACTTAAATAAAGAACTTTCTGACTGATGACACAGAAAAAAACGTATTTATTCAAGGGTAGTATTAAATCCAGCTGCAAGTCAGACTTCCTGAACAGTATTTTATTATATTGTTTTCTGTTAATGAGATTCTTACACTAGAGCAAGGACTATTGTCTTATTAGTAATTTTGAACCAAGAAAATGTTGTGAGACCCCCACCTGCAATACCACATCTAGTTCTAGGGGCGACAGAACAAGAAAAACATGGATCTATTGGAGCAAGTCCAGAGGAGGACCACAAAAAATGGTCAGAGGGCTGGAACGCCTCTCCTGCGAAGAAAGGCTGAGAGGATTGGGGTTGTTCAGCCTGGAGAAGATGCTGGGGAGAACTAATTGTGGCCTTATTAAACAGGGATTATGAGAAAGATGGAGAGAGGCCAGTGGTGACAGAACAAGGGGCAATGGTTTTAAGCTGAAAGAGGGTAGATTTAGATTGGACGTAAGGAAGAAATTCTTTACAATGAGGGTGGTGAGACACTGGACCAGGCTGCCCAGAGAAGTTGTGGATACCCCATAGTTAGACATATTCAAGGCCAGGTGGTTTGGTGCTTTGAGCAACCTGAAAGATGTCCTTGCCCATGGCTGATGATGATCTTTAAACGTTCCTTCCAATCCAAATTGTTCTCTGATTCTAAATAGCAAGGAGTCAATAAGGAGTTGAGTCACTTTTAGCCAAGGACAAAAGGTCTTCTGTGAAGGGGAAAACTGAACTGCAAATGTATTGTATGTTTACATAAGTAAATTTTACATCTACGTACCATGAGCCTCTATACTCCTATTGTGATTTCTCTTCAGGACTGAAGGAAAATTAGGTTTTGGGTTTTGTCTAGTGGTGTGATATTCTACAAGACCTGTTAGATGCAAGGCTTACATTAACATGCTACTTTAAAAATAAAGGGTCTCATTTTTTCCTTTTCTGCACAAATTAACAAATAGTTGTATTTCACGAAGTGAAAAGGTTTTTTTCCATCACATCTCTGCATGTGATCAATACAATTTTTTAAATTCAGATTATTTTATGAAATGCAGAGTTTTTCAAAAAAAACATTCAATTAGTAGTGCAGATCTGTAGTGCAGATTTCACTGCTTGCACAAAAACCTGAAAGACACTGTGTTTGGCTGTTTAGAAAAGTGCACGTGGGATTGTAGAAAATTGATAAACTCTCTTTCAAAAGGGAAAATAAAATATGGTTAAAAGCCATTTCAGAGCAGCAATCAAATCAATGTGTATTCAGCAATACCTTTTATGTGTGGTTTTATTTGAATTGGTTTGGCATCTCTGTTACTTCCTTACCACCACCATTCAGTTATTCCGAGATTGGGAGGCTACATGAACAAAGTTGTTAAATTACAAGACCATACGGGTGCAGAGCTCATAAAATAAACTCCAGCAACTATTTTAGCAATTAAAATAGAGCTGGGGGAGAAGTTAACGTAGTGGTCTGTGACCATCCACACCATTTATTTGTTAACATGTTTCCCAGCATGGTCTCGGTTCCCAGGCACTCTTTAGGGAAAACAGGCAGTAGGAAAATTTGCTGCAGCCATCTCTTTTTGCAGGCAAAGAGAATTTAGGCTTATGGATGTGAGTAGCCTGCATCCCACTGATGGATCTATCCTAGGAGGCAATGGCTGTGGTATGCTGTGAAATGGCATGTCAAAATTTAGGCAGAAAACAAGTGACAAAGCCACTTAAAACTGTTGGGTTTTTTGACAGGTCTCCTATCACCCCACCACCTTTGTCACCTCTAATGTAATTTCTCTAGATTCTTTCTTGTAGAAGCACACTAAGAAATGCTGCAGGGATAGTAGAGCAATAAGAGTGAATATTTTTAATGTCATTCTTTGTAAACTTATTCAGTAATTTTTCTTGAACTTGTATTGTCTTAGAAACATGTTGAGCCCTTGAAACCTTGAAGACTAGGAATATATATTTGATTTATGCATATGTTTTACTTCTGTATACAGAGAAATAAAAAAATACTTATGAACTTATTTTTCTCTGTAATTCAACAGAATGTACAATTTCACCCCACTGACATAATTTAAAGTATAATGTGATGAATAACATGATTAACATGGTCAGGAAAAATTCAGCATTTTGCAGTTTTTGTCATTATTATTTCCAGTCATGACTCCACACTAGCACTTATCTGTTTTATTTTTCTGATACTGGATTAGCCTTGGAATAGAAATCTTTGAAAAGGAGAAATCTCTTGAGACTTGAAAGTATTGCATCAATCTGCTTACTGCAAAAACTACAATTTCATGGTCTCAAGAATATAAAGCTACTGTATAGAGAAAGTTTATTTATAATAATAATAACAGCAACAGTAGTAATAATAGTGTCAGGAACTCCTAGGTTGTACTAGCATTTTAGCATTCTACTACAAGACTGTAGAGAACTTGGAAGTAGAATATATTTACAAGAAAAAAAATCTCATAAAATTTACTAACACTAAAACCCAGATATTTTTAGATGGTGTTAAAGATGACAACAAAACCAATTCTTGGGTCCATGCTTATTTTCATTAGACTCTATAGAAATCATGCATTATTTCAGTTGATTTGCACTGGGAGAAAGAGATGCTTGTGTGTTTAGACTCAGGCGACCTTTCTCAATTTGCCAGTTTGCTGTCTTGGATGGGAACTTAATTTCTGATTATTTTGAATCAATTTACTTGAGAACACATAGATCAGAGTAGCAAAATGAACTTCTCAAGCACTGTTTACTAAAGCCACCATAGGAATATATGCTGCTGACACCACATATAAAACAGCACCAAGTTTTGGTGCAAGCACTTTTGAGTATCATGTAAACTGACTAATGCATATTCCCTCTTCCCAGATAACCCTCCTTTATCCATCTCCTGAAATATTGTCTAAATCTACTTTGTGCTATTTTATGGTCTGCTGCTGGAGTGTATTAGCAATTGTTTAGTGTGTTCTATTTGTGAGTGCTTTTCTTGAAATTTGCCTCAGTGCATGCAGAGATGCTTATTGGCAATGATCCTATCATCATCAACATTCAGTTAAAACTGATTCTTGATGTGCAGTGGTTTTTCAATTTCTGTTGTTCTCCATTTCCAGAAAGAATGCTTTCTCATGTCACTACTGTAAAAAGGACTTACATTTCTGAGAGATTGCTATTAAGAGGCAACCTAAATTTTTACTTTAAATGAGTGAAATTGAAACTTTTGTGGTTTCATTATGCACCAAATTAGAAAATATTTTTCAAAAAGCCCAATAATTAAATAACTCTGAAATACCAATCTTACTTTTTCATGATCAGCTGAGTGTTACTTTCATTTTTGTAGTTGTTAATATTTTTTACGAATTTTGATTTAAAAATGTGAGGGTATATTTGAGTTAGCACAGAGCTGCAATAGTGATGATACTGCTTCACAGAGAATGTTAGATAGAGATTTCATTTTTATTTATTGGAAAGCATGTACTACGCACTGTAGAAGGCAGACTCTAGAGTAAGAATATTTGTTCCATAGCCACAGTCTTGCAAAAAGATTCGGGTGATGATAATTTTGCTCCCAGCAGATTTTAGTTCTTCCTCTGCTACTTCTCTTTAATTGTATTTCACTGCTGTTGCATACTTGCAAAAAGTTAGACTCTTAAAAAACTCACTACAAAACTGGCTTTTTTAAAAAAAGTGTGCAAGCTGAATTTGGATTTTTCAAAGCTACTGTTTAGACTTCCCGTGTATTCCTTTTCGTTAATAGTCAATCAGTTCAGAGAAGGATGTGTTCTTCATTTTAATTACATTATATATCCTTAACAATGCATTTCCCAGTTAGTGCTCACTCTTAGTCCAATCATTGTTTTTCATAATGGATATCTAGGAAGCAGCTATTAGTCAAGGTAATGCCACTCTATATATCGGTGTCGCTGTTTATACCGGGAGCGGAGAGATGCAGCAACACATAAATTCAGCAAGAGCAGGAAAAAGAAGCAATTTTATTAATTTATAACCCCATTTTATATACCCTAGCCCCATACAGCGATTGGTCAGTGATCACCTATCTCCTAGGGTGATTGGCTAAAGTCCTACAACGTCTATTTCAAAATATTTTTCCAGTGTACCATAAACAGAACTTATCAAAACACCAGGTGTTGGTCTAGCTTACAAAAAACATCCTACTGTTTGTTGTAACACTGGTGAGAAAGGCAGGACTCTCACCGAATATTGTGAGAACCTGAGAAAATCCCTCTGCTAGCAGCTTTTCAGAATCCACATATCAGGAAGTGCAATTACATCTCATTAATGGGATTAATTAAATTAGACCCTTACAGGAACTGCAAATATTGTTTTTCAACAATAACTGAATAGACACCAAACCTGACTCATGTGAGATGCTATTTGCACCCTCCCTTTTCACAGGAAGATAAAGAATACACATGGGTCCTAGATAGCTTCTGGCTCTTCCCAAGATGGAGCTCATAAAAAAAACTAAAGGGTGAGTAATTTTCTCCTGGAAATTGCATAATTGCTTTGGATTCCTCTCAGAGAATAGCTTGGAAAAACGATTCAGCTCTGTCACCTATGTGCAGGTATTCGAGGCTTATTAATCTTTCCCTTATGTAGTAGGAAAAGGGCAAGAGAAGAATAGGTACAGCCACTCTCCAGCTGACTTTAACCTTCACATCACAAGCTGCCTTCTCTTGTCTAGCAGTAGGAAACCAATAGAGTGCTTCTGGGGCCATATACTCTCTAAGCTTAGTCTCAGTCATCTGCACAAAGTTTCGTAAAAATGGGGAGAGTGGGAAAGAAGGAGGAACTCCAGGGACTTCACAAAGGCAGTTTTGCTTCCCTTTAGCTGTTTCTAGGCTGTTTTGCAGGTGGTCATTTAGGCAGTACTGGCCTACTATAGTCACTGCTCTTGACTGTGGGATTCTGGTAATTAGATTGGTACGGTCTTTCTTGCTCATTAGCTTCATCTGTCTCTCTACTGCCAGTTTCACAGTAACACAAAAGCAATGGTGACAACTGTCCTGGGGATAGAACTTGCTTCTGACATTCTCTATTTTAATGTTAATCCCTCCTTTGCAAAAGCAGCTTGATTGCCATGTTGCTTTTCCCCATGAGGATGGAGGTGTGAGCACCTCGAGTCACTGAGAGATGCTGTCTGCAGAAGGCTCCAAGCCTTCAGGTTGGTGGCTTTGGAGTTCTTTCTCCTTGTTTGAAGGCCTGTGTGTGTCCTGTCTTAGAAAGCATCAAGAGGAAGGGTCTTTTATGGAATTATGTATTACAGTACCCCAAAACCTGCAAATGCAGTGTAGTATTGACCTTGGACTTGAATTCCTTTACTGCCACCACCCCCAGCCCTCCATTGTATTAACAAGACATGGCTTTGACATACAAATTTTGGTTTTGCTAGGGACGTAGAGAAACTTACAACACTTTTACAAAAACAGTGTTTATTTTCATTTTTTTCCCCTTTTTTTTAAATCTTTTTTTTTTTTTTTTGGGTTTTTTTTTCAGGAAGTTCAGAAGAGGAGATGGTGTTGTTAATGTTTCTAATTATACTCCAGTCATCTGCCCTTGCAAGTGTATTCCACTTAAAACAAAAACAACAAACAACCAAAAAAAACCCCAAAACACAACAACAAGAAGGAACTAACACCCCCCCCCCCAAAGTTTTCATGAAAACTTACCTTTGAATCTGAAGCAAGTTTTACGATATAATTATGTTGACTGATCTTTTTAAATGACACCTTGTTAAATGTAACTGTTTTGGAGCAAAATTTAGTTAAATCCTACTTTTTGCAGAGGTGAACAATATTAGTACTTAAGGACTTCATGATTTCAGAATTTATGTGCATCTCCTTAGTTAACACTGGATCATATGTTGATGCTGTAAAGAAGTGTGGTGCCACAACTGAGAAATAAATGTATTTCTGAATATTTATTTTATTTTTGCCTATTAAAAATGGATGTAGACAGCAAGGCAGCAATCTTCACCCCACAGCAATTGCTTAGTTCTGAAACGCCAAAGCAGTGGAAATGAGAATCATTCTGCAGGATGAAACCATCTAGCAGACTGTTTCTCTGCAGAGGCATGTTCTGTAAATTGAAACATTCACTGACAGCAGATTTATGCTTGAAGTCAGCAGGTTTAACAAAGGGATTGTGTTGTACCATTCTTAGCTGGATTAGCAATTATCATCTTGGGTTTCTTTTAATGTCTGATAGGTAGATCTGTAAATAAGAGATGTCAGTTGAGAAAACTTTCATTTGCAGAAACTGCTCGGGGAAGTTCCTGCAAGTTAGTGATACCTCTCAATGTCCTTTTGTGACAGTGGGAAGTGAGGTTTATAATTAATTTAGAGGTTCAGATAATAAGCAACATAGCCTCTATGATGGATATGTTTTTTATAATTTGTCAAATATATTTGACTATACAGACATGGCATAGTACTGCTCTTACCTCAAATGAGTAAAAATCCTGATCTTATTCCTGTTCCTGGAAAAATTCTTCAGCTAAGTGCTCATCAGCTGGGATGCTGGATATATTTTATCTCTGGTTTCCATTATATGCCTGAATTATCTGAGTGTCTCTACCAGTAGAAACAGTTTCACAGTAGTATCATGAATGTTTCAATGAGGATTGATAACTTTGAGAAATATTTTCACTGACAGTCCTGATGATCCTAAATACTCTTGACTTCTGTTTTAGTCAGCATTGTAAAGGGTACTTCACCCCTGGAAGGTGAGAGCAGTCCATTAGTTCTTACAGAATTTTGCAGACTTTCAGTCACATAATCTATTATTTGTACCTTTTTGCCAGCATGTCCTATAAGTGGTTTGAAGGAAAGCAGCTCATTGCTCTGTTCTTGTGAGGATTTGTACCTAATAGTCACCTAAGCATACATTGTACCAAATACAGTGCAAAGGAGAACTGACTCTTCTTTCTGTCCATTTGTCAAGTTAAAAAAGAACCTAGAGAGCCTAATATCAGTTGTCTGAAAAAAAAAAAGAAGTTGGGTTTGTTACACTTTGGGCAAGCCTAGTTCCACTTGGTTGCTTGTATCAAGAGGTCTAATTACATAAGAAAGAAACTGGCAGAAGGACTTGTTACAGTGCATTTCAAAGGCTCCCTTTGCCCATGACTTTGTTTCATTGCCAAATGAAATAACACAGTACTAAATCCAATTTAGCAGCACTGTCACCGATTCGTAAAGCTCTCATTGCATGGAAGTAAGAGTGAAAGTGCAGTTCCTTTTCTACTTCCAACCTAATCATCAGTGCAGTCCATTAAGAAATCAGGACTTGAGTTACTGCCTCTCAGTTTCCTTGTTCAATTTAGAGGTATGGAGCATATGAGATGGGTTCAGTTTTACTAACAAGGTATGTAAGCATAGTCTGAGAAGGCACCATTGGTGTCATCAGACTTCTGTGGCCTCCCTCCCTCCCTCTACAGCTGCAGGTAATTCTGCAACAGTCATGATTATCAGAAAAGCCTGTTTCATTTATGGAAATCACACATCTCTCAATGCCTTGCAGAAAATTGCAATTTTTAGTTAGTAAGACTGACAGAACACAAAAGAAATCAGGCATGTTGTGTAAGGAAGAGAATCTGCCAGCATTAAGCTTTATAGATTAATATGACCCTGTGGTCCTCAGAAGTGAGGTGTGCCTCACAGGACAGAAAAAAGCTAAAGCTCCAGTATTCTTGCATCCACCTGGCTTGCAGGGAACTTCTTTATCCCAAACCTAGCATGTGTGAGCAGGATACAGTAGTTAAGAATGCAAGATGCTTTAATGTCATAGCCTTTAACATATTTTAGTGGTAATTATTGATATCTGTGAATGTTATGTCCACTTAAAAAACTTGAGAAGTAACTTGGAATATATTGAAGTGTAGATCTTCTCTGAACTGTTTTTAAAATTTGATACTTTATTTGATATAACTGAATAGTTACTCTCTAGACTGTGCTGGTGTTGGGATATTTTACTCATTCAACATTTTCTTCATTAATAATTTTAAGATCTCCACAGAACAAATTAATTCTATCTTTATATCTACAGTCTTCACTAGTTACTGAAAGATTTCATAATGTTCTTAGTTTGAAAGTAGCTTAAACTATTGATATTGGCATCTCAGTATATCCCAAGAACATAGACTGTTAGAATGTTTTCTTGACAAGCAGTTCTCCTAGAGTCAAAGATGTAAAGAAAAACTACTAAGAAATAATTTTTAACTAGTTGTAGTTTTAATTAACCTGGGGCATTTAGAAACAAACAAAAAAGCTCTTTTCTGTGGTTTGAGGCACCCCGAGTTCTTTGTATCGATCCTGCATTCATGTAGCTGAATGTTTCACAATTTTACTATCCTCACTTTCCAAAGACTTCTGTCTAGTAGGAGGAACTTTTGAGGGATGGTACATATTGGCATAGCACACAGCCATGCCGTGGAAAGGTTACTGAACCAGCTTGGGTACTGGAAACATACTGGTTTTAACACAACTTCTCACTTGAGCAAATAGCTCAACTGAAAAGCAGGCTGTAAACAGTGTGGATAGACCTCCATGCTGGAGAGGCTTTATCAGCCCTACTGCTTTCCCCGTCTTGCTCAGAGACCAAGTATTTCCACAAGCCTTGTTTTATGTCATGTAGACAGCAGCAGGCAAATGAAGTTGCTCATTCATACTGTTCTGGGTACTAATTGCCTCCTATTTGACAACTAGACCAAAACCTCTGAGAAATATGTTGTCCAGGTGCCATTGGTTTTTGTTCACCTGTAAGACAGTAGGATTCTTGCTTGGAGCTTGCAAGTATTCTCAAAAGAAATATAGCAGCAAAAAGATGTCTGACCCTGCATTTATGAGGCTCAGGTATTCCAATTAAGATTTGAGACATAAGTGTTTCAGTGCTTTTTAGAAAAGTATTTGTGCAGTTATGTGAAATTTGTAAGTCGCATCTCACAGTAAGTAATGAGGGTGCTCAGCAATGAGCGGTCTGAGCCCACTGTCTGTCACACTGCACCAGAGTCTGTTAAGTGCAGATGATTGCTGCTGACATGAAAATGTATTGCTGACAAATTCATACCTCTTTAAGGTGGTGCTGGCAGATAAGTCTGTTAGTATGTGCTGCAGCATGCCTAAAGTTGGGGTGACAAATACCTAGCTAAATAAAGCTCCTGTACTTTTATGAAATAGTTCTAATAAACTATTTATTTCTGTCTTTTTTTGTTTTTTAAAGGATTCTGAACTCTCCTTTTTATGTATTCTAATAGAAAAATGTTTTTTATATAAACTGAAAGTGAGCTAAACTTTAAAGCCAAGATGTCATGTTGTATCTATACATTTATGGATATGTATGTGTATATATGTAATGTTTCTATATATTTATATACATAGATATAATAGATATAAGATCACTTCTACAAAAACAGTACGAAGTGCATTCAAATCAGTTGAATCTCTATGGAGGGTTTACTAAAGATCAGGCCTTCCAGTACATGAAGGGGACACACAAGAAAGCTGGAGGGGCTGTTTACAAGGGCACGCAGTGATAGGACGATGGGTAATAGTTTTAAACTACAGAAGGGTAGATGTAGGTAGGACATTATGGAGAAGCTTTATATTATGAGGGTGGTGGAACACTGGAACAGGTTGCCCAGGGAGGTGGTAGATGCCCCATCTCTGGAGACATTCAAGGTCAGGATTGATGGGGCTTTAAGTAACCTGATCTAGTTAAAGATGTCCCTGCTCAGTGCAGGGTGGTTGGACTAGATGACCTTTAGCGGTCCTTTCCAACCTAAACCATTCTATGAGTCTATGTGTATTCCAATTCTGAATCAAGTTTTGTGTCTTGCTTTAGTCTGGAAATTTCTGTATCAAAGTATCATCAATATGAGCATGGTGTAATGGCTAAGAATGATGGCTTGGGTCTGTTTCTGTGAGATTCTGATAATCTACTGCAAAGAACTTTTTATACTTTTATCTGTTTACTCCCTGTGGGTAAAATGCCTTGGGACCTCATTCTGAAATGTCAGCAGCACTAAAAAGATGATGTTCTCTGTGGCAGGGGCCAGTGTGAGTCTCCAGGACTTCATTATGCTACTTGTTTTGTATCTGAAGGTTGAGCTTTGTGATGGTCTTCCCCTGTGGGGTGATTTTTCACTGGAAACATGCAAACAGACAAACAATCTTGTGATCACTGAAGTGTTTTGCTACCATAGAGCAGATGTGTGGATCACTGTTGATCACCTTTGCCTCTGCATACAAATGGCAGCAACAACAGTATCAGTGCTTCCAAAGTGCTGTCCCCCACTCTTTTCAGAAGGTGATAAAACTGACATCTCACCATTTTGAAACAGTGGTGCATGTGCTATCAGCTGGGGGATTGTGCTGGAGTTCAGTAAATAATTAGGTTGTGAGCTCTTTCCAAGGGGGTCACCACATGCTGTAGCCATCTGGGAGGACACCCAGGAAAGGCATTTGGCAGTACAAGTCAAGCAGGGCACAGGCTTGATGTGCCTGAATATGATATTCAACCCTTTTGAAGTGTTTCAAGTTTTGGTTGCACCAGCACACTCTGATTGTGCTGGTTAGTGACATCTGTATTCCTGCTGTTGACTATTTCTCCAGCTGGGCTAAAAAGGGGGGGGGGAAAAAGGGATGCCGCCCTGGCTGAGCTAAAATATCCAGAGCAATCCGGAGCTATCATTAGGTTAATGTTCCAGGCAGTTAAGAGTGGTTAGACCAACTTTGAGCAGATCTGGATCTGTCTTTAAAATAGAAGTGCAGTACATAGCTTGTAATATTTAGTTTTTTAAACAAATTCAAATAAGATTTTTTTTTTCCCCATAAATGCTATAATAGAAGGACTCCCTTTTAATTAAATTGAAGTACATTTCCATGAAGGCAAGGAACAAATGGTCAAGCAAATTGTGAATTATATAATAACATGTGAAATAGCATTAAAAATGCAAAGTCCGGCAATCAGTAGTTATGCAGTAGTACCTTCTGAAAGATCTGTCAACACAATGTTTTCTTCAGAAAGATCTGACTTTATTTAACTGAACTGTTTAAAAACAAAATAGAATTCTAATTATAATAAATATTTAAGATAATGGGCTAAAACACTAAACCCAAAGAAAGTGTTTTGTTACAAGTTGTAGCAGTGTTATCAGCCTGGAGAGCCAAATACAGCCCCCTCTCATTAGCTTTTCCCTCAGTGCACTTAGTCTACCACCATTAACATTTTAATGCTGTGAGAATCTGAAAATAATGCAGGCAACGCTACCTGCCCATCTGTAACAGTAGGGCTTTTCAGATCTTTCTGTGCTCCGGTTTTTGTCCCCTATAAATGTGTTCTGCTCTGAACTGCTTTATTTTAGATATTATAAAACTTCGCTGGTTTTTGATTTTGTTTGAAACATGCTTAGTAGTCATCTTGCTACATACATATATCAGAAATAGTTTATATTTAAAGTAGCAACTTCTTTGAAAGAAGAGCGAAAGGTCTTTTCAGATGGAACAGGTTGCTGAAAAATTGAAGATGACAGCTTGCATCTTAAACAGTCTATTTTCTGCACTGAAAAGAGAAAGCTCTACAGGTAGTTTTCATTGTCTTCATTTGTTTTTAACTTTACCATCTCAGAATCTTACAAAGACATGGACACAAGAGTTAGACATCAGAATGCACTGGCAGTTGGGAAAAAGATCATTTTATTCTTTATCCTTATCCTACAATTCTTCCCTAATAACTTTTACTAGTGGCATGGAAGATAGCAAGGCTAGATGGTCTTTGGTCTGACCTTGTGCAAGTGTTTGTACATACACGAAAGACATTTTCCCTAACTCAGAACACACATTGCTAATTTTTTCTTCCTAATGTCTTATTCATAGCTTTAATTCCTTATGTAATCCATAATCCAAAGTTCTAGTTTGAATTTTTGAGACATATTCCATATGTATATTTGCTGGATTCTTCCAAAGGATGCTTTAATTAAACTTCTTCATGTTCTTTTCTTTTAAAATTGGTAAGATTAAATGTTAATGATCTCTCTCTTCATAGAAAAAAAATGTCTTTTAAACATTTTTCATGGAACTCGGAAGCTGACCAGACAAAATTAAGACTGTTATCTTCTAGGACTTTAAAAACTAGTAATGATATAATATTAAGTGTTTCTTTTACTTTAATGAGTTATTAACTTGATCATTAACAATGTCTAAACATATTAAAGAATGATACGAGCACTACAGAGGCTGTCTTCTGATCAACGCATTCATTTAACATTATTTCAGACACTATATTCTATTGAAAAATGCAAAACTTAGAAGATGAAATGTTTCTTTGACACTACGTTATCAAATCAACATTTTGTTGAATAACAACATATGTCTTAAAATCCACTTCTGTTCTTGAAAACTCATGTGGTTACTAAGGGGGGGATTTTGTTTTGGGGGGTGTCTGGTTTTTTGGGGGGGTTTTTTTTGGGGGGGTTTTGTTTTTAAGTTAACCAGTAAGTTTAAATATCGGGGGGGGGGGGGAACACAAAACCTCCAAAAGAAATAGAAAAATAAAAAATATATACGGTATAATTTACACTGACTTTGAAAAGGGTTAGGGCACTAAGGAAAAAGCTTTAGAAGTTATCCCTTGATGTTGAGGGTGGAGTGCCAAGTGTTACATCTTTTTCTGTGTTATACCTGTTTTATAGCCTGGTTCTTGTTTCTTGTATTTTGATGTTACATTACACTTCTACCACAACAAGTTACTTATTGTTACAGGAGATGGTTGGGAGATAAACCTTGTGCAGAAGTCAGGGTACTTTAGAGGGTTTTGATGGAAAATGAGGATTTCTTATTGCTTTGTCTTGCTTATGTTTCTACTGTACTCTTCTGGAGCTTCTTGCTCTCATTCTTTCCTGGATTTATTGTCTTGTGCAATCCATGTGTGTGAATATCTGGAAGAGAAATGGCAAAAGGAATGTCTGGCAGACTTCTCTGGTGATATCCAACATCTGCAGTACTTGAGAGGGAAAAGAGCCTGGAAATGCTGTAGTGCAAACTAAGACTGAAATTACAGATTGGCTGTGTGAGTTGGCTTGTATGGTTAATTTGGGCTTTGTTCTCCTTACAGATTTGTATTGGGACATTATTTTTCTGCCTCATAGACTTTCTCACCTGGAGTGCAGTTGGGTTCTTCTCCTTCATCCTTATGAAAGTATAAACAAGGCTACTAAACAGCTTAGTGAGGAGATACGGACTGAATTCCTTCTTGGTTACTGCTGATATCCAAATGTGTATCTCCATTTCCTGATAGGAGAGCTAAGAGGCACTCAAGTGTTTTGGCAAGTAGTGGCTCTAATGTGTTTTATATGCTCTGTATTACACAATGATGATAACACTGTCTTGTGTGAGAAGAGTTGACCTTGTTTTTTAATGCCAAAAGAAGTCAGTGCTAATCAGAAAGCCAGCAGGTTCGATATCTTGCATGACAGTAGAATATTAAAACAACTGTTTAGCCATTTTCTTCCTTTTTTTTTATCCTTATGGTCAGAAGAGTTAATAAGTTAAATTCAGAGACAGTTTTCACACTGACATTTAATTAAAATGAAATTACCTATCATTGTTATGGGCTACACAGAAGCTATTATTTATGTTGATATTATTCTAATATTTTATTAGACTGGGTTTGCATTTGCATCAGTATGTTAGCATGACTTGAATTATTTCTTTCTGTACTGCTTAGGTAGCAGCAAGTGCAGGCTACAATGTTAAATACTTACAAAAAGGTATTTCAGTCTCTGTAAAAGACAGGGACAGTGTTCAGCCCAAGATTTCTTTTTTCCCCTCTGTTCCCTATTAATATTTGCTTTTGTTTACACTGATATGGCTGCTCATCACAGAAGGCTGCAGGGTTCTGGTCAATAGAATTTTTATCATGCTAGCTAGTAAGATTAATTCATCTTTTAATGCAGCAAGAATTTTGTGTATTACTACTTCTGTTCTATAACCTATTAAAATATAACATGATACTGTAAAATCATTTAGGGAATAGCATTTATCAAACATACCATTCTCTTTGAAGCAACAGGAATAATCGAAGAAGAGGGAGGTGGTGAAAAGGTTATGACTAGGATTGTTGTGAATTTTTCAAAGAGCAAAATCATCTGATGGGCTTTTTAATTCCATACCATGTGAATTTAAAGGTGTTTGCGTAAGACTGGTGGTTGTGTCAATCTGAGAGTGCAGAGTCAGCAGTTCCACTTCCAGAACAGCTGCTTCACAATGTCCTTCCACTTCCCACCTGAACCTTGCTGCTACGTGGGGAGCTCCTACTGTCCCTGATCCTCTTCCTCTGTTTCCAAGAATTCTAGTGAGGCTTTTAGGAGATTTTTGTGACTTTTTAATTGGGGCTCCTGTTTTCAAGGACTCAAAGTACAGTGGGTTTCCTTCCAGTAGAAACATCCTTCTCAGGCTACTTTCTAATTTTCCTTGAACCATTATATTCATAGAATATATTTTGACCACCTGCTGTGGGTTTTAGCCCGGGAACTACTGGGGAGCAGTATTGGTGGGCACTGCTCCAGAAGGAAAGGCAATCTGGGAGCCAAGGGTGACACCAAGACAAGCAGGACCCAAGCCTCAGGGTTAAGGGGCAGTCTCACAATAGGGGCAAGCAGAGCATGTCATGGCAATCAGCTTCAGCCAAGAGCCCAGACTGACAGACAAACCTGTAAGATTTGAGGCAGGACTGAGATCAAAGCATGAAGCCAAGTTGGGACAAGCTCTGTGACATTATTTTTTTTATCTTTTTTTTTCCTTTTCTAATTTCTGGATAAATATAGATACTTTATATTTTGCAGATGGAATGTCCATTTGTTAGACTATGATAAAACAAAACAAGTTCTGCAGGCAGTTGGGCAGAGCATGGAAGGAGAAACAGCATGGCTTGCTACTCTGGGCTTGAAGGGCAGAGGCTACAGCACAGGAAGCCACTAATAAGCACTTTTATGTAGTGAGGAAGGAGAAGGAGACTGATAAAAGAAGAATCATTTTTCCAGTTTCAGTTTATGTGTGACAGCAGAGTGTTCTTCTCCGGACCGGGTACAAGCAAGGTTTTCACCACTCAGCATTGCCTCAGACCAATTTGTATGAATTCCTGCAGGCTACAGTAGTCAAATCCTGTATGGCTGTGAAGTGAATTATAGCATATATCCACTGAAGTCATCGGTATGGCAATATATTTGGAGTTTAATTAGTGATGACACACACATAGCTAAGATATGAGCTGTCAAATTGGCTGGATAGGTTGCATCACAATCTAGTGAACTCTCTTTAAAGAAAGCAGCTAATACTAATAACTACTGAAAAATAGTAATTCTTACTGCATTTGCAGTAACTTCAATAGCAACATGAAACTGGTATTTAATTCTGTAAAACCTTAGTGATAGACTATGTGGGTCTATGAGCTGAGGATCCTTAATTGCCTAGGTTGAATGGGGAAGTGGCAAAATTTATTTACAGGGGTGGAAATTTCCAGATGTGCTTACTTTGGTAATCCTAGCTTTCAGGTAAGTCTGACTCCTGGAGTGTTTTTAACTGTTGAGAAGCTCACCAACAACAGAAATGATTCATGATAAACTGCGTATGAAGTAGTTCATGCACTAAACCTGCTCATCGTACAGAAGCAGGAAAGTTTGTCTATAGGTTGAAAGAGGTATGGCTTTGGGCTATGGAGGGAAAGTGGAAGGCTATGATATATGAAATGAAGAATGGGAGATGTATAGGTAAATCTTCCAAGTCTTATGGAAGTTACAGCCAGAGCTCCTTTGACTTTAAATGTCAAATACAAGCACAGATGAATTGGTAATTATATGCTTTGACTGCAAGCACAGAAAAGACAAACAAATAATGACATGTAATCTGCATATTCTTGGTAATAATGTATTAAGATAAACTGTAGGACACTGAAGCTGAACATTGCCTATTGTTCAAATGCTTTCCCAAAACCAGACAACCATTTAGTAAGTGGTATGTTTGAAAAGCCAAAATATGGAGCCAAAATGTGACTTAGAAGCTTCTCTATGCAACTAAAAAGCTCTTTCCTATTAAGTTTTCCTCCATAGATTCGTGTATTAGTGTTTTGGTAGAATACTTATGTTTAGCTTTATTTTTCTTAAATTTGCATCTGTGTTATTTGAAGAGTTGGTAGTACTACCTAGGTTCATTAATGCAGCATTTATATTCTGCAACTGTTCATGTAAATAGTAGTTTTCAAGGCAGCATCATGAATATTTCACATACTTTTGAAATAGTAGCGAGGCTTTTTTCCCTCAGGAAGGAGACCTTTATTGCTAGTATGCTGCTTATCTAAAATGTTTGGTTCCAAAATATTTCAATTATATTTTCCTTCCTTTGCCAAGCTTGCTCTTATTATAATATTCTTTAATTATAAGAATGTGGAAATTATGACATGATATTGTCTTAATCTTTGCTGTTTTAATGTTATACCCACTGAACTGGGAACCCTCAAATGCAAACTGAAAGCTCCTCTCGCTACAGAGTAGTGCTGCTGACATTCATAGCTGACACTGATGGATTGTTCACTGATGTTATAACACCTTTACCAGCCTCTTATTTGGAACAGTGTGCAAGTCAAACATTTAATAATAATTATTTCATTTCCAGAAAAAAAAAAAATCAGACCACTATTCCCTATTTGAAATGTACAGATATCTATAAAAACTTCACCGATAGATCATGGTTTTGAAATATATAGTAGAGGTAGCTTCAAGGTATTTTCATTGACTGACTACCCAGGGCATTTGAAATCACATCCAAGGGAAGCTGTTTCCCCTGCACTGCTGCTGTTCTCACGTTCAACCCAACCAGAGGCTGGAGTCTGGTTGCCGGGAGGGAAATCCTGGCTTCTGCCGCAGTTGAATTTCAGTCAATATTTTTAACTTTTTAACTTTGTCTCAACTTTATATTTGATAAATAAGTAGTTTTCTTTGAGTGTTCATTCTGCCTTGAGTAGATTTTTCTGGTTTCATCTGCAAGACTTGTACTGTCCCCTGCATAAAAAAAAAAATAAAATCCCTATACTAGTATACTGTAGGCATTTTGTAGACCTGAGAAGTACAACCTTTCAAATTATATTGCACACAGTAGGGACTGTTCATGTCAGAGTCAAATATTTAATTGACAGACATAGATATCTTTCCTGTAAAGCACCTACGCTAACTAGGAATTAGGTAAACAAGCACAAATGGAGGTGCTGCCCAATACTGTTAGGACAGTCCCTTGGTCAACTCTCTAGCACTTTGTCATCATTGCAGACAAACAAAATGTATGATGTCATGCCTTACATGAGCTATATCATGTATCACTTTAAAGTATGCAGAAGACTTGGGAATTTGGGACAGTAATCAGAGAGAAATACTATATTTGGGTTACAGTAAGGAAGCAAGGTATTTTTCTGACAGTAGGATATATTTCTCAAATGTGAATTGGGTAAGGACCTGAGCTTTCGTATTGCTGACTCTTGAGAAAGAGACCTACTTTGTTTCAGTAGTGTTAAGTAATTTAGGTCTTTGTTGGAGCCAAAAGGTATTATGGAAGAATTTTAGACAAACTGATGTTCATAGCCAAGTATTTAGTTTAGCCCTCATAAATTTTTGTAATTGAAAATGGTGTTTTCAGTAACTGAACATATTTCAATGGCCTTCTAGTGGAGTAAATTTCAAAAGAGTTATCATAAGGTTATCTTAAAACAGAAATAAAATGAAACTGTTGAAAAGAAATAAACTATTTGACAGATGTCCGTCTTTGGTGGTTCATATCTCAAATGTCTGTTTTGCTTAATTCCTATGTAATTATACCATGCATCATCAGTATTGCTCTGCTATTTGAAACTGAGTTGTGTTTTGAATCTTACAGTACTGAAAATACATTGAGTAAAGTTACCCAGAAGAAGCATTCTCGTTGCTGCTTAAGTAAGGGTGGGAAGACAAAAAAAAAAAAAGAAAAAATAGCTAAGAAATCATATGTATTTTCTTGAGCTTTAGAAGTGGGTAGGGAAGATTGGGTCCTAGACCTGTTGTCTTATTAGCTTTTACTTGCCTGAACAGAAGTAAGGGAGAAACCTGATATTTTTCACAGGGAAGAAATATGAACGTCCCTCTTGGGAATAAGACATTCGTGCTCTAAAGCTTGTCATGTTTTCTTTTAACTTTTCAAGACATGTTGCTTGAGGGTTTAGAAGGAAGAGGGAATGTCTCTGTGCTAACAGCACAACACTGTTCCAGTCTGGACAGAGGGAAAGCTTTGGCTCCATGTGGTATTTATCAGTGGAATGCAGCTCTGTAGGTAACCCATGGACAGCTGAGCTGTAGCTGCACTCAAGTGTCAGTCCAGTGAGGATTCCCCTGGGTCAGTACAGGGCCTGCAGAAAATGTTAATGTGTCCCATAGCCCATATTTTTCAGCATTGAGTTAAACTATTCAAGATATGAGGCTTGAATAATTTCTCCATGATATATCTCCCCCAAGGAAAGGATGCCTCAGTTAAAAGGCCCTAAATACATCTTGTTCTCTAGAACTAAAAATTTATTTCTTCAAGAATCTCTTGGGAGTATGGTAGTATTTCTGAGATCCTTGAAGTACTTATTTACATTTAAGTTCAAAAAGCCTTTGTAAGACAGCAAACAACCTCCTTTTGCAGAGTGTTGAAGTGAACTTTTACAAACAAATGGGAAGGGAGGGCAGGAGTGGGAGAAAATCTTTTTATCTTTACAAAGCACCAGATATTACCACTGCAGTGCTACTTGTAAGAGTGGTTTGACTGCCTGTGGCAGTGCACCTCTTTTCATTGAATTTAATAGCCTGGATCCTGGTTCTAAAACTTGTTCACTACTGGAGGAAAGAAGTTATTACTGTCAGGTTACTCAGGTCTAATTTAAATAACACAATGATCACACTGTCTTGCCCAGTTTTATTCTAAAAAGGGAGCATATGCATTTCCTGTAGTGCATGTTTGACAATGTAATTTGTGTTCTCTGAAGAGTACTTCAGTGTTCTGAGGTAGCCAGTTAGTAAGGAGCTAACTGGTAGGAAAAAAAAGGAGCAAGGAAATAAAAAGCCAATACCTTAAATTCATTTTAAATTCATGAATATATGCCATCCAAAATGATTTTATTATAGACATTTGACTGTTTTTTTTTTTCTGAATATAATGAGGAAGTTGAAAATATTTTAATTACAGAAGAAATCTCATTTAGGAATGAAGGAGAAAATAGTTTGGTTTTGCTACTCTAGGTTGGGTGGATATTTTCCTGCAGTAATTTTCTTGTGCAAGTGTGGTTTAATAAGTACACAGCCCTTTTGTGCTGTGGGACAAAGAAGGCAATATGGATGACTGTTTACATGGTATTTGTTGCAGGGCATATGTATGGCTTAAAGATAAGCCCAGGTGTAAATGCATTGTTAGAGTAGTTCCAGTTTAAAAAATAAAAACTATTGAAGAAAAAAAGAAAGGAATGGTGGGTTAACCCCAGCCAGCACCCCAAAACTCTCTCTGCCTTTTGCTTACTGCCCTCTACCAGGGAATGGAGTTTTGTTTTGGTTTTTATCATTAATATGAAGAAACACCTCTCCCATCTTGTCTGGAGCCATTTTCGTAGTTTTAATCATACATAGCAAACTATCCCTGTGTAAGCAGAAAAGTGTGACTGCTCCTTCTCTGTTCATTATTAAGAACACATTTTTTTCTCTTTTGTGAGCTAATCTAAATAGTAGAGAGCATAGAAATTTGGGTAACATACTAGAGCAAATCTTGATCATGCCAGTATCATAAGGAGACACTTTTTGACTTCCTTGCACACAGCAAATGTAGGAAAAACACATTCAGGTTCTAACTGAGTTAGGTTCTGAAAGACTTGAGTCTGTGCTCTTCAGCCTTGGCTTGAAATACCACCCTAAAAATAGTGTCAAGGCTTTTTCTTACTCAAAGGGAACTTTTTCTCCCTAACTGGATAGAAAAGCTAGATATTAATTTTCACTTTTAATGTTTCAAAGCAATCTTCAAGTCCAAAATTAACTTTTTTTTCTTTTAAATTTCTTTATTGCAACTCAAATGTGTATTTTAACCCAAATCTATTATACAATCCTAATAAGTTACTCTAGTTAATCTCCTATGCAGACATTATCAGCAGTCTCCAGGATTGAGCATTATGGAACTTCTACAAAATGTTGAGATAAGAATTAACATCTCTTTCTTCTTTTTCTCCTATAACCTGTGAAATACAAAGGGACATGTATTTTTGCTAAAATATCCATGGTAACAAACAGGTAGAAAAAAGATTAAAATACTTTAGAAATATGAACATCTGAAAAAGGGATGTACTTTGTATATTCTTTTTATTTTATAGAAAATCATGTTATTGGATTAATATTTTCATGTTACTATGTGACTTTCTGCACATATTTGTATATATAATATACATTTTCCTAATCTATTACTGTTTGTCACAATAGCCATAAAGTGGTATAGATGCTACCGTGTTCCATTTCTGTGCTGAATTAGAAAATTATTTAACTTCTTTGCTGAGGCTTCAGTTCAAGAAACCTTGAATTTTGTCATATTAGGATCACAACACAAGGAGAAGTGACTGTGATTTCCATGCAAATATTTATTTTAATTTTCAAGTCATTGAAGATTTAAGAAGAGGTTTTTTTCAGATATGAAGTTCTTTCAAATTTATCAGCGAGAAGCACAATTAATGTTTTTGCAAGCATAGTTTGTAAAACTTCCATACCCACTTCCATCCTCTAACTTTATCCTAATCATTTCTATAGGCAAAGTACATCCAAGTGCACTTGACCTTGCAGCATTTGGAGATCTGAAATGCAAAAGTCAGACAATTGTTAAGATCAAACAGGAAGGAAACAAGGATTAAAAAAAGATGGGACATAATATTAACCTAAACATGAGCAGTGAACTGTTCACTACTGTTGTTGTTTGATATGATTAATAATATTGTGACCAATAGTTCATACTTATTTAACACCTGTAAGTAATAAAAAATTAGAAACAATTTTTACGAGTCCTTGCAAGGCATTTGAATAGTCTTATTTTACATATCATTGCAAAATAAATAGTTAAATTGTACATTACAGACTATTCAACAGGAGGCTGAGCCTGATATTCTGAACTCTCTTATACACAGTTCAGTTGATCTTCTTAGAAGTGTGTAAATATACAGTTATGTTATTTGGAAATGATGTTATTAGAATCATGTTTTCTTGAGTAACTTCAGATATTTAAGTATCAGAAAGGACATGTAAATCCAGAGGTGCTTTAATCAGGAAGATACATAGTAGTCCAAACGTGACTAAACATTACCTAAATGTCCAAACATTACCTAAATGTATGTAGAGGAAATTGATTACAGAAATAGCAAATACCAGATAGTTTTCATATATTCTGCTAATCTGAAAAAGTGTAATAAAAAAAATTGCCTGTGACCATTCTGTAGTTCAGTGGCTTATATGAAAATGAACTTATTCAGTAGGTTATATTCATGCAAATATTCAGTGATAGGAATTACAAGGCACAAATATGAGCAAACTATAAAATCATAGAAGTACTGTAGAGCTTAAGAGGTGGGGTTTTTCTTCTGCAATTGTTTTTTAAATACTTCTGCTCTTAGTTCAACAAGCCATGGTTTGGGCTTGTTTATCTTTCTCTCTGTAGTCTTTTTTTTTTTTCATCCAGGTTTGTGATGAATCTGCGGCTTGCTTTTGAGTGGCATGCAGTGACAGCAAATTCATTGCAACAACTCTTAAGCCCTGTAAGAATAGCTGCACAGAACATAAAAGCAGTGTGCCTTTCAGTGCTTTGGTTTTTTATAGTTAATAGAGAGCATTCAATATTTAATAAATTGTTTATAGCATTTTGCATGTGTCCTTGACATAGCACTTCTGATACAGGACTTGTTAACATGAACAGCATCATGTACATGTACAAATCAAATCTTTGTCACAGAGGTTGAAGCTATACCAATAAAAAGAATGACAGAGAATGAACAGCTCTGCTAGTAGGAATAGTGATGTTACTTAATCACTCACGTTCTTATTGAAAGTGCAAGTATCCAGAAAATAATTAAATAAAATTTTGACTTGCTGGCTGCAAAATTTATTCTTTTATTCTCTGGAGAATTTTCTGCCATGTGTTCTATTTTGGGGAATGATGTAAAATCCTGAGGGAAATCTAAACAGTAGATACTATGTACCACATGAGCATGCATGCAAGAAAATGGAATAATACATTATGCCAGCTTCTAAGCACTTCATGTGACTTAATTACATGTGACAGAAGCTGATTATTAGTCTTGAAGATTCAAATTATATATCCACAGAGTACATATCTGTAGTTCATCACATAAGAATTTCTTAATTTTGCTTCAAAACTTCTTTCAGTCCTGTTTTGTACTTGACAATGAGAAGAATGAAAGGACTGATCAAGGATGAGGTAGCTGATGAGGCCTTCTACAGGCAAATGCTAGCAGCCTCACAATCACAGGCCCTGGTTCTCCTGGGGGATTTTAACTACGCAGATATTTGCTGGAAGGCCTACATGGCCAGCCATTCGCAGTCCAGGAGGTTCCTCCAGGGAATCGATGATAACTTCTTGATGCAAATGGTGCATGAGCCAACTAGGAGAGGAGTACTGCTGGATCTTATACTCACTAACAAGCAGGGTCTGGTTGAAGCGGTGAAGGTTGAGGGCAGCCTTGGCTGCTGCGACCATGAGATGGTGGAGTTCAGGATCTTGTGTGGTAGGAACAGAATACCAAGCAAGATCACAACCCTGGACTTCAGCAGGGTTAACTGTGACCTTTTCAAGAGATTGCTTGGGGAAATCCCATGGGACAGGGTACTAGACGGTAAAGGGGCCCAAGACAATTGGCTTATATTCAAGGATCACTTCTTCCAAGCTCAAGAACAGAGCATCCCAACAGGTAGGAAATCAAGAATGGGAGCCAGGAGACCTGCATGGTTAAACAGGGAACTGTTGGGCAAACTCAAGTGGAAGATGAGAGTTTGTAGGTCATGGAAGGAGGGGATGACCACTTGGGATGAATATAAGGCTGTTGTCAGAGGATGTAGAGAGGCAACCAGGAAAGCTAAGACCTCGTTGGAGTTAAACCTTGCAAGGAAGGTCAAGGACAAAAGAAAGGGCTTCTTCAAATACGTTGCAGACAAAGCTAACGCTAGGGGCAATGTAGGCCCACTGATGAATGAGACGTGTACCCTGATGACAGAGAATACAGAGAATGTGGAGTTACTGAATGCCTTCTTTGCCTCTGTCTGTACTGATGGAGACCATCCTCGGGAGCCCAAGACCACTGAGGCCCCAGAGGAAGTCAGGATAGAGAAAAAGACTTCCTTGATTGATGAGGACTGGGTTAGGGATCAACTGAGCAATCTAGATGTACATAAATCCATGGGCCCTGATGGGATGCACCCACAAGTGCTGAGGGAGCTGGTGGAAGTCAGTGCTAGGCCACTCTCCATCATCTTTAGTAAGTCATGGAGAACAGGGGAGGTGCCTGAGGACTGGAAGAAATCAAATGTCACTCCAGTCTTCAAAAAGGGCAAGAAGGAGGTCCTGGGTAACTACAGATGGGTCAGCCTCACCTCTATCCCCAGAAAGGTGATGGAACAACTTATCTTTGGCTCTTTCTCTAGGTATATCAAGGACAAGGGGGTTATCAGGAGCCGTCAACATGGTTTTACCAAGGGGAAGTCATGTTTGACCAACTTGATAGCCTTCTATGAAGAAATAACCAGGTGGATAGATGATGGTAGAGCAGTGGATGTGGTCTGTCTTGGTTTCAGTAAAGCATTTAACACTGTATCCCACAGCATCCTTGCAGGTAAACTGAGAAAGTAGGGTCTGGATGATTGGGTAGCTAGGTGGATTGTTAACTGGTTGAAGGAAAGAAGTCAGAGAGTTGTGGTCAGTGGGACAGAGTCTAGTTGGAGGCCTGTATGTAGTGGAGTCCCTCAAGGGTCAGTACTGGGACCAGTACTATTCAGTATATTCATCGACGACCTGGATGAAGGAACAGAGTGCACAGTCAGCAAGTTTGCTGACAATACGAAATTGGGAGGAGTGGCTGACACACCAGAAGACTGTGCTGTCATGCAGCCATACCTAGACAGGCTCGAGAGTTGGGCAGGGAGAAATCAAATGAAACACAACAAGGGCAAGTGTAGAGTCTTGCATCTGGACAAGGATAACCCCAGGTACCAGCATAGGCTGGGGATTGACTTGTTAGAGAGTAGCATGGAGAAAAGGACCTGGGGGTCCTGGTGGACAGCAGGATGACCATGAGCCAGCAGTGCATGCTCGTGGCCAAGAAGGCCAAAGTCATCCTGGGATGTAC
Source organism: Todiramphus chloris collaris (assembly GCA_025345505.1). Taxonomy (NCBI): domain Eukaryota; kingdom Metazoa; phylum Chordata; class Aves; order Coraciiformes; family Alcedinidae; genus Todiramphus; species Todiramphus chloris. The sequence goes on from JANVCC010000019.1 coordinate 18,782,894, forward strand.
TAGAAAGGGTGTGGTTAGTAGGTCGAGAGAGGTTCTCCTCCCCCTCTACTCTGCTTGTTAAGATCTGTTGCTTATCTGGAATATTGTGTTCAGTTCTGGGCCCCTCAGTTCAAGAAGGACAGGAAACTGCTCGAAAGAGTCCAGTGCAGAGCCACAAAGATGATTAAGGGACCAGAGCATCTCCCTTATGAGGTAAGGCTGAGGGAGCTGGGTCTCTTTAGCTTAGAGAAGAGGAGACTGAGGGGGAACCTCATTAATGTTTATAAATCCATAAAGGGTGTCAAGTGGATGAAGCCAGGCTCTTCTCTGTTATGTCCAATGGTGGGACAAGGGACAATGGGTGTAATCTGGAGCATAAGAGGTTCCACAGAAACATAAGGAAAAACTTTTTCACTGTGAGGGTCACGGAACTCTGGAACAGGCTGCCCAGAGGGTTTGTGGAGTCTCCTTTTCTGAAGACGTTTAAAACCCACCTGGACACATTCCTATGTGACCTGCTCTAGGTGGTCCTGCTCTGGCAGGGGGGGTTGGACTAGATGATCTTTCAAGTTCCCTTCCAACCCTTTACATTCTGTGATTCTGTGACTAAATATCCCTCTCTATTTAGTCCTTGATTTCTGTGCTAAGATTGCAAAAAGATAGTATCTAGTACCAATTTTAATAATGATCTTTGTGCTGGCAGCATCTGCCAATTAGAAAATAGGATGAAATAATCTAATGTTGGACAAACTAACAGTTATCAATTAGTAATGATTTTCCATCTGCATTTAAGGAGAAGTTTGATGATTACAGTACTGATAGAAACGTACACACCCTTTTACAAATCTCCTGAGCTCTCTGTTTATTTTAGTGTGTAACTTGTTTGTATGTGTAAGTGAAAACATCTGATGTTATGAAGTATGACTAGTTCGAAGGTACCTTTTACATATACTTACCTTGTAAGCAATGTAATTAGAATACTACTGCATGGAGGATGTCAGAGTGTGTATGTTTTCCAGAGCTGTACTAATGAGAATTATCTTGCTGAATCCTATATAGCTGTGGAAATTTTGAGAATTAACTAAGCCTTATGCAAGGGCTGTAATTTCTTCCTTAATAATATTTTTGCAATTATGTTGCCTATAAGGTAACCTGAAACTTATACAAAAAACCTCAACATTCTAGCTGTTAGTTATAGCCCATGTAGTATGTAGTCTATTCATGATATTACTTATAAACAAATGACAAGGCTGTAAGCAGCCTTGTAAAAATTGTTTCTTCTTTTTTTTTTTTTTGTTTTGTTTTTCATTTGTTTTCCATGAAGTTTTATTCTAGATGGTTTTGAATCACAATGTCTGTGTGATTCCTGCTAGGGAAAAATAGCTGCTTGAGGACAAAATTGTGATAGTGTTTTCTTTTCATGGTGAGTTTTATTGATGGAAGACTCAAGAAACACTTGTGTCCTTATAAAACTTAAACTAATATTGCTGCTTCGGTTGTTGTTAGAACTCCAAATTCATGTAGTAGTTCATATCAGGTACGAGGAATGAAAGGTTAAGATTATCTTAGCTTGAAAATGACAACTTACCTGTAAATTGTGGTTCATTTCATGCAGTGGCCATTTTTTTTTCCATAGAAGGTCCAGCAAAATGCAGTCTTGATTATTAGTCGTCGTGTCCCCATGCTGATGCTAAATGAGAAGAATATACTTCAAAATTCAGATAGCCAGTGATTTTTATCCTGTTCTCATCAAATAAAATGTAATTGATATTTGCCAAACTGCACCTGCTATAGCAATTCATATTTAAAGGAAAATTAAATTTAAAGGTGTAAAGAAACATAGGAAGTGGGTGTTAACTGTGACATTATTATTAAACTTCTTTTTAGTAATATCACTGTTATAAATTTTCTCAAAAGCCCACAAAGATTAAACAACAAATAAACTCGTAGGGCAAAAGAATCAGTGGCTTTGACAAGTTAATTTTTTATATATGTATAGTTGCAGTTTCACAAATTGTTTATTCTTCTGAGTAAATCTGTTTAGCAGATGGATTGTAAGATGTCTCTCTCTTCCACTTCTTTTCCCCTTACCATGAAAAGCATGAATGCATCAAACAATTGCCAGAAGCAGGAAACTTGAAAAAAGATCTTGACGCATCTGATTCATTACATCGAAACTTCTGCATCTGCATTCACTTTGTCAGCTTGAAGAAATGTTTAATCAAGAATTAGAAAGACTGCTAATAACTTGTTTGTTGTTTAGGTTACTTTTTATGGAGATACAATTCCAAATGAGATGCATTTCTCATGTCACTGATAATGAGCAGATTAACCACTTGCTAGCTTTCTATGTGCAGGTGTCAAATGTGATTGTGGCATGACAATATCTAGGAATGTCTGTAAATATATAAACTTATAAAGTACCAATTGATAAATTTCTGCAGAATGTGAACATTGACCACACTCGGGGAAAGGAAACAAGGTTTTTAATAGAGGATGAATAGTGCTTATCTTTTGATTTTTCTGAATAAAATCTGGATCATTTTGTGTAAACTATTTTGGGAGAATCTTAACGAGAATCTGTGTCATCATAAAATGATATTAATGAAACATAGCTGGTAGGTAGATTCTGTATGCATGCATGAAAGTGTGGAGAGAGAAGAAAACAGATGGTTCAAACCAGGCTGACATAGCTAAAAGGTTTCTGCTGAGACCATGTTTACTGACTTCTAAGTAGTTCTTAGCTTTGTGTTGGTATTACGCCGTAAGGTTTGTGCATCAAAAAGGATTGAAATGAAAATGTTGTTTTCATTTCATTTTTATAGGCTAGTGTTACAGTGGGTATACTGCCAAGTTCCACAAAGCAGAACTTGACCATGGAGTACTGTTTACTAGGAGCAGGAACTGTGGAAATGCAAGCCATATTATTTTAAAAATACATTTTCATTTACATTTTCATTGTCCTCCCCCTCTACTCTGCACTAGTGAGACAACATCTGGAGTATTGTGTTCAGTTCTGGTCTCCCCAGGTCGAGAGGGACAGGGAAATACTAGAGAGAGTCCAACGGAGAGCTACAAAGATGATTAAGGGACTGGAACATCTCTCTTATGAGGAAAGGCTGAGAGCCCCAGGCCTATTTATCCTGGAGAAGACTGAGAATGGGATCTTATCAGTTTACAAATATCTGAAGGGTGGGTGTCAAGTAGAAGGGGTCAATCTCTTTTCAGTGGTGCCCTGTGATAGAACAAGAGGTAATGGTAGCAAAGTGAAACACAGGAAGTTCCACCTCAACATAAGGGAAAACTTCTTTCCTGTGAGGGTGACAGAGCACTGGAACAGGCTGCCCAGAGAGGTTATGGAGTCTCCTTCTCTAGAGACATTCAAGACCCACATGAGTATGTTCCTGTGTGGCCTGCCCTAGGTGTTCCTGTGCTAGCAGAGGGGCTGGACTTGATGATATCCAGAGGTCCCTTCCAAACCCTACCATTCTATGGTTCTATGATTCTATACTGATGAGAAGGTCCCTAGTGATTTATGTGCTCTGCTGAGTTAGAGGTTTGTCTTCCACTGCCAATAGCACAGTATCAAAAGCAGCTATTGAAGCAGAAGTTGGGATTTGAACAGATTTCAATTTCATGATTACTGTGAAGAATCTTGATATTAAACATAGCATTTAGGTGGATTTAAAATGAACATTTGGTGCGGACTGACAGCATTTCATTATAATAGGATTTTTCTTTTCAATAATCACATCTTATTAGGAAGTATTGTACTATTTCTTAGTGAATGTTACTCAAACTTAGCAGTGATTTAATTCTCAGTAAGCTTTCTGTTGATAAGCTTTAAGGTTAGTACTTGTGTGCTTATGAGGTAAAGTTTGTATATCATTTGCCATCAGGTAGATATTCTCCACAGAGGTAATTTCAGAGGCAACCTTCATTATGAAATAATTGTCATTCCATTAATAAGACTGATGTCTGTTTAAGTAGACTTATAAAAGTAAATTATGGTAGATGAGAATCCCTTCCCCAACAAATAAAGGGAACAACTTTTGTTGTCATTACAACAACATGGAAAAGGATGTAGGATTCTGAAGATTTTTATAAGAAACGTGGCAGAAATTACAGTACCATTTTGTAAACTAAATGCCTTTTCCAGTGCTTTTAGGTAAGACACCTTAAGTGAGATACTAGATTGTCAGACATCAACTGTAAACAGTGTTAAAATGTTTTCAAATGGCTGAATACTGTTAATGTCCCTAAAAGCAGCAGTCAACATCACAGCTAGGCTTAACTATTTTCACTGATTACAATGAGCTTGAATGTGTAGCAGTTTAGCTATGGTCCAGACATTATTTCCATACCATCTTGCACTATTCTTAAAAAAAATAAAGATTTGTTGCATTTTCTATTACATTTTCTGATTTTGCTTGGTCTTTATAGGTTGCAAAAAATTGTCACTTGTAACAGTTTCCTTACTGAGCATAAACTGTGTCTTTGGCAAAAACAGTTTTTACTGTACAACTCAAGATGAACCTATTTAAAGTCTTGTGTGAGAAAGGATCATGCAGTACTTAAAAAACAGGCTAAATTGTGGGCTAATTTAACACATCTGGCTTATTTTCCCACAGAAATTGCCAATAATAACTTTTACCAGAGCATTACTGAAGTATTTTGAGGTGAATTGAATGACTCTGAAAATCATCACTGATTTTCAGACTTAAATGAAATAGGTCCTATTTGGTTTTTTTTGTTTATTTTGTTTTGGGTTTTTTTTTGTGATATGTTATTAGTCTAGTTATTATTTGCACCTGAAATATGATTATGAGGTGGTGTTATGAGTATATAGCAAAGTACTGTGGAATGAAAAGGACCTACACGTGTTGGCTGGGATTCTTTTTCTGAAAAGTCTTGTATGATCATTAAACTCCCTTATTTCCTGATCAAACAGCAAAACCTAAAAAAAAGCAAAACTTAAAAAAAGCAAAGAAATCACTGACTACAGCGATTTCTTCAACAATTAAGACCTTCTAAGAGGACATGGATTAACAGTATTTTCGAGAAGGAATGTTTCCGTTCGTCTGAATCAACCTTTGTCTAGTAACTCATAGATGCTTATGCAATGTGTATTTCTGAAATTCTTGTTTGAACAAGGTAAATAACAAAGGATGTTTAATATTTGAAAACAATAGATGTTTGAAGAATAGGTTTTATCTGAATATTACAGGAATAAAGTCCTTCTGATGTCCTCATTTCCTAAAAATATCTTGAGGGTGGAGGAGGAGGGAGAAGTATTTCCTTGTAATACTAGTAGTAATATGATGCTCTAAACACAATTGTCCCCTTACAAATGACAAAGTAGTGGTTTCAGACTTCTGGCTAAAATTATTAACATTATAGTTATAAAATTTCTGTAGATGTGACCCTGATAAAAGAGAATAATACTTTATTGACTCTTGCAGAGGGATGCCCCACAGCATGGGGCAATCACCAATGCCATGAAACTGAACAAGACCAAACACCAGATTCTGCACCTGGGATGGAGTAATGCTGGACACAAGTCCGAACTGGGAGAGGAGTGGCTGAAGAACAGCCTTGCAAAAGGGGGTCTGGGGATGTTAGATGACAGTAGGCTCAACAGGAGTCAGCAGTGTGTGCCCTGTCAGCCAAGAGTGCAAACCCCATCCTGGAGTGCATGAAACACAACACAGCCAGATAGTCAAAAGAGGTGAATATTCTGCTATATTTAGCCTTGGTGCAGCCTCAGCTTTGATTATTGTATACTGTTCTGGGTCCCGCAATTTAAGAAGGATGTTGAGGTACTTGAATGTGTGAAGAGAGGTAACCTAAAATCTTTGCTACTTTGAATGTCCCGGTCTGTCATCCATGCAGGAAAGTGCGTTTAGAATTTCCTTGAATGGAGGTCTGGAATTACAGAGTTTAGGCAGGGGAATTTCTCCTAAGGACAAATTCTCCATTACATTGGTTTTGTAAATTAGGTTATCTTTTATTTTTATTGAACTAACAGCCCAAGTGGCTGTGTTTCAGTTGAGCTCCAGTAAATTAAAATTGGGGGCCAGAGGTTGAAGATCCTGACATCAAGAACCTGGTAGAACAGAGGTCATCTGATCTTTTACTAAACACCTGCTTCTGGGAGTTGTACAGTGTTACCTACATTAGCTGCCAAGATGTTCTGGAGATCAGGACTATTGCACATTTGTTTCAACAGTAAATTATAGTCAATTAACCAGTAGCTCTTAGTACTTCATGAGCTTTTCCTGGTGCTAGTGGGAAGAATAAGTAATATTTGTGCTTCTTGGTTTCCTTGACTTGATTTGGCAAAGTTGTCTTTCCATTGACCCATAAAAAATAAAATAAGACCAAACCCCTTCCTCTTATTACTTAGCTTTTACTTTTAACCAGAGGTTGTATATCTGTCTTGTTCAAAAGTGCAAGACAGACGAAAAATCATGAAGTGATTTTATGACCCAGAATAATAGCAGAGTGTGACTTACATGTCCCAATTTCTCATCTTTAAGTTGCCTATTTATTTCAAATGGAGTTGAAGACATTCACTTTTGTTATCATATGTAAAATACTGAAAAAATTGACCAACAATATGTAAGTATTATTAATAATTTCTATGCCACTGAAATCCCTTAGACTTGATGAGTACAGTGTCATGTAATCACACTCTACCATTTACTCTGTACAGTAAAGATCAGGCCATGAAAAAACATACATATTTTGTCTGGATTCCTTCTAGCTTTTCATCAACAGAAAATTATTCCTGTGCCATGAGAATGCATGTAACCTTTAGCAGATGCTAGTACTGTTCATGAGGAGGACACTGTGTTGTGTCCTGCATGTGACCTAGATATATGCTGCTTTGATCTCTAGATACTGGAAGCAGACAAACAAAAAAGATGAAAAACTAATCAGAACTCTGGTTAAAAAAAATAAAACCAAACCAAAAATTATTAAAGCCAGTGAAAAGCAAACAAATTAAAAAGTTCTCAGGAAAAAAACCTATTGGAACTGAAATCATCTTACCACTGTGGGTAAAGCGGAAATGCTGATTTTAGCTGTGCTGTCAGCTTCCATACTGAGCATGCAAGTGCTCTTGGTACCTGTGTGCAGTGTTGCAGGGAGCCCAGGTTCTTAGTAATACCTGAATAGGGATGAAATTTGGATGCAAGCCCTGGAACAGCTCCTTGATAGAAGAACATTAACACACAGAGGCATACATCCATTAAATGCACAATTAGGATATTTATAGACTATATACCTGTGTACTTGCTACCATTTTCTGAACCTATGAGAATCTAGGACAGATGCTATATGCATTGAAGCAGGTGGTCGGAGGGCTGTTCTCTATTTCTTCAGTTAAGGCAAAGGCAGCTGATTACACAGATATGCCCAGCTTGCCACAGTAAATCCTGTTGTGTATAATGGAAATAGACCAGCAAAGGAGAAGATTTTGTAGGCTTTCTGGCAGGAAATGAAGCCTATGATTATCAAAATATTCAGGCAGAAGGAGGATATCAGTGAAAATATTTGATCAAGTCTGAGATAAGATGAATAGATCAAAATAATTTAAAAATATAGCCTCCTTCAATCAGGTCAGCACTAGGTACTGTGAAGGTGTGCCTCAAAATAAAAGCTTGTGGTTGTGGATATTCAAAGTAAAGAGAGGGAATATCTGTTGGCTACTGTTTATTAGTATGGGTATAGAAGAACACATGATTTCTCCACCCTTCTGCCAACTTTATTGTAAGATAAAACCAGACAGTCATGATGCTCAGTGCAACTTAATAGGAGTAACTTCAAATATTGCACTGAGAATTAGGATCTCAATCTCCCTATCTTTCTATTTGCCACTTGGAATTTAAAAGGAAGCTTTCAAGAATACCTCTTCTTTTGACACGCAGTTGTAAATTGTGCTAAGATAAAAGTCTATATAATTGAAAAAATGGTTAACATGGAAAAAAACACAGCTTATTAATCTTAAGCAAATTATCTTCTTCCTTTAAGCATGATTAACTATGTAAAGAAATAGGTTTGTTTAAATAGATTTATGTCTAATTAGCAGAACAGGAGGAGGTAATGTAATAGAGCCAGACAGTAGAAATAAATGTTTAGCAGCATGGTGCTCAGGTATCAGGGAGTCAAACATGTAGATACAGCTTCAATTTTGATCTATGAAATAGCTTGGTATGCAATGTTTAACATCATTTAATCATCGTGCTCTTGGGAGTTGAACATCTTTCAAAAAACATCTCAGAAAATGGGCTAAATATCTCCAAATTATGATGACAAACTGTCTACATAATGTGTAAACCTAATGCAGAAAATACCTAGTATAACAAATAAGAAATCAACCAAATATCCTTTCAGTAGTTGCTTTTATAGGATTTATGTATGTAGTTTTTAAAAATGCCTTTAAGAGCTATACTCCCATGCATTTGAAATAGCCTTTGAAAGTGACAGTCTCTTTGTAAACTGAGAAGAATGCAATGCATGGAAGGTTGATTTTAACAGGTAGCCCTGAGTCTTTCCAGCTCACCAGCAGTACCTGCAACATAAGCTGTATAAACACTGCAGTTGTATAGGCAAGAGATGTGAAATACCTGGAGAATTTCCTTGCCTCTTATGGGGTCTGAATTTCGCTAAACATGTTTTCTTCGCCGAGGTGTGGCAGTTACTAGTGTTAAGTAATTTTCCAGTAAAGAGAAACTCTTAAATGAAACGAGGAAGGCTGCTTTGCTGGCTATTAACTTTGTGGGATAGCAGAGCTGCTGCTACGTTTCCCTGATTTCCCATGCGCTGACAAGTGGAGTGTTAGAAAGGCCCATCCCAGAGGCCAGCCATGTACCAAGCAGCCAGAGTGCAGGGAAAAAAAAATCATTTCTGAAACCTCTAAATTATTTTTCCTGCAGTTTCTCATTTTAATTTTTCATAAACTAGCTTTTAAAATACCATGTCCCATATTAATTAAGGAGGGAAAATTGGTTTCTTTTTCATAGTTTTCCCAAATCCTTCTGGTTGTTTCTGCATTAGTGGAAGCACGCTTCAGAATTTTATTTGCTCTCAACCTATACTCTATTGCCTGTCTGTCATTAATCTTCTCTTCTTTTATCTGCTTTTTTAATTTAAATTTCTAGATGCCTTGAAGTGCATGGTCGTGAGCATACCTGTGATAATTACAGCTTACATTATGTCTAAAAATTGATTTTCTAGACAGAGCCTATGATTATATAGCATTAGCATGTACAGGCCTCAGTGGAAATCACAGCCTATTTATGATGTGCTCTGGAGTGCACAGCAACATACTGTGCTTGCCTTCAAACATTTAACTGAAGCCTATGATCTTAAAAAAGATGTAAGTTGTGTAATTACAGAATTGATTTCAAAGGATTGCTTGTGGTAGAAAGAGTTAGGTAAACACCAAATTCTTTGTAGTGCCCAGGGTGAAAAACAAATATGTACCAGAGAAGGGAGAAGGGAATAAAGAAAAAAACCCACCTCATTATAGAGATCTAAAGCTGGCATAATACATATTCACAAGGTAATCTCTGCTGATGCATAGAAAGGTATGTAGATAGACACTCTTCTATTAGCTATACTAAGGAGAGTTGCTGTAGGAGCCCAAGTTAAACTTCCCATGTTTGGAAGACAAGTTACTAAATACTGGCAGTGAAGTCATGTTGACTAATACCTATTCAGTTTTTGGCATGTGATAAGTTTCTGAGGGAATAAATGTTTGCCAATCAGACACTTAGACCCAGCCCAATTGGAGGAAAATGTGCAAATGTAGTAGATGGCCCATAGGTCTGCATATGAAGAGAGGCTTCCATTCCTCCCATCAGACTGGCTGAGACCATGTTATCCACAACATAAAATACACTTAAAAATAGAACTTGCTCTAAAAGATTTCAGCAAGGAATCTTTTGTGGAAGCCTACAACAAAAAAAGGGGGGTTTATACATGGCAGTCAGTGATATCAGCTCCAGTATTACTGGAGTTACACTTTACTACACAGTATAAACAAACTTATGGCTAGGTGAAAAAATGTAGATGTGAGTGTATAAAGTGAAACTGATTGAAACATTAATTTTACCAGTCTCTTAGGTGGAGTTTAATTTAATAACACCTGCATATTTAGAAGATTCTTAATACTGGTTTACTCAGCAATTAATAAACCTAGCAAGAAATATGTCTCTTTGCATCCTTTTTCTTTACTGAGGTGCAACAGTTGTTCACCTTTCAAGTTGCCCATGTGGATATGTGCCCATGTCCTTTTTGTAAGTGTTTTGTAGCGCCAAAGCCAAAGCTTAACAATAAACAGCAGCTCTACCTGTATTTCCCAGTACTTGTTGAAGAGATTGTCTAAAATAATTAACATACTTTGAATAGTATGAAATCTTACTTAAAGAAAGGTGAGCAGATACATGAGTTTATAAGTATTCACAGAATTCACTGTGAATGGTATACAGCCTTTGAAAATTTTCTTTTGTGATCATTAAGCACAGCAGAAGAGTATATTAGTAATTACTGTAAGAAATTCCCATATAATAAAAATTGTGCTAACTTGCATAGTGTAAAGTAACTAAATCCCAGTATAATACAATATTTAGATTCCACAAATTTGCATGAGTATTCAAAAATGTGTTGAATTGGAAATTCCACATTAAAGACTTATCGTTTACACACTGAATTAGAATGAAATATTTATACATGTCCACATGTGTGGATGTGTGTGTATACAGGCTTAAAAATTTCCCTGGAATAAAAACATTGACAACAGGAGTCATGCCAATTTAAAAAAATAGTATTTTAGCTTTGGTTTTCATATTCCTTAAGATACAAATTGTGAAAAGAAACTCCTTTAGATATAAAAAAGTTGACTTTGAAAACTAATTGAAATGCTTCATCCTGATTAATATGTATCTTGAATGCTTTTCTGAAACAGAGGCATTATTCCCTTCCCACATTAGTACTTGAAATGGCAATGCCATAATGAAAAACTCTCAGATTTAACCAAAACTGGTTAATCCTACATTAGGCAAGGTTAGTTGAAGTTTAATGGTGAATGAAGAATATACTCATTAAGGAAGAGTTCCTGCAGGTATAAGTAGCATCTCAATATAATGTGCCGAATTAGCTTTGAGCTGTTTTAATTTGTATTCTCTACTGCGAAATGCCTTGTGGTCTTGCATATAGCAGTTTCAAAAATGCTATTCTAGCATACCCGAGGTTAAACTCTGGCTGACCTGGTGTGGATTATTGGATGAAGCTGCCAAATAGGTCTTCTATTTATCTGGCACTCGGATACCTTTGTTTGAGGGGAAAAAGTAAATCTAGCATCTGGCCTGCATAAACAGACACCTGCCTTGTAAATGGCTATGGGTCTGTGATTTTTGGAAGAACAGGGGAAAAAACATGGGAGCTGAAGAGAATATTATTAAATTTCTCCCTTGACTCAGATATGAGAATGTGGGCATATCCATTTCAGTGGGAGGGTCTAGAGCAAAAGCTGAATATGAGCTCAGGTTCTGAATATAATAGCAGACAGGGCTGATTTAGATTTGATGTCTTAGTATGTGTTCATTTATGGTCTGGAATAAAATTGTTATGCTTTGGCAAAATAATGCAACTGCAGTTATTTTATTGGATGGCCATAGAATAAACATGGCTGGCAAGAAGACAATTATCTAGAAATGTATCTGTTCATTTTGATTTTATTTTGTCAGTGAGGGATTGATGCTGCATGGGATATTAACTTGCTGATTTAATATAGTACCTCAAGTTTATTACATCTGTTAATACTAAGTATCTTGAATAAGTTGAATGTGCAAGATAATGTAATTAGGAACTGTAATCATACAATGTAATTGTATGATTGTTCTTGCAAAATGTTAAACTTGAGCTAAATACAGGCCTTTCACCTAAGTGTTAACTAACATCTTATAATGCTTTTACATAAATAATTTCTTATATTTTTACATAAATTTAAGATAAAAAGAGACTGAATCAGAAAGACCTTGCAGAAGTAGAGTGGATTTCATGGAAGGTGCTAGAATGGTAAATGACACAAAGATAGTTTTGTGGGAAGAGAGATTGAACTAAACAGTTGTCATATTTTGAGAAGACAAGTAGAAGTCATGTGAAATGCAAAATAATGGACTATGCTGACAAGATAAATGGTGGCCCCTATTTACTACTTATCACAGAGGAACAAGGAAATAATCATGGAAATTGAAAGGCAATACATTTTAAAACTGAGGAAAGGAACTGATTATCCAACATGTGAGATTTATGGAGCTTACTGTCCCAAAATATGACTGAATCTAAAAGCCCAGCAGCTTTTTAAAAATCTATTGAATGACTGGAAATGTGATATCAAGTGAGAGAAAAGGAGCTGTTGAAAGAATTTCTGCTTTTAGTTGTTGCTCAGAAATGCAATTCTCCCTTGTTATTCAGAACCGTTTGAGATTAGCCACCACTTGACATTCAACACTTTGTGTTTGGTAAGTATGAAAACCGATAAAACTCATAGTTTACCTAAGTAAGCCCCAAAATACCACTTGTAAAAATGACTTTTTTTTTTTTTTTTTAATCAGGAAACATATTCTTTGTGAAATGCAAATATCAAGATACCAAAAACGAGCTTCTGTTCTATTAGCTTCTATAAAAGTGAACAATCTTATTCATGGCTGGTGTCTACAGGTGTCTTGCTTAGGGGAAAGAGTTACTGGTGTTCTATTTAGGAAAAAGCCAAATGTATTCCCAGTGACTGACTAAATAATCCCTGAGGATAACAATTCTGACATGATGCTGAAGAAAAAAACCACCAAAAGTATATGTTAAATTATCCAGGGTATGTGGAGTTCAAAAGACACAGGTATTGTTCAGGTATTTTGAAGCAAGTTTGCTCTGATGTTATCAAGTGATCTTACTCCTTGTAGTGGCTGAGCTGCACATATACGGAATTAATAATTCACCTCTGCCACAAGGACAGCAAGTAGTTTTCCTCAATTACAATCTACATGGCTAAGATATTAATAATCCCTTCAAAGCTGCCTGTTTGTTTTGCTGCCTTTTTATCTTTTTGTTTTGTTTTGCTTTTTATAGCATGTTGCTTATGGCTGGTTGAAATAACCAAGTCTAGAATAATTTGATCTGCTGAAATAACTATGCAACCTTATAGGCCAAAGTAAAATCGATTATCTGTCAAAACATGGTGTGTCACTGATGATATTAATGCTGAGTGGTCACCAGGCTCTGCTATGCACATCTGTCTGGATGTGTGCCACAGGCAGCATCAGTATCAACAAGCTACAGGGGGCTAGGTCAGGGTGTATGATTGCCCATACTGTCTAATCATTGGCATGGTCATAGGCACAAGCCATCTAGCACTCCCAACAGGCAGACTGGATGTCATCAAAATATTTTGAAAAGTAAGATATTTCAGTTGTGTGGACACCAGCTTTGCTGTGCAGTGACCCCAGTGCAAGAGAATAAACCCTGGTGAATTTTCTTCCCTAGCATAGGCATAGTCACAACTACTTAGTGCTAAAGAAAGAGTGTAATATCCTGCATATATGCTACTGTGGGTATTTTTAATTGCCTTTGGGTAAGAAAGAAGTTTAGTAGGAGAGAAAATGCATGTCTAGTGACTAAGAAAATGACAGACTGAAGTTGTAGGTGATTTTGAGCCCTGTTTACAGGCAGAGCCACATATAGGGCTTCTGGTTTGACAGGGACACACTGCTTGTCTTATTTAGTATCTGTAAAATGAAGCTGCTGATTACTTAAGTCGTAGAGGAGTTTCAAGGACTGATACATATAAATGTCTGAAATGGGATTGATAATGGTAAAATCTCTTTTCTCATCTTTTCATAAACTTTGAGGTTTTTAGTTACACAGCAATAGACTTCATAGGCTGTTACATGCATTCATTGCCAAAACACCTACATCTAAGAATAAATATAAGTGCATTGTGACTTATTTGCCCATGTTTTCTCCCACAGAATTGTTTCTGTTTAATAATAATTGTTGTGTGGGAGAAAAATCTTATTACAGTACTTCTGCATTGAAATTGCTTGCAGATACTGAGAAGGAGAAGACTATAACATGAGCTGTTCAGAGGTCATCCACTGAAGCAGCATAGCATAAATCTGTTTTATTTTCTTTGTTGCCTGTTTCTGCATCATTTAAGTCACAGTGAAGTTAATATATTAGACATTTGGGCTGTTCTTCTTTTCTGAAATCACTAGGATATTTAAAATGCTGGGTTACAAGAGGAGGAGCAGAGGTGAAGATTGTTCCTCCTCTTCAGCATTTCTTAATCCATTTTCAATGTGCCTTTCACTTATCTATATGATTACTTATTTTCAAATAATTTCAGATGTGCACATTATTGTCATTATCTTTGGAAAGTCTGTGGGGAGTTGTTCTGCACCTATATCCTTTTGTAAGGAAAATACTATTCTCTTTATCTTCATCCATCACATTCAGCACGAATTATTTCCTGAGAAGACAATGCCATTATATCACAGGCACAGAGGTCATTGTAAAAACTTTATGTGCATAAAAGAAATTCAGTTGTCCTGAACATTGTGCAATTACATATCAGAGAGTTCTTCAGCTTCCTTTTGGGGAAAAAGAAGAAAGAGGGAAAGAAAAAGTGGTGCTATTGAAACTAAGAAGAAGAAAGGATCAAAAGCAATCTGCTATGAGATTTCTTAACAGTGTGAAAGGTAATGCCATGTATGGCTCTAAGGACAGCATGCTAAAGCACATTTGTAAGTATTGTAAAGTATTTGTTACTCTAAGAACCTCTTCAGTACAGGTAAAACTGGAAGAACTTTGGGATCTGAATGCTATAAAAGCTCACTGGAGACTTCCATACTTCCTAGAGACTGCTTCTTTTCTTTTCATTGTGTGCATTATGTATAATTACTCCACTCAGAGGTATAAAAAATAAAACATATATAGTAGCATATTATATACACAATTATGTCTACACTGTTTGCATGTAAAAGTGTTATATAATGAAGGTGCAGATTCAGACCTGTGAAAGACTCCAAGAAGACAATTATGTACAATTATTGCGTGCACCTTGAACAGCTGATGAGATTTTGTTAACTTAAATCTAAATAGAGCTTGCGGGATGTAGTTCATGGTTTACTGAAGGAAAATGTGCAGTGTCAGTGGATTAGCATTGCTATCTCATTTTGAATTTTTTGGAAGGGGAGGAAAATTAATTCTTTCAAATGTACTAATTGCTGCATTGTATTAGGTGCTATAAGTAACCCTGTAATCTGACATGGTGCAACAGTTATAAATAATTGCCTAAACAAAGAAAAATTGACACATATATATTCTTGTGCATATCTGATTGCTTTGGACATCTTTGATTGTTTTTTAAAAAAACGTAGAAAAAACCCACACAGTTTCCCAGAAATTTCCATGTTGTTTAGATGTTCTGTAAGTAGGAACATTTCTAATATGATACCATATATAAAATAACTGAATAGGTGTTTCAAGCAAAATTTGTAGTTCTATATACACATGTAAATATAATTATAAAATACATTACCATTAAGGTCTTGAGCAGTGGTTAGAATGATTAAATGCACTATTTCTTTAAACTATTCTATCCTTTAGAATAGGACATCCATCAGATGACCAAACTGTAACACCTGGAACTTTAAACACTCAGATTCTATAAAACAGATTTATGTTTCTATGGACTTTAGGTAAAGGCCTTGTTTTCAAGCCTGATTGCATCAAAACATGAAGAAGACATCATCTGATGCTAGACAGCCTCTCCAGATTCATTGCTCCAATGCCAACTAGATTTTTCTATACTCCCATTGATTTATGATGATATAGGGATGAGATCTGGTTTTTGTGATATATCTGAGCTGTTACACAGTGTTGAGGACCAGCTTCACAACAGCATAAAAAGTGTGAATCTGAATAAAATGTGAGGCTTTTCACTGCCTCTGTGATTTCAACACTTAAAAGGCAGGACAAGGAGTTGTAAGTCAGAAGAACTGCTGTACTAGGCCATAACTCAGAAACGCAGCAGCTTGAGCCCAGTGGAGTGGCAGCTCACCTGGAACCTGAGTTAGTTGTGTTTCCTCTTCATAACAAATTTCTTGGTGCAGAAGGGACAGTATCTCCAAATGTCCAAACTGAGGAAAAAGTGCAGTTGTTTCTATAAAAGAAAAGCTTTATTTGCATGTACCTGGAAAGCATAAAAAGCAGTCCTGCTTCCCTCACTCAGGAAACCTAAGGCTGCAGTGTGTTACTGATGTTTAGCATTGAGCACCAGGTTGGGAGTTTTTAAGATGCATGTTCTGGACTTTATGTAAATTATCAAGTGCATTTGTAGGCATGAGGAAAGTTAATTTGCATATTCTAGTGTTATGAAGAAGCACAGCTGTTTGGCTTTGTTAATATATTGCCAGGAGAAAGTAGGTCAGTATACGTTTGCTCTTTGTTCTCTGAGCCAGCTGTCAGACTAATGGATGTGCATACATCATGGTAGTGTTCATCATAAGCTTAATTTCCCAGTAACTTATTGGTAGTACAAGTTTAGATGGAAATAGTTTGTAAGAGTGAAATGCTATAATTTGTTTTAATTTAGGTTTTGGTGGAATACATGTCTCCTTGATGTGGACAGCTGCAATTTTTACTTGAGTAAACTGCTTTTTCAGACAGGTCTACAATGAACCTGGAATGTCATGGGAATGGTGTGGCTAGACAACATGATCTATGGCAGGACAGAAATTTAGTTAAGATATCCTTTCATCTTACTTTTCCCACACTGTTGGCTTATGACTTAAGTTTACAACTATTTTTTTTTTTCCTGTTATATTTCATGTTCTCCATGATAGTGGTATTTCACAAAGCACACGGTTGTGATCTGTCTATGGGACTTTGTCACTAACTCCTGGTTTTGACCAGCTCATGCTAAGCTGCTGAACTTTGCCCAGGAATTCAATGGGAGCTGTTTGTCTGAACACATCCTCATTGCATAATTTCTCACATACCTTACTCTCTGAGTATATTAAAAATACAACAGTGCTTTTGTGAGAACATGTTGAGACTTAGGGTTTAAAAGTAAGGGGGAAAAAAAGATGCTTTTTTGATTCCATATGTGTAAAGTATGTAAAATACATTAGTTTAGATACAGGAAGAGATTACACAAATGCTTAAATGGGATGCTGTAAAGAAATACATGAATATGAGAATAATAGCTTGGCTATTGATTATCTTTACTAAACCTTTGTCTTCAGAGCAGAAGCATGTTTATTTAAGTAGGTGAAAGTTAGGCGCAGTTACAGTTGTTCATCTTGAAAATTTACCTTTTTTTGAGCAGCATAAAGCTTAATGAGAAATAATTCTATAGCTAAAGACTGGGCCTTTTTCTCATCCAAGCTCACTGAAAAATAACTCATGTGCTACTTTGCAAACTATTTAAAAATAACTTAAAAATTCACTAAGTAGAATATAATATTTATTCTGTACTGTAGATTGAAAATAGAATTTTTACCATCTGGATATTAATGCATAGTGCTTTTTTCATTCCAAACCCACAAATGCAGCAGCAGAAAAATTTGAAGTGTATACAAGAGAAAACAATATACACACATGATATAAAAATGTGAAGCCTAAATGTTTCTCAATTTCCTCTGCAGCTCAAGGGGAAATTTCCTGAAGAAGTTTCAGTTCCTGAGCTTTTCATTAGCGAATTATCCAGTAATAAATAGATAGGTTTTTATTTTTATGCGTTTTAATCAGTGTAAGATATATCAAGGCTTGTGTTAATGCATGATAACACACACCACATGTTGAAAGCACAGGGTTTCACCTTCTTTCTGACAACACTCACAAAGCATATGTTATCTCTCACAAACACTTGTTTGTTGTCTCTCACTGCTAAACTGAATCGCACAATCAACTGCACATCACATGTGAAAGCCCCTTGGGCTTCAGCCAGTACTTTTTCAGCAATTGGTGTTAGCTGTGAGGAAGCAGTCTATCAACTTAATAACCCGACATTATATTAAAGGAATTCTTTAGAAATGAAATAGAATTGCGAGCAAGTTCTATTAAATTAAAATATGCAATATTTAAGATTATGACTGAAACAAACCAATGAAATCTGTCAAATATGAAGCTAATGCTAGGGATTCATGTTTAACAGGCCCTGCATGCAGACATGGTAGAGCTGATAGAAATGTCACATTACTGCCTTCTAGGATGGTTGAGAAGTTCTGGCACAGCAGGGAGAGCTCTCCAGGCCACAGATAGTGTTTTTCTCTCTGTGAGACTTACAGCATACAGCTATATGCCTTGCAGCCAGCATGCTGGCCAGACTTGGAGTCCTCCATGCTTTCTTCTTGAGTATGAAGATGGTGAGGATGTCCTACTTCTTTTATGTGAAAATATTGGAAGAACAGCAGAGAAAATGGAGAGGATGAGAATGGTTGTTTGTGAGGGATGTTTAGGCAGCAGGCACTGAACAGCTTTGAGACAAATCGGCCTCTATTAAATTCCTTTGGCATATGTAAATAAGCAGAATGTGTGATTCATTCATAAAGATTTTCTTCATACATGTACTGTTTTCATAAATGTTTTTTAAGTAACTTGAGAAGCATTCAAGGCCCAAAAGAGGAGGGTAATGAGAATTAGCAATAAATGAAAGCCTATCATTGGGCAAAGCTGAGTTAGTCTAGCAAAACTCAGTGCAGAACTCCTCTGGTTTCAGATTACATCTTATTCAAACAACCAAACTTTATGTAAAAATTCCTGTTACAACTCATGTTGTGCAGTATAAATAACTGTCCTTAACTCTCAATATCAATTTTCAATATATCCTGAAGTATAAGAAAGGTTTTATGCATGTACAAAGTGTTTTGAAGTTGTAACAAACTTACATGTTTAGCTTTTCTGGGAGCATGGTCATGAGATTTCATGGGAGAATTACTGGTTATATCCTTTTTTCTAGGCTAAAACATAAAAAACTTAACAGTTTATTTTGCTTAGTTTTTTTGACCCAAGTTTATTTTGTGCTACACATGTGGGAACTAGTTTGAGTGATTAAATAGCAGTCCATTATACCATAGCACCACGTGTAGCAGGGTTTCTAGTCCATATGGATGGGGCCGACAAATAGGGCATAGGACTTGGAGTAGATTCACATGTCTTTAGAGAGCCAGCTGGAGCCAAAAGTTGTCTGAAATGGTACAGAACACAGTCTGTGAGCAACTGAATTCCCAAATTCAGTCTTGACAGAGATTGTCACATACTCAGAACTACCTGTAAAAAGATGCATGTTCAGTCTTGTTCTTACTTTTAAACATCTATTCAAAATGAATTTTCTTTGATTTTTCAAATGTGTGGTATTGTCACAAAGATTTTATATTTACCATAGGAAATGACATTTACCTTTCAATCAAACTATTAATGCAGTCTTTAAAATTTTAATTCTTTGATATTTCATTGTCTGCTCATAGCTATTTTCTGGCAGGTTTTCATCCATGACAATTAGTCACATGTTTCCTGCTAAAATCAACATCAGAAATGCATACAGTTATTGAAGGTTATTGATATTGTAGTTTAGTTTAGTTCAGTTGTACATATCCGAATAAATAGTTCCTTGAAAAAAACCCCAATTTCTACCTACAGAATACTAGACAAGTTTTTCATCTGTTAAGCCTGAAGCAAATAATTGAACTAAAAGGACCATCCTGAATTTTCCAAACATACATTTGCTTTCAGATATGGAAGCAAAGCTATCTTCATAATAAGAAGAAAGCCAAAGAGTATATATGAGCAGGGGCTGGAAGAGAACCTGGTCTCTCTAAAATGAACTTACCTGATCTTTTGCACATTTGTTTAAGTATTATTATCTATAAATGTCAATATTGCCTGCTCTTACATCAATCACTTCCTGCACAAATACGGCTGTTTATGACATTATTTCTAAAATTCTGTTGTATATAGTTTTCCCAGGATGTGTAACTATCACAGACATTGAAACCATGAGGTTTAAACATATTCCCTGGAGATGAGCTCATTTTCACACTTGAAGAACCAGTGTATTTAGGCCAATCTAACAACCTTCCTGGACAATTAACTTTCTTGTCTAGACTACCTGGGTAACAACACTTATGAAAGTTAAAAAAAAAAAAAGTAATCTTAAGTCTTAACCACTTTTGCAAGCATTAAGTTGACATCAGATTAAATGATCAGAACATAATTTAGGACATGAGTGACCCCCTTTTGTAATAACATCCTTTATATAAGTCTTTAAGTGACAAGAAAAACAAATGAACCACTCAGATCAGTGTAATGGCCCTTGTAAAGAAGAAAGTGAGCCCAGAAACCTGGGACCTCACAGCTCTTTGCTCAGAGATGTCTGAACATCCTTCAGGCAGCCAGCTCTGAGATGGAAGAAAGTGGAGGCTTCATTAGAGTTTATTTCACTTCCATTTATTATCTGTCTTAATGGAGATAGGGACTAGTGATGATGAGCATCTAGATCTTTGAAAATCTGTCATCTTTCCACTTCTGGCTTGAAAGAAAAAAAAACTCTCACAGCATTTCCCCACTTTGTCTTCTGGTCTGGAAGACCTATTGGACTATTGCTGAAGTGGAAAAGGCAGAAGAGGAAATAGCAGAGATTGCAAGGGGAAGGCTCTTCCTGTTCCAGATGTTTCTTCTTCATCTAGTCCAGCTGGAAGGAGCGTGGAAATGCCCAGCAACTCATCTTAACTGATCTCTCTTCCTCAACAGATTAAGCATTTGTCTAAGCATCATGACTATTAGTTTCTTTGAATTCCTAATCTGTTCTTTCATGTCTAGAATGCAAACTATATATTTAGGTATACTCAACTCACCAGTTGTATATTTTAGTATCAACGACTCTTATTGGGACCAAAGGGACAGTAAATTATTTTAACATTTAAAGATCAGAAAATCATAGAATGGTAGAGATTGGAAGGGACCTCTGGAGATCATCTAGTCCAACTCTGCCCCCCAAAGAAGGATCACCTAGGGCAGGCCACACAGGAACATGTCCAGGCAGGTTTTGAAAGCTTCCAGAGAAGGAGACTCCACAACCTCTCTGGGCAGCTTGTTCCAGTGCTCCGTCACTCTCACAGGAAAGAAGATTTTGCATATTTTGAGGTGGAACTTCCTGTGTTCCAGTTTGTGCCTGTTACCCCTTGTCCTGTTACTGGGCACCACTGAAAAGAAGCAACTGGCCCATTTTTAATCTAATAATCTTTCTTCAGTCTACCCCCAGATCCTCTAGCTGCTACCATCCCAACTAGTCTACAGTCTATACCTAGTCATAATTTTTTTCTATGACAGATGCAGAAGTTTGCATTTACATTTGTCAGACTTCATGAGATTTATACGAGCACACTCTCGCAGTTTATTTGGATTCCTCTAAATGGCAGCCCAAACCCTGGAGTATATGAACCACTTGCCTCAATTTGTTGTCATCCACAAACTTGCTAACTTTCCATGTCTCCCATTGTCCAGGTCACTGATGAAGATGTAAAATAATGTCAGGCACTACTGACTTCTGAAGAATAATATTTATAACCAGACTTTGAATCACGCTCTATCCTGTCTCTGCTTATTGCAGAGGGATTGGACCAGATGACTTTTAAAGGTCCTCTCCGACCCAAACTATTCCATTATTCTTTGAGCTCAGTGGCCCTGTCAGTGGTACTACATGCTCTGTACTCCTTCCAAACAGTACATGTCACCTCAGTTTGGCTACTAGCATGCTATGGGAGATTGTGTTGAAAGCTTTGCTGAAGTCAAGGTAAACTATATCCACTGCTCTCCCCTTGTGCACTGAATCACTTTAAGGCAACTGGTGTTTGAAGATTTTGATTGTTAACACTGGGGTAGCAAGAACAAAGAGTGTAATTAGTTCTTCGGTGTGGCTGAGAAGAACATGCCACATTGTTGAGATTGGTCTAGAATTCCCCTGTTCAAGTTGAATTTAAAAATATCAAATATATTAAAGTCTGGAACTCAAAGCATATCCTTGTTCA
Organism: Todiramphus chloris collaris; assembly: GCA_025345505.1. Taxonomy (NCBI): domain Eukaryota; kingdom Metazoa; phylum Chordata; class Aves; order Coraciiformes; family Alcedinidae; genus Todiramphus; species Todiramphus chloris. The sequence continues at coordinate 18,804,967 of JANVCC010000019.1, forward strand.
TCTGCTTGGTTATCTCCATATCTAGACAGAACAAGACTGGTATAACAAAAAGGTGTTCTCACAAAATCAGTCACACCATCTCACCATGAAAAATTCAGTAGAGTTTCAGGGCTTTTAGAAAAAAGTGCATTTCTTTTTTCAGCAAACTCTTCGATGCTTCTCCTGGAGACTACTTGAAACTGTAATTACCACACCCTGAATCTTTTTAATTTATACTGATACTAAATATGGAGGTGTCAAGAAATACTCTGGAAGAGGCACAGGGAAACAAAGAAGGGATTAGAGTGTCGTGGCCCAGCAAGAACACGTTGGAGAAAAGTATTTAATTTTATTAAAAAAGAGTTGCAACAAAGATGCTTTCCTCCTTATCATAGAAAAGTCAAAAGCCTATATAACACAGTTGAATGACATAGAGGGTATTTTTTCCTAGTTTTAAAATCCTTTAGGATGCTGTGAGGCTCCTTACAATTGAGAACTCTTCCTTTCCACCACCATCTTGAAATTTTGCTTGGTTTTGCCCTCTGAAATAATTTTTTTGGTCAGATACTTATGTTACTGTGCTACGTAAGAAGTGCTTTGGCTTGTAGAAAATACATCAAATTGTTTAATGGAGAAAAAATGATTCTGCCATTTCAAAAATGCCATAAATATGCCATGCTTAGTCTTCGAGCTACAGAGTGAATCACAATTAAGGGCAAAATCTATTTAACTGTGTTGTTATTTTAAAGTTCTGTGTATACACACTAATGAACATGCAGAGTCAGTAACTCCATAGTTTATGAGAGCATTCTAGAGAGGTTGTACTGTGATGACCTATTATGTAGATTAATTGGACTGTTCATACGTAAAGTTAAGCTATCTGGCCTATTTTATACTGTGCTTACGTTCCAGTCCTTCTATTTCTACAGGGCTCCTGACAGCTCACCTCCTTGTTTACCAAATCCAGAACCTGCAAATCAGGAAAAATCCTGTTCGTTTCAGAGCTTTACTCTATGAAATAATTTAATACTCTTTTTTCCCAAAGAACTCTTACTCATTTCATTCCATTTTTAAATTTTACAATAACTGTTTGCTTGTTTACCCTGGTAGCTGTTTACCAAAGAAAACTCCCACAGCATGCTGTGCTTGCAAGTTTTCAAGCCTTCAGAAATTGGCGCTATAACAGGATTTTGAGTTGGCTGTCTCTTTCTTCTCTTCCCTTGAAGTGGTGATACTAGTATGTTTACTGGGATAGAGTGGAGGCACATGATGATGCCAGCTGTTGGCAAGGAAAATGAGCAATAAAATCCTTAAGTAGACATTCAGCTACTTTTCCAAAATTTAAATGGCACTTAGAATGATGTCCTCTTCAGTAACAGTGGTACAATAACAGAGAATTTATGATCAACATGAGTTTTTTGGTTCAAAACATAGTAGATTTACAGAATGTAAATGAACAGCATAAAGTCTTACAAGCCAAGTCCTTCACATTATTTTTTGTTACCATAACATACTGAAATAATCTGCTTTTAAAGATACCTTAGTGCATGGAGCTGCAGCAAAATATAAATGTTGTTTAAAATTTCTGGGCTTGATATTAATGGTCTGCTGAGTTCCTTAACATTGGGAGATGTTTGAATTGTAAGAAACAGAACTGTTTTGATTAATTTGGAGTTGTGGATTTCAGCAAAACAGTGGTCATCACAAGGTTTTTTACAAATGCACAAGCTGATTTCCAAAATAAAGACTGTCCATGAAGTAATACCAGAAGCAGAAATGAAATGCAAATTCTGCAAAGCCATAGTCAGCATTGGAATTACCAAAGCAATGCAAGGAAAAGGAGAATATAATCTCTGAAATTTTACATGCTATATTCCCCTTTACTTCACAGGATTTTGAGTAAGCATCTGCCCCTGGATATAGGCAGGAATAGCAATTGTGAATACACTTGTTACCTAAAGCTTTAAAGCAATTTTCTGAACCAAATGTATTATATTTTTGGGGTTATTTGTTAAATAATACATCTCTCAGCAGAACTGTTGATACCAGGCAGTACTTCCTGTATAAGAATTTCCCTCCAGTGGTTTATTATGTGTGAGAGAGTGGTGAGGCACTGGAACAGGCTTCCCAGAGAGGTGGTGGAATCACCATCCCTGAAGGTGATTAAAAATTGTCTAGATGTGGCACTTCAGGACATAGTTTAGTGTTTCTGATAATATTTAGTAGATGGTTGGACTTCATGGTCTTGAAGGTGATTTCCAACCTTAATGATTCTATGATTCTATACATCAGTTTGTACCTAATATGCTCTCTCTGTGTGTAGCATGCTACTGTAGCACATGAGTACTGTCACAGAGATGTGATCCTTTCCAGTCTCTCTACACCTTCAAATTAAATTGGTAATTTTATTTTCAAGTTCAGTATTCCTATAGTGTTTCATAGCCCCTGATAAGCCAGCTGTGTTTGTGTTTTTCTTCGGGTGGCATGCAGGTGTTTTAATAAACTATGCAACCTTTGGTTTTATACAATGTAAACAATTCAAAGATTAAACATTGGAAACTTAACTAATTTTCATGTGCTTTACCTACTTTCACAGTGGGCGACAGCTTCTGACCTTAAAAGATAATTGCACGAATTTGTTTCTATTAAGACCCTCCCCACACTCCCAATAATTTAATAAGTATAGGATCTCAATAAATAAAGTGTGCAATGACAGTGTTATGAAAATTTAATCACTGGTCATTACAGTATAACAAAGTAATTTAATAATTGCTCTGTGAAGTACCATTAGTGCATGTTAACTAACTGCTTTTGGATGCTAGGCATCCAAGGAAATGTGTAATATCTCTCTAGAGCACAGCAGTCACTCTCTCTATACTGCAAATGGCATGCCTCCAGTGAAGGTATCTCTACCCCAGAGGCTAATGCAGAGGTGCCATCTCAGGCAAGGAATACCAAGAGGTTTTCTTTCCTGAACAGCTGGACTTTGTCCAGCCTCACAAATAACCTAGCAGCAGGTATAAAGTATAAGCTCCTGGAGCAGAGCCATCCTTGTGATGTGGCTTTGCATAATCCCCAGGACTAAGAATATTTCTTTCCTGTCCCTGATCTATTGCAAAATGGAGTGATATCCTTTGTCATGCTATGCTGTGTTAGATTATAGATAGTGTGATGGGCTGCTCATTCCTTTGATCACTAAGTAGTATAAGTAGCCACCTGGTCACATCCCACAGACCTCCAGGTCATAGAGAAATTACACTAGGCATCCCAGATCTTAAAGTGACCTGTATTATTCCACCCTTACATGTTACAGTGAAGTCAGAGCTTAACCTTTGAGGGTTTCTAAAAAAATAAAATAATCGTCAACCAAATGAACAAAACAAAACCAAACAAAACAAAAACCCCCAAAAAAACAGACATAAAAGATAATTAGCTTTTGTGTAATAGAAAGAAAAGGGTGAATTGGAGTATCTTTGGAAAGGAATTCTCTCTACACTGCTGTTCATTTCTCCCAAAATCAACCCTTCCAGTAGAAGAATACTGAATGAGGATATTCTTTCAAGAAAAACATGCTCTATTTTGAAGAGAGGTGAATTACTGTACTTTCTTAAGTAAAGTCTTTATTAATTAACTGCCCTTTTTAAACAATAATAGCAATAATAAAAATGCACGTGTTTCTGAGCAATTAAGGCATTAATATCCAGAGAATGATGTCTGGAGCAGTTAGAAAAAAATATTTCAAAGGATGATAAAAATAACATGGATGGCATACTTTGCTTATTACAGAATCACAGAGTGTTAGGGGTTGAAAGGGACCTTGGAGATCTTCAAGTTCAACCTCCCTGCCAGGGCAGGATCATATAATCTACCCTACAACCTAATCTACCCTACAACGTAATCTACCCTAACACAGGTCACTCAGGAACGCATCCAGGTGAGTTTTGAAAATTTCCAGAGAAGGAGACTCCACAACCTCTCTGGGCAGCCCGTTCCAGTGCTCTGTGACCCTTACTGTAAAGAAGTTCCTCCTCATGTTAAGGTGGAACCTCTTGTGCTCCAGTTTATATCCATTCCCCCTAGTCCTATCACAAGGCACAAGTGAGAAGAGGCTGTCCCTTTCCTCTTGACACTTAGCCCTCATATAGTTATAAACATTTATCAAATCCCCTCTCAGTCTTCTCTTTTCCAGACTAAAGAGCCCCAGGTGTCTCAGCCTCTCCTCATAAGGCATGTGCTCCAGTCCCTTAATCATCCTTGTAGCCCTCCGTTGGACTCTCTCAAGCAGATCCCTGTCTCTCTTGAACTGGGGAGCCCAGAACTGGACACAATACTCCAGCTAAGGTCTCACCAGTGCAGAGTAGAGGGGGAGGAGAACCTCCCTCGATCTGCTGGACACACTTCTCTTGATACACCCCGGGATACCATTGGCCTTCCTGGCCACAAGGGCACATTACTGCTCCATGGAGAACTTGTTGTCCACCAGGACTCCCAAGTCTTTCTCCGCAAGACTGCTCTCCAGCAGATCACCTCCCAGTCTGTACTGGTGTAATTTATTATTCTTACCTAGATGCAGGACTCTACATTTACCCTTGTTAAACCTCATTTGGTTCTGCCCTGCCCAGTTCTCCAACCTGTCCAAGTCTCGCTGGATGGCTGCACAGCTTTCAGGTGTATCTGCCAATCCTCCCAGTTTTGTGTCATCAGCAAACTTGCTGAGCAGACACTCTGTCCTGTCATCAATGTCATTGATAAAGATGTTGAACAGGACCGGACCCAGCACTGATCCCTGGGGGTCTCCACTGGCTGTGGAGCTGAGATTCAGAGGGCTACAATCCTAGTATCCTTATACTGAATATTCTCAACAAGGATGCTGGCAAAATGTGTCTGAAAAGGAGTTAATCATCTTCTTAACTGTACAACCAGTAACTAAGAAGCAATGATTTGCTGATAGACTACAAGAAAAAGTAATTTTAAGAACTGAATATGCACTATTATTACATTTTGATTGTCTTGATGTTTTGCCCAATGTACTGGTCCCAGCAGTAAATTATATGTAAAAATACATAAATAATAACAAAAATAATGACTACAAAAAAACTCCTTAAAATGTTCCTTTAAAAATGAGGACTAGCATAATGATCAAGATCACATAAACACAGCATCAGCAGCAAGTCAGAGTAATTGACAGGAGTCTCAAACTGGCATTAAAATGTGTCAAATAATCATGTAAGAGTTTTGTGACTAGGAAGTAAAAGTCACAAGACTTTGGATGAAGTCACTGTGTCTGTGAATAAAATGAAAAGAGAAATGGGAAATCCCGCGTATATCTATACGACCAGAAAGTTTCTTAGCACAGTGTGGTTGCACAGGTAGTACAGCTTTTCTTCTTCCATGAAATGGTAAAATCAGGACAATTCATTGTTGAACAATAAATTAATCACTAGGAAAAGATCTTCCATGTAAATTTCCCATTATGTGTCATAGAATAAATAAAGGAAAACACAATAGAATTACTCTCTATCTGAAAAAGACAGTAGGGAAAAAATACCCACTTCTGATAGGGGTGCTGAAGTGAGTGGGCTTCAGTGGACCTCTGTATCAGTTTTGTGTACCTATGTAAGGTCAAAATACTCTTCTTAAACACTAAAAACTGGAACTGGTGAGCTCGCTTTCACCTGACACAGGCATAAGTGTAAGGTGGTTTTGCAGTGACCTGGTCTTAGCAGAAGAAAGGCAATAGTGATTCAGTGGAGGGCAATAAAATGTTTCTACTAGATTTCTGTGATTCATCAGACTCTAGAAACAAAAAGCATATTGGCAAATCTGCTGTGTAATTTTCTAACTGACCATGAGATCTAGGCGGATTTGAAAGTTGTTAAAAAGACAACAGTTTTATTTGTTTCTGAAATGGATGTTTAATGCCTTGCAGACTGCCTACAAAAGTTCTTAACAAAAGTTCAGGTTTCTGATTGCTTAATTTATCCCTTTAGTGTTTTCTTTTCTGGAATAAACATTAAATCAATATTCCCATACTGATTTCAGCCTTCACATTAAACAAGGATTTGTTAACTTCTTTTCAGCAGAAACATTGTGCTTCTATTTTTGTTAGATTCTTTTTAAGAAACAGAATTCAAAACACTGTCTTTACACTGTTACAGTTGTAAGATATTCCTGGCCACTTACATTTGTTATACTTCATAAGCAGTGACTTTGTAAGCAATAAGCGATAGGAGAGTCCATATGCTATAGTGTAATGCTTTTTAGTCAAGCAAGTGTAAAGAGTAATGGTAGTTACCAAACATTACATTTTGGGGTTAAGGGATTCTGTGGTTCAATACTTATTCTGGAAAATTAATTCTTCTATGAATTGTCCCTACATGTAATGTAATCAATTATAATGATGCATAGACAAAATTATTATGGATCTTTGTGGATTTTTTTGGCTTTTGAGTAAGGGTTAATTGCAATCTTCTACTATATAGATTTTTTTTTAGTACACAGATCAGGCGGCGGCAGCAGCAGTGATTAGGTGTTCAGGTGAAGAGAGTTTGTAAGAACACTCTCTGTTTTGTTTTTGGTCATAGCCAGCATCTTTATGGATCTGTGTGAATGCAGGTTAGATAAGAATGTGCACTATAATAGCCTAAATAATTAAGACAAACAATGCTGTAAATGTCATCTAGAATTATGACTCTCCAAATGTCCGAAAAGGAAGACTACATCCTGAACTATGTTTGCACCTTTATGCCAACTCCGTATCTCTACTTCATGCACCAGTATTATTCCAGGCACTGGGGGAATGCTTGAAGAAAATAATACCAAGACAGACATACAGGATGTGAAGCAGTACCAACTACAGGAAATTAATTGCAGATGCTTTGTTTACTCTTCCCCATTTCCACTTTGCATCAGTGCTGCTCTTATCCTCTCTCAAATGTTCTTCTAGGTATTATTGACAAAATAGGTCCATCACTCAAAAAGAATGGTACATCCACATAAGGTTTAGGTCACTTTGATTTATGGAGGTTTTTTTTGTTTGTTTGTTTGTTGGTTTGGGTTTTTGTTGGGTTTTTTTTTGTTGTTGTTGTTTGGGTTTTTAAAATTATTTTTATTTTTCTCAGTTTATAGAGTGAATGGTGTCTCAGGAAAGTTTAGAAGTGTATTGCACTAGGTTATAATTATCTCAATGTATCACTTCTTGCAGTAGGGTTTATTCATTGAATTGCCTGGAATTTAATTTGACAAGCACTGATCTGCAGACATTGTTAAAAATCTTGACACGGCCATTTCAAAGCTATTAGATGCTCTGCTTCTCTTTCGTTGGCGTCAACACGGCACTTTCAAAAACAATGATGTGTTCAAAACATTTGACAGTTGTTTACAGATTTATATAATTTTAAAGTCATGCAAATTTCAAAACAGGATACAAGGCATGTGAAGTTACTCCTATTTTTGAGGAAAATCATGTCTACCTCTCAAATGATAGCTTTCTCCTTTCTCAAGAGAGGCTCATTAACAAAGTCTATCTCCTGTAGTCTTGCTTTTTGGGCTATGAGTCATTCTAGCTCTGCTATGCTGAGTTCTTCCCTCTCTTGTGTACAAAATGGGCATGCACTGTTAGTTTTACTGCAAAGTAATTTCTGCTGCCTCGAAAACCTCTTAAATTCAGTTTTAGGAATTTGAAACATAGCTGTGAAACATACTCAGTTTCAAGAGTCCTACAGTCTGTCACTGCTTCCTTGCTGCAATATGGAATGTGTTTTATTATAGCAACCATTTCTTCATCATGGATTCTTTATATAAAGTGTGCACAACCTATGGTTAATGGTGTGGGAATGTTTTATTGCAACTTCATTTTTTAAGTAGATGTGTTTCTAAATTATTTTGCCTAAAGCGTCTGTTATGCCTCCTGTAACTCATTCAGTATTAAATCTCACTTTCATTTAGCCTCCAAACTGTATGAAGAGTATAAAAAGAATCTCATCTTGCTTGTTTCCTTATCTTACCTTTGCAAGACTTTTTGGTGAGGTTATCCAGTCACATTAGATGATTTAAACTCCAGTCAGGGTAAAATAATGTGCAAATAGAAGAATTAATAACACTGCAAGCTGACAACACAGTGTATTGAAATTCAATAAGAGACAAGCAAACTGAAAGATAAATGTACTTAAATTACTTTTAGGAGGGAGAAAACCCTCTTTCTCCTTCAGCTAGCTGCGGTCTAACATGATGGTAGGCAAAAAAGCAGATTGTACAGTTGTTATGCTTCTGGTTGCATCCTATTAAGCAAAACTCCTTTGAGTATCTTTCATCAGAGTATACTTTCCTTGTTTAAACACTTCTTGCAGTCAGTTTTTCCTCTGAAGTCTACCAATCTCCAGACAGTTTTAATCCTTTCCCTCTCCCAAGTGTAATCTACTTACTCCTTCTCTAAGAGAAAACTAACTGTAACTCCATATTATGGTGTGGTTTTAGTTAGAGATGCAAACATCTTTTTGTTGAGCTGTCTACCATTTCTTTGAAATTCTTTGAATTTCTTATTTCAGTAAAGGATAAACCTTTCCTTTCTTGGTTCTCTGAAAGGTTTCAGAATGAAATCTTACCCTGAGTGATCTGGTCTGTCATATATTGTTTTACATATTAACACAATTTGTACATACAGACTCTAAAACTAGTGGAACTTATCAGTGTCTCTTGGTCTCAATGGGAATGAAGCATTTTGACATGAAATGAGCTTGGAATGAATATTCTTCAGCCTCATTTTCCTAAATGTACTATAATAGTATGAGTGAGCCAAATATAGGGCACAGATCCTTATAAAGTGTATTAAACTGCAGTGACCATGCCCAAATGCATGAAAAAGATCTTACACTGCAAAACTGCAAGGCTTGGAAAATCATCTTTATTTCTTCTTGAAAAAACTAATAATACTTTAGAAGTTTGAAAAAGCATTTAGGTAGTTACAATATTTTTTTTCCAGTGATTTAAGTCACCATTTTCCCTTCCACCTGCTGTTTTATTTTCAATATTTTGGAAAAATCTTGCATTTTGGAAGGACCAGGATACCATTCTGCCCAGGACAGCTGGAGTTGGAATGATAAAGTAGTTTGGTCATAAATCAGGTATAAGGGTTTTTTATACATCCTTTGACTTCTGTGAGCTATGCAGGGACATAGTTAGTTTATCAACACCTTCTTTTTTTTTTTTTTTTTTTTTTTTTTTTTTTTTTTTTTTTTTTTTTTTCTCCTCTGTACCACAGTCTTTTAGCAACCAGAAGTAATGCATTTGATTAATTTATGGCTCTGCATGGCCTGTTAATTCAAGATATGAATTATCTCAGAGAAACAACAACCCCAAAAGATGACTATAAATATATACGTGGAGATACTAGTTTCTACAATTACAATACTTCTTCAAAAGTCAACAAAAGATGTGCAATTATTTATTAAATAACTATTTTGGTCTGGTTCTCTATATCAGATAATCAAGTTTCTACTTTTAAGAATATTATAAAAAAATGGTGCCATCACACAAGGGAACCAATCAGACTGACCTCAAGGTATTATTTGCAAAGGAAGAAGTGGTGGCAAGAAGTGATGAGTCAGAGACTGATGGGTAAGCAGCTTTTCAGTGGAATTGCACTCTATGAAATAGTCTTTTGAAGAAAAGGAAGAGAATATTTTTAGATACACAAAATATAGAAGATACTTCTGTGCTGCTTCACTTAGATCTTAGTTTCACTCTTTTAGATGGGCATCACTTGGGTGAGCCTCCAGTTGTCCAGGACCTCCCCTCTTAACCAGGACTGCTGGTAAATGATGGAAAGTGATAAATGATGTTAAGTGCTGTGCAGAAGATTTGTTGAGGAGCCTGGTACTAGAATTTGAACAAAGGTAGAAGATTACAGCTATGAATTAAAAGTTGGAAAACATTTTCATGTACAATATAATCATATTGTAGTATGACTTTATAAATATACCCTACTGAAATCGTGTTTCAATCAGTCTTTAAATTTGAAAATTCAAATCTCAATAAATACCTGGAGGACTGCTCAGTCCTACTGCTTTTCTGTCTTTATTTCTGGTTACCAGTCATGTTTGATTGATTAAAACTTGTCTGTAAACTGTGATGGAAATGAACTACAATCAATCAGACAAACATCCCCTTTCATTTTAAATTAATTGTTTTTAAATCTTAGTATCTCATTTTATATTTTTGGTCTCCATCATTTTTTTTTAAGTTCTTTGAGTTTTCTTACAACATGCAGGCCTGTTACTTCATAGGCATGAATTGACTTAGTGGAATTTATGCCCTGTTGATCTCTTAAAATTATTTTGACATTTTCAATGCTATATGCAATTACCATATTATTCTCCTTTAATTTAAAGGGTTACAGTCAATTTAAACAATAATATTTGTATTGCACATATATTAGCTATATTGTGGAGGAGGCCACAAATACATTCCAAATAAATCTCTCTTTACCTCGTCTTCTTATAGATATAGGTGATTTTTAAATACTGCCAGAGATGTTGTTGTCAGTTCTTTTTGCTATTTGGAATTACTTTTTATATTAGGAGCATTACTTTTAGACCTGATTTTGTGGGGTCGCTTAAGAGTCAAAATCTACCTTAGGAAAAAAAAATACAATCATTTCCTACATAGGAAATAGTTTTTATTTCTTTATTTTCTGTTTGTCTTAGCTCTACTGACTCCAATAAAATTATGCTAACCTGCACTAGCTGGAGGTATGGCATTATGCAAATTTCCTTTTAGCTGAAGCCTCTTTTTTCCATCGTCATCCACCCCCAGTGTTTCACCCTATATCATCATCTGCCCTATAGTCCTTCTCATCTCCTTCTCCCTACCCCAATTGAAGTTATCTGCTTCCCCTGTCTGTCCTTTTTATTCCCCTTAACCCAAACCAAGTATCTTCTGCATTTGTGAGGAGCCTTTATCACTCCACCTCATTTTCTGCCTTCAGATACTTTCCCTAACTTTGCTTCCAGTTATGCTTGTGAAAAAAACTGTGGTGTTGAGGCTGCTCTGCACTGCTGTGCTGACCTACTTGCTTGTTGTTCTGTTTGACAGTGTTCGCTGTTTATCTCTTGCTGTGTTCACAGTGTGTAGGGTCTTGAAATAGAAAAGATGTAACTATGTCTTTGTTTTGAGTTTACAGAACAACTAGAATATTAAAGGTCTCAGATGTTAGGCCATATAGGGGATATAAATTAATCTACACTCTACTGGATCTGCTCAGTGTCGTAAATTCACAGTTCATGACCAGAGAACATCAGACAAAATATATTTTCTGTAGAATTTACATAGAAACACAAATGCTGGATGTCCTTTACTATTTCTTTTTATGATTTTTTTTTTTGTTCTGTGTTTTGGTGAGTTTAGGAATCCCTCAAAAATAATTAATAGAAATTTACTTATGTATATGCTCCTCTACTTAAAAGGGTAGACAAGTCAGTCAGTTCACCACCTTCCAGTCAGAACTATAGAAAATGTTCACATCTTGATGTCTCATTTGCCCCAAATGTAGGGTAAGAGGAGAAAGAGAAAGGAAATAGGCAAATAGAAATCTGTGTTTAGCACTTCTGGTGTAGCTATGCAGAAGACCAGAGAGAAGAATGCCACACATTTTTTATTTGATACTTTTTATGTCTTGATAGGCATAAGAGGCTGTTATACTGGGACTTCTTGTTTTTTCCCCCTCTGTGCACAGTTCTGCATACTTCATATGTGAGATGGGTAACACAGATTTCACCTAGTATTATTCCTCTCTTTCTGTGCTGCTGCATGTGATTTCCAAACTCACTTGTTTCAGCTTTATGTTCTTGTGTCTTAGTTGACTTCAAAAGATTCGTAGTTTAGTTCACGCTAGCAGCATCTTTCCATGGAGAAATATGACTATTTTTAAACAATACTCCAGTAATGAAATCTTAGATTACATCAAGGGGTTCTCTATAAGTCAGAGTGATTTTGAATTGCAAAACATTTTATTTGGAAAATTAAATTAACCCTCAGATTATATTTTTTTTCAGCTATTAGAAATTTAAATGTCAGTAAAGATGCTTGTTGGATGTCATTAAACTTCTCCTTCTAAGAAAGTCCCCATGATTATTGTTTTTCACTGAAGAATATATAAACAGAAAACTGAAGAGGTGATAAAAGTGTACAGCATACTTTGTACAATGCAAATCAAATCCAGCTTTTTCAATCCTTTTGAAGTTGTTGTGTTTTTTTAAATTCTTATTAATTAGGGCTGCAAATTATTAATGTTTATGCAGATTTCTAAAGCTTCATCAAAGGTCCTTACAGCATAATGCAATTAAGTTTCAATTGATTAGGCAATTATAAATAAATGAGATTTTTTTCCATATGAACAATGCACTCAGATAAACTGGTTTGTGGAACTAATGTGATAAAAGGAATGCTGCAGGAGGGTTGTCACATTTATTATGCAAACTTGGAAAATCCTAAGAATTTGGAACATTTAACATTCCATTCTCCACCTGGCTTCTACTGATTTTTTGATAGGGAAGAACAGATAAGAAGTCAATTATTGCCCATTTTTTTTCTCTTTAAGTCAATTATTCACCATAAGTCATGGCTAGGAGACATTTGCATGTTTAATGCAAGCTTAGTTGTGGAAAAAAATCTGTGCTTTGTACTTTTCAAACATTTTAATTAAACCAGTGGCATTTATGAATATGAAACAAGTAATAAATGCATTTTATGTGTTCAAGAGATTATTGAAGGATGATGGTATTCTAATTTGGAACAGTTTTACAGGTTCCTTAAAGTCTTTCAAAGCTTTTAATGTTTAATGTAGAACAATGCTTTTCTAACTTTAAAGTAGACACTGCAGCAAATAATAAACACTTTTTTACTATTGGTGCTATTATTTTTAATAAAGACTATTGTGTATGTAGAACATACAGCACAAAAGAAGTGATAGAATATGTAGACCATATGCTAATCCTCTTTATTATGTTTTACAAGATGTGCATTCATTTGAAAACATTTTAATCATTTAACATCAACTGTTGCATCCAACCAGGAATTCTGAAAAGAAAGAATGTTTATTCATGTTGATATTTGATGGATAGGACTTATCAAACTATTAACTATAGCTACATTTTCCTGATATGTTTTTGATGAATGAGTATTTTTCAATAGAAAAGATATTAACTGACAAAACTTCTAAGTAACTCTTCTGTACATGTGAGATACAAATTACTCTCATACTGATAGTGATGTGAGAGAACACTTCTTAAGGATGGATACACAGAGGAAATGAAGGATACAGGCAGGAACACTGATATTTTGCTTTCATTATTACATAAAAAAAAAGTTAGAGTGCATTGCTCATTGTTTATGAAAAATCACATTATTTTTTTTGCCTCAAGTTATAAAAATTCAATTACCTAAATATTCTTTCATTGATTTAATATGTTTTTCTATTGGCAAAGGGTTCAGCAGTATATTTTCCAACCCATTTTGTAGTTCAATTTTGGATGAGTCTAGTGGCAGGATTTCATTCCTCTTCTCAGCTGCAGAATTGATCTTGCAATCTGAAATGTTTCTTAATGGTCATTTAAAATGCAGTCTGTTTCTTTATAGCTTTTTAAATGCTGTTTGGGTAGTATTGTTATTCTTTTATTGTACAAGGATAGGCAACATTTTCTACCAAAAAGCGCAAGCAATATATAGCAAGAAGTGTTCAGGCTTGATCAGTGGTCTTGATTTTATATTGGCCTTGATAAAAGTAGTTATGTTCAAAATTTGCATTTTATTATAAATAAAATACACACATACATGCATGCATATATATATATATATCTCAGAAGATCCTATTTTTACAGTTTCCAAAGAGTTGTGTTTAGTGCTTATCCAGAATCTCACATACAGAGACACCCTTTTTCATGTGCATATACTTTTTTGTTTCTGGTTGTCATCACCTTAGGTTATAGTGGATAACTGAATGGAGGCTAAAATAGTTTTGGATTTTTTTAAATGCTACTTCTGAGAAATTCTTTCTTTGCAAAGAAGCCTAGCATCTTGACATCCTGGGAAGGTAATATAACCTGCTTCTTTAATTTATTCTCCAAAGGAAACAGATTTCATATGTTATCAGTGCCAGCAGATCTATTCCTGCAACACTTTATACCTTTTTGTAAATTAACAGCTCCTGATAATATACTTATTTTCACAGAGAATAACCAAGGACTCTTAGGGAAAAAAATAATTGGACAACTGGTATAAAAAGGATATTTGACGATGTCATCATGTCTTACAGGTGTAATGGAATATCTTTGTCTGGAAATGGAAGATCCTGCTCAAAATATCACTTTACACACTTAAACATTATTGCACATACACAAACAAACTTAAGTCCATATTTAGCAAATTACTTTATCTGCTTATGTACTTAGTAGTGCAGTCTGTTTCTGTTTTACATTATTAGCAGTGTGGTACAAACAAGAGCCCAGTGTGTCCTGTGGGTTGTTCCAATTCTACACCATGGAAACATAGAACTGATATTTAGGCAACAATTATTTCTTCCTGTTTGCAAGCAACACAGAACTGGGGCCTGCGCCTGGGAGTACATAAAAAATGGGATATATTTCTAACACATATCAGTTTTCATGATGGTACAATCTGCTGTCACAGTTGAGGAAAACGGAGAGAGAAAGTAATAAACCAAGATTAACATATAGTTTTTGCAGTTGCTGAGGCTGGGCAGCTTTGCACTAGATAATACCATAGACCCCTTAAAGATGGCACAGCAACATAAAACATCAAAACCAGCAAAATTAACCGCAACAGTGTGGTGTTAATAATAAACAACTCCTTAAGTTATTCTTTTTTTTACTATTTTAACATTTTAAAAGACCTTCTTTAATTTCTCTCACCTAAAAACTTCAAAAGATGCTAGAAGGCTGCATGGTAGAAGGAGGGACAAAGTCGGGATGAGGCCATAGGAGTGTTTGAAGCGATCTCGACCCTAATTTGGATGCAGTCTGCATGCTAAGTCTCTCTTCTTCTCAGCAAGTATGATTACTGTATACCAGCATACATGCCACTGCCAATGGATTCTAAGTTCACAATGAGGTTAAGTGTCTATGTTGTGACTCCTTTTCCAAAAGTAATTTTTATGTTCTTCACCTCTTTCAGTATCTGAACCCTAGAAGAGGGTTCTACTTCCTGACAGATCTGGTATTGCCAAGATTCTAAATCATAATAAAAAGAGACAATTAAGGATTACATGTAATTTGTTTTAAAAAATAGTATTTCTCTCTGTGATCATGTACATGTGCAATACCAGTTTTGAATTGCTTGGATATCAAAAAGGTTAAAATATGAACTACATATGGCTGTAAAGTATCATACACTGTATTCCATGTATACATAACATGGTAATGCACCATGAATAGAGTTCACACAAAAGTTCTGGAGTTGAATTGAGAAGCACAGAATAAGTCATGTTGAGTTTATTCCTATAGTTTATAATCAAACAAAATTACTTGAATTTGACAACAGTACAGGAGACATCTTGTCTTTACTTTCTTTTACAATTACTCTTCTGATGAGTATCTCCAATATTGCCACATGTTTATGTAGAACTTGCAAGTGAGAAGGGGATCTGACCTCAGGAAAAGTGGAAATCATGTTGGTCTCTGGATACAGATGTATAGAGACCCTGATTTAAGGTGATTAGCGACACTTGACAGGATGAGATTACAATAGTGCCTGCTGCCTGTTGCTGTTGGGAGTGGTTCTAAATTTAACAGCAGTACTCTCTGGTGCTTCTATTCCATGTCCCACTACTTCAATCACAAGTGCAGTGGCATAAATCCTCAATCGCTAGAGACCTAACACCTTCCCAAAGGGGCAGAAGACATTCTGGAGCTAGCACTGCCAGAGCAGAACTGACAAGGAGTTAAGAGACTGTAGGATTTCAAATTTAGCACAGTCTAGTTACTTCTACATTAAAGGGTGGTGCAGCACAAATTGAGGACAGATGTTTCATTTACTACAACCTGCTAGGGCTGCAGGACAGTGTGTCCACACTGCATCTTAACTGGCAATAAATTCACACAGGTGCCCATCCTACAGGCATGCCAGGTAGGCAAAGAGAAGAAACTACTGGAGTAACCTGTACCCATGTTGCAAGTGCAGTGCTCTAAATTGTGCCTTGACATATAAGTTCAACCTCTATTCCATTAAATATTCAAACATTTTTAGTATACAAGTGGAGACCATAAGGGCATAATGCAAGACAAATCTTCATGGAAAATAAGTGCATAGTGCACTGAATCTCTTGGAGACCATAAGGGTATAATGCAAGACAAATCTTCATGGAAAATAAGTGCATAGTGCACTAAATCTGTACTGCATTCTACATCTTTTTAATGAGTTTGACCATAGTACATTTTATCATTTGTTGAAAATTTACTATCTTTAACATGTTTCTTCAGTGCTGGATCATCTTTGCTAAAACTGAAGGCAAACAATTAAACAGTGATTCACGGTGGATTTAATGGAAAAGGAAAAGGACTGGAAAGGGAAGGGAAAGGAAAGGTCCTCAGTGATTAAATCTGCTATGTCTTGTTAGACTGGTTTCAACATATGATATATTGGCATTGTGATGTATAGCAACCCTCCTCCCCCACAGCTGTAATTGTAGAAAGTACACTTTCTTAATGAGTGACATAAATTTCAGATTGAGAAGACTTTCAAAATATTCTTATTTTAGTAGTAGTGGGGCATCCACAAAGCTATCAATTTTTATATATATTAATATTTTTTGCAGCATGTCCAGGACTGAAAACCAAATCCTCAGGCAATAAAAATCAATATAGGCCTACTGATGATACGACAATATTACTGTGATAAGAATGTTAAGTCTTCTATTAAGCCAATTATTAGGGCTTTCTTGCACACTTTTAGTTTTTTGCGAAGTTGAGAGGTACCTTTCTGGATGCATTCAGGTAAATCCATCTGTAAATAGAAATGGATTTAGCTATGTTTCAGTAAAGGTGATTAATTTCTTTTCTTGGGCTTTCCTTATTGAAGAATGATGAATAACAGTTTTGATCCTCTTCTCCTAACTGATTGATCTTCCTGTGGTCTATTCTCCAGTTTGAATAGAAGGAAGGAGAGTGACAAGATTCTTTGGTAGCATCTCTGACAAAAATCTTTGTGCAGCTTCATGTACCCTGTCCCCAGTTCAAGAGAGACAAGGAAATACTAGACAGTGTCCAGTGGAGAGCTGTGAGGATGATTAAGGGACTGGAACATCTCTCTTACAGGGAAAGGCTGTAGAAAAGAAGGCTGACAGGGGTTCTTACCAAAGTTTATAAATATCTGAAGGGTGGGTATCAAGATGATGGGGCCAGTCTCTTTTCTTGTCAGTGGTGCCCAGTAATAGGACAAGGGGTAATAGTCACAAACTAGAACATAGGAAGTTCCATCTCAACATGAGCTAAAACTTCTTTACTGTGAGGGTTACAGGGCTGCCCAGAGAGGTTATGGAGTCTTCTTCTTTAGAGACTTTCAAAACCCACATGAATATGTTCCTGTGTGGCCTGCCCTGGGTGATCCTGCTCTGGCAGGGGAGTTGGACTCAATGATCTCCAGAGGTTCCTCCCAATCCCTACCATTCTGTGATTCATATGCTAGCCTGCCAGGACTATAGGAAAAATAACTGTATGCCTAGAAGATCTGCTTGCAAGCCAAATTTTCCACTACTAATCTTGCATAGAGCAATATCTTTAAATATTTAGTTGTATTTGAACTGTTAAAAAAATCTGATTTTTTTTTTTTCTATTAGCAATCATAGTATCATAGTATTAAAGATTATGGTCAATTTGGTTGTAGAAGTAATCTAATCTATTACAATGATAGCCCTAATATACTTCCACATGTATATTGACTTACTTCATAGGTGATAGAAATGTTTTGCTATCATTAGACTGTACAGGCACACACATGGAACCAGTGTCTAATAAATATTTCAATTGTATGCTGAAAGTGATGTTGACAGCTCTCCTATCATGAACACAGTCAGTAAAGGGATTCATTCTTTTTCTCAAAATATCATCACTGGAATAGGAGTTTGAAGTAACTGTCTGTTCTATCTCCCTCTGATTTTACTTGGACTGAATATGCCTTGAAAAACAAATGATGATATGGATGCAGTTTTCTTACATCTTTATCAGAATTTCACCTACTCAAAACAACCTCATAAACCCATATTCTATTAGTTTTGAGAGCTTTCTTGATACAAGTTTCAGCTTACCTTGCAAGTATTAGAAGTAAGTCTGGATCTGCCATGACTTACCTCTCATATTTTCAGTATTTGCAGGGCAAAAGGAACATGCAGAATAAGAAGAGTATTTACAGTACACTTACACTGCTGCTGCAAAAAGTACCATGTTGGTAGGGTAAATGATCCCTAACAGAACGGTGCACTGTCATAATTAAGTGGCTGCTACTACTACTTTTACTTGCTGTTTTAAAAATAGCTCAGTTACCTGTATGACCAAATAATTTCTGCATCTGTATTGCAGAGATACACCTAGTCCTAGAATTTTCACATGATACTTATTCTTGCTTTATGTGAGGCTGTGAAGGGGAGGTGAGGGCAGGAGGGGAATCTTTTGCATGGAGTGTTTTATCTTCACTGTTTTGAAAAAAATATAGAGCTAGGGTTTCCTTTAAGATTTTGGCTTAAAACACAGTTGATGTAAATTGCTGTTGGTTGACTAGTAGTATTAGAAGAAAAGACAATTTATCATGAAGGATATTGTCTTCCTTTGAGAATGGCAAATGTCTACTTTTCTTGGCAAAAACAACATCACAGCAAAAGGGAGAGATTTTGCTCTGGACTGAATGATGAAATAATTGTTCAATAAATACTGGTTAGTTTGATATAGGTTTTTGTTTTGAGAATTTATTGTTTGGATAGAGTAATTGGGGTAATTCTTTAAAGCTGTGACAAACATTCTACTGGCTATTACAAAATCAAAAGCATTTATTTTTAATATTTAATAGTAAGTAAAATACACAGTCTCAGATGAAAAGATAAAAACATCCAGGAATTATGTCAATGACATTGCTTAAATGAGGCTTACAATTGCCATCCTACTTTTATAATCTTCCCTTATATTACAATGAAGATACTGAATAATTCAAACCATTACAGTTCTGTCTTCATGCAAGCCAGGAAATAACTTGAAGATACTGGGAGGTCTTTAATGAGTAGTTTGAAATCTCTTTTGCATGCTATTCTGGAAATCTATTTTTGAAGTGATAGTTTTTAGAGTAGGAGGAGAGGTGAGACAGAAATGCTTCATGGCATTTTGATTTCACAGGATTTAATTTTTAAAAGGATTTAAATCAAAGGATTTGAGGCAAAGGATTTAATTATTTACATTGGATGAGCAGCTATACTAACAGAATACTATTGTATAAATCTGATTTGGGCTGGCTTATATAATGCCATCTTCTATTTCCAGTTGCAGGCAATGGCAAAATGATCTTTGATTGCTACCGTGTATCGCGTTCAGCAGTAGGACTGTAATGTGTGTTTACTTAAAATCTAACAGTCATTTTGGTCACAAAGTGATGTTTTTTTAAAATGTTTAAAGTTTGAGTTATGAAACAAAAGCTTTGGTAATATACTGCACTTGTTCTTTAACAGTGTCTAGACCAACAAAATGTCTCCTTCATTAGTGGTAAAATCTGGAAAAGAAAATATGTGAAAAATTGTCTTCTATTTGAAGACAGGTAAAATGAGAAAATGTGATACTCCATAGGTTTGAGAGAAAGATCTGAAATTATAAAGTAGAGGTTCATAAATTAACATGTTCTAACTTGTTCTTCAGCTTTTGAAAACTATTTGACTGGGATGCATTTGTGTCAGGAATGTTTCCTCATAGATGGGGGATCAATAGAAAAATGCACAGAAAGCATACAAATGTCAAGGTTACCAATTTCCTGACATCCTGAACTGCTTTGTGCCAAGCAAATACATCTGTACTTGTTTATTTGCATGGGAAAGAAGTACAAGCTAAAATATCTACTACTGACTGAAAGAGGCAAAATGGATGGACTGAACTGTAATTAACTTCTGCATGGTGGGTGATGGACAATCTTTCTGAGACATGTTATTTTCCTACAGCAAGTCGGAGTTCTCCTCAATAAAACTGGCTTTTGCATATCAGCATGGGCTAAACCAGTGGATAGGTGCTAGTTTGCCCAGAAGGGACAGCATCTTTGGTCCTTCTATGCTTTTGCTGTGTCTTCTGGGACAGAGGTGAGCCTGGAGGCAGGACAGGTTACTTGGATGGGCAGCTGGTACTGGGGTTGCCCAGAGGGAGAGCATAGCCCTTGCCACTGATGCAGGGGAGGCAGCGAGGGCACAGGTACTGACAGTAAAGTCACAGGGGGATGGCATAGGGATTGTTGTGGTGTGGAAAGTCACTGAAAGCTCACTTGGAAGTGGTGCAGTATAGAAGTAACCCACTTAGTTGCTGTTTTTCTGTTTAAGATGTTGAACTTCTACTTTTCTTTGTAGGAAATTTGTCTTTCAGCCACTCTGGGGAAGCACACTATGCCTTTCTCAGGGCTGTAGCCTACTCAGTGTTGTGTCTAACTGCATTTAAGAGTTTAGCCTTCAGCTGCATCCTCCTATGTTTATAATGGTCAGCTATGGCTAGAGCACCCCTCACTCAACTGGAGCCCTAGGCCCTGCAAGAAGCAGCTATGAGAAAAGCAGGAGGTGCCTTCTGGCAAGGTGGAAACGTCAGCCTGGCTTCTGCTCCCCCACTGTGCTGTGCCATAGGTGTGTGTTGCTCATCTTGGGCAGGGAGCAGGACCAGGGGAAAAAACCTCACTAACCGCACAGGTTCACTCCTCCCTTCATCTTTACTGTGATAATCAGCTCAGCAGCAGCAACCACCCTCCTAGCACAGGAGTCTTCACTGAAGGACTGGAAGACGAGGGCCCCTGCTGGCTTCTGTTTGAGTGAGCAGCAGCAAGCAGAGCCTGACGAGGTACAGTAATTTTGCTGGCAGAGAGTTCAGGATTTAACCCAGGGCTCAATTTATACCTAAATTATAGGGAGTGCTTGGATTTTGTGTAAACATCACACAGTTTTGCAAGAGAGTTGGTGGGTTTTAGTATATATTCATGCCTCTATGCTGAAGAGTTAATTGAAAATGCATAGCTGGTTACTCAAAGTCCCAATTGGAAGTCTATCAGTTAGCTAGTAATCATCCTGGCCAGTCTCTTCTAGAGGGCTGCTCAAAGCAGGTTTCTAACTAAAATGTACCAAGAATAGGTCTTTGTCTCCTGACTGATTAGTCATGCTATATTGACGTTACAGACTACTTGCAGTGGAGTAGAAAGATTAAGCCAGGTAAAGCTCAATTCTCTCTTCCAGAGAAAGCATTAGTTTCATCAGGGAGACTAAAAATAAATATTCAAAACCTAGTAATTCGGTGCAATAAAACAGCAGTTATAGCTGTGGTGAAAATTTATGGAATTAATTTTATTTTTTCATTCATTTTCAAGTCTTTGTCACTGTTTAACATAAAAATGATTTCAAGTTTTTTCTGGTAGTGAGATTTTCTGCAAAGCAAATGCTTCAAGTGAAAAAGGATATTGACCCACTGTTCCAAATTGGAGGAGCCTGATTTCAAAAGCCCTGTAATTATGGAATGTATTTATTATTAATTTCTGTCTTATACTCGTTCTTGGCAAATAGAATTCATGGGCTTCTCTTTGAAAAGGTTATGTTAAATGAGGCTTCCTAATAATATCAGAGGAGAAGAAATATTTCTTCCTGCCTACTGCTAAAATTCAAGTTGATTTTTTTTTTCTTAAACAGAACAAAGTCTTCCAAAAATACAAGGTTTGAGGGGAGAAAAAAGCCTTAAGACCTTAAAAAACTGGAGGAAATGTATTTTCACAGCTTCATTAGAATTGCCACAGTAATTAGTAAACTTTTTGGAAGGGAGTTTTATTTTTTTCATGTTATGGCATTCTGGTAGTAATCACATGTGTATGGTAGAGATATTCTGCTATTTTTTAATTTTAATTGGAATTATTTAGGCCTGTTTTAAACACTTTCCACATTCCAGATTATATTATTTCCCAGTTGTGCACACAAGGTATACTGAGATGTTAAGAAATAGTATAAAATGACAAAATATAAAATAAATGATGAAATAAATAATAAACAACAGAATGTGAAATTTGGAAATGAAATATTGAAATCACTGTCAAAAAAAGGGTTTGCTTTGAGAATTTTCTCAATAGAATTTTAATCAAAATTCAAAACATGACAAAAACCTGGGATCAAAATGTAAAACATTTTAATGACAATATTTGAACAATTTTGTTATCTCTCTGAAAAAAACGATTGCTTGAAAACAGTTGCTGGGAAAATGAAGAGTAATTTCCTTCCACTGGAGACAGACATGTATTTTATTTAGTGATAAAGAAAAACATCTTGCATGTAGATTTATCAATGTTTTTATGTTGTTATTACAATTTTATTCATCTTCACTTTCTCTGATCTTCCAGCTGAGAAGAACTGAGCGTGGCTTCTTTTGAAGCCTTTTAGTAATTTACTATAATCAGAGTGCAAACTAATAAGACAGAAACATCTTCCCACAATAGAGTATCGCACCAAAGAGGTACAAAGAGAAGATATTGAACCTCATTGGCAATAATGATCATAATCTGTTGACCAATCTTTCTTTGATACAAAGGAACAACTTTGACTCTCTTTTATTCAAGGCTTTGTTTAATTAAGTTTGGTCTAGTCATGGATGTGTCATAGCAGGGCCACTCACAAAATTATTTTGATACTTTTTTTTTTTTCTTTTAAATTTTAATTAGTTGCTGTAGATGTGGAAAAAAACCAACCACATCTTCACTTTCATGATACAGCAAAACCCTCCAGCACAGTGGACTTCAATAGGAAATAGCTTGTGGTGGTGTTCCCTCCCCTCACATGGCCTTTCCTAAATGTGACTTTATGCATCGGGTGACAGAAGGGCAATAGAGAAGTGCAGCAGCAGGAAGGAGTAAGGTGTACAGGAGGGGGGAGACTGCAGAGAAAACAGAAGAAAAAACTAACTGCAAGTTTCTCTCATATCCTGAGGCATGTGTTGTCCTACTTTTATAAAGCTGGAATTCTATGAGGCTGGCTGGGATATTTGTGATTTGGCCAAAGGAGCATTAAGAGAGGACCCCAAGAAACCACCTTGGAGCGTTGCTCTGTGTTTGTTCCCCAGTGTGGGCTCTCCACAGGCCGTGGCTCCCTCAGGAAGGACCCTGCAGGGGTGGCTGGAGCCCCTGCTCCCCCTCCATCCACTCTCCCCTCAGGGCTCGCGGGGCTGTTTCTCTGCCAGCACCTGCACCCAGTACAACTTTTCCAAGCTTTCATTTAATCAAGAGGTAATCAGGTTGGTTTGTTGGTTTTCTTTTTCTGATGATGATTCTTGCAAAGAACTCCCTGCACAAATCTGCAAGAAGAATGGATTATTAGATTGCGTAGCATATTTTGAAAAGCTTTTTGGTTTTTGGTTTTAATTTTCCTGTTACATTTGCCTCCTCTTCGTTATTTTGACACCAAACCACAAAAAGAATATTAAACCACCTCAGAGATAATGGTTAAAATGAAAGAATAACAAGGCCAGACTTTTAAAAAACATGGTATTGAGGCTTCAGAGATGTTTCAAAGCAAGCTGTTTTGCTAGAAAGCCCAGGAAGCAAACACCTCCATCCTTCATCCCCCAAGGTCTCTCAGTGGCTGCCTTGCCCTTCTCAGGGCTCCTGCTGCTGCCTTGACTGCCCACTTCTACATGATCCGTAGGCCTAGGGCAGACTGCAGAAAGCTTATTAGGTAAGAAATGGGTCAGTCGCATCTTTTCAGTAATGCCCAGTAATTGGACAAGGAGTAACAGGCACAAATTAAAACACACGAAGTTCCACCTCAGCATCAGCAAAAACTTCTTTCCTCTGAGAGTGACGGAGCCCTGGAACAGGCTGCCCAGAGATGTTGTGGAGTCTCCTCTGGAGACTTCCAAAACCCACCTGGATATATTCCTGTGTGGCCTGCCCTAGGTGATCCTCCTCTGGCAGGGGGTTGGACTCGATGATCTCCAGAGGTTCCTTCCAACTCCTACCATACTGTGATTCTGTGAAATGAGGAAACTTGGATCATGAAATAATTGTTTTGAGAATGAATGGAAGACAAAAGCAATTGCATCTTTTACACTGGTTTAAGCCAAGAGGTAACAGATTTTCCCGTTTTTTTTCTTTTTTTTTGGTGTTTATTTAATATAAATATATTAAATATTTGGATATAAATAATGTAAATATAATGTAAAACTTAATTCTTTTGAAGTGTGGTATTATCATTTTGTTCAGTGACAAGGAACTTGGCAGGAAGTATCAGGTCCTCTCTATCTGTGATCCTAACCCACCAGCACAGAGACTTGTTTAAATTTAATACTGTAGATTGATGGTATTTGACCTGTTTTCTAGTTCCTTTCTCAACTGTGAGAACAGGAAATTTAAAGATAAAATTATAAGAGGACTTAGGAAAAAGAGGGCAGAATAGTGTTATGGTCGAAGTTTGCAGGATGCGCTTCAGTTCAAAACATGGGTGTTTGTGTGTCAAGGAGCAATTTCCAGCTGGTCACTTGTATATGTGTGTGTAAATATTTATTCTTCAAGACTTAAATCTTTCAAGAGATATTTAGTTCATACTAGAGTAATCTGGCAATATGTGTTAGAATATTTCTTCAGGTGAAACCAACAAAATCTCAAACAGTGACAAATTTTAGTAGCGACATTCTTCCTTTTGCAAACAGAAAGCATACTTAGAAGACAGAAATCATGGAAAAAAAGTAAATAAAATAGATGACTAACTGGATATGCTTCACTAGATATGCTTTTGGAGTGTTGCAGTGACAGTAATCAGTGCATTAAACATGATTTTTAAAAGTGTACGGAGTCCTGAGTGCAAACTGTGGAGGAGACAACCCAAGCGTAAAATAATAAAATCCAGGCAGAGCCTGCAAATGCTAATAGTTGTTTTTTTCCCCCCAGAAAGGAGGCTTAGTCAATAATCAAAATAAGCAATCCATATTTGACTTAAGATAAAAAGAACTAAAATCATCTGGGCTTTTTTTCACTTGGCTTTGCTTTAGCATTCAAATTTGAGCACAAATGGAAGCATAAACATGCTGTCTTTGAGAGCTGCTTTTACCAGTAAGGTACTTAATATGCAAATCTGGAACATAAATTTAGCTTACAAATGGCATTGCAAAAAGATTACTGTTACATCTCCTTCTGTAGCCAGAAAGAATGTAGAAAAGATAGCTTGTTTTAGAAATAACTATAATTGAAGGAGAAGCTGGCACAAGTTATTATAGTCTGATGACAGAAACTTGTACCTTAAACTGGTGCATAACATTGCTAACTAGTGCAGGCATAATTTTTATTACTTTGAAGATAGGCATGATTGAAGCTCGTTGATAGGTAAATTTAGTCAGACACACAGAATTTACTGTAAGAAAATGCAAGCGTGGATCTTGAGGAGGTGATAGTAGGAGTTTTTAAACTTGACTTGCCAAATTTTCCACTCCTTCACTTGTGACTTGAGCCTCTTCTGTAGAAAGGCCTATTAATTCAGAATTCTGGCCTTGCTTGTGGAGTACCATGTTACACAACATCACTGCAACTGATACAAGTATCTACATAAGCTATATAGGCAGGGGCAAGACAGGCCCTTTGTGTAAGAGGATCTTCTTCTGATCATGGAAGTGGATAGTAGGTAATATTTTAATAAATACTTAATGTTAGATATTTATAGTAGTTAAAGATTTGGTATTAGATCCCTGTATTAACTCTCAACAGTATAGATTGTACCTTAACTTCCAAAGATACTGAATAAGCTATTGTTAATTGAAATCAGGCCACAAGGAATTGTCTGAAGCATCGAAGTCTTTAGAGGTAGTGAACTGACCTGTAGCAGAGCTAGCTTAGGTTCAGTCCCTCTGATTCCTTGACAGAACTTCTCTTCGTGCTCTGCTTTTAGCTGTTCCTGGTTTCTACTTTAGCTTTGGTTGTCATCTTGACTTGAA
This sequence comes from Todiramphus chloris collaris, assembly GCA_025345505.1. Taxonomy (NCBI): domain Eukaryota; kingdom Metazoa; phylum Chordata; class Aves; order Coraciiformes; family Alcedinidae; genus Todiramphus; species Todiramphus chloris. Next base: position 18,831,126 of record JANVCC010000019.1, read on the forward strand.
GAGCTAGTTTCTGCACTGGATCCAAATGAATGAAACCACAGCCTATTATAAGAAAGCATGATAGTGATTGTATTTTTTCTTTGTTTAAAATTACAAGTATTTTTTGTGTGCACTGCTGTTAATGAACTTTCAAGGGTCCTTTCTTGCATAACAGAAAAGTGTCCGAGTGCAGATATAGCGGTCTGGGCTACCAGCCTTGCTAGGCAGAGAGAGACTCAAACACAAAGTCACAGCCATTACTGCAAGTATTGTCTGAATATTTCAAGTTCTCGTAAGAGAACTTTTTATAACTTACATCATCAGTTAGTGTTAAAAATGGGTTTGTTCAGAACTGGACATTGAAAGTAGGTTAAAACAGCAGGTTTATCTCTTAAATGTTGTTCTTTGGAGGCTTAGTGGATCCCGTGTTCTCCAAGTTAAAAGAATGCTGTCTCCCCATCTCAAATTGCAGTTCACATCATTTTGTGATGAGCTCACACTTGGAAAGCACAACTTCATAGCAGTCATCTATCATTCCTCCTGATAAAACAGAGAGAGTAATAGTACACTGTGTAATAATTTTCCTGTGTAGTTTGATAGGATCTGGGGGGAGAGGGGTGTTGTTTGTTTATGTAAGGAAGTAAAAATATTTAGCTGTTACTTTTATTATCCCTTCTCCCACTTAGGAAGCTGTTAGACAAGAAGAGTCTCAGCTTGACTTCTAGATTATTACTAGTGTCTATTGAAAGACACACATGTAGAGGAAAGAAAAAATATATTTTGTGCTTTCCACTTCCCTTTTTTTATCATTATTAACCTTTTTGACTCCCTGATTATCTTGGATTAACGTAAGAAAAGGTTTTCAGGCCTCACAATGAACCTAATATATTTCACATGGTCACCTCATTATTACTATGTGTTCTAATATCTGATCAAATTCAGTCCCCCCCTTGTTGCTATCTACTTAGAACACAATCACTTTTCCCCACAGGACAGTCCCTTTGCATTACTGTGTTTGTCTGCTATTGTCTTTACTTCAACTTACTGTTGACAGGAAAGGGTTTTTTTTATAGGCCTGTATGAAGGATACCATATAAACATAAATTGTGTTGAATTACATAATAAAAAGCCTATTAATATGACTGCCTTCTTTCAAGGTTGTCATAATGTGTCCATTTGAAAAAGCAGCTAGCACAGTCCTATGTTAAGTGTGATCATTTAAAATGTAATATACCTCAATTGGTTTCTTTCTGCATGTGTAATGGGCTATTTTGAACTTTGTATCAAGGTCATTTTTATAGAATTCCAATAGCTGACACTACTTCTGTGATCTAACCTAATAAAGCATAACTTATGTTGGCTTTAATCTAATCTGATGACTAAGTTTCTTAAAGAATACTCCTACAGCTGCTTTCATTACTTATGAAAATATTGTATATCATCCCTCTGTCTTTTGGTATGCCTTCTGATTTTCTGTGGGTACCTATCTCACTGTTGCTCTTTATTGCAAGTGGTGGAGATGGAAACCCATCTGAAATGGCACTGAACCCAGTTCTGCTCCCATAACATTCCTACATGGTATGTGGAGACTTCAAGCTACCTAAAGGCTAGGTGAGTGAGAGTGGTGCAATTTTTGGATCTGCCTAAAAAAGGGGAAAACAATCCTTTTCCTGCTGGAAAGCAGGCCACCACAATTGCCTACATCAGCAGCAAATGAATTAAGCTAAATACCAGCTTACTATCTGGTTTCCTAAGGAAGCAAGGCATATTTGGTCTATCTAGTGGGAAGTTAGCAGGCAAGGTATACAAGCCCTTCAGAAACCAACCTTTGTTACTGTCTTTCCTCACAAAGCAACTTGTTTACTGTGAGTACATAATAACTACATTAAAAACAGGCCTCTAGCCTATTCTTGGCTCTACTACACATAATCAAATCACATGGAGCAATGCAATTATGTGTGTTATAAAAAGACAGGTATAATAAGAAAAATAAAGCAATCTTTTTGTAAACCCCAAGTCAATAATAGGTATCTTTATTGATATCCTGCACTTCTTTGCTTTTCAGCTGAGGTGTTAGAAGTACTCACTGTAATTTAATGTTATAGTCTTCTACACGTGAGAAAACTGACACTTGAGACTACTTCAACATAATAACTAGGCTTCTTACTTTGTGGTTTCCTCCTTAAACAGAGAAACACACAGTCTCCCTTATATCATTTGTAACTCTCCATTATTTTCTATATATTTCCTATTCAGCAATAAAGTCCCTGTCTTCAGCATCTGTATTTGCAGTTCTAAAACTGTTTGAGGTGTTTGGAACTGAAAGCCTTATGCACTATAATGCTCATCTCCTCATGTGCTCAGGCTATTGGTGTGGGGCAGGATGTAAGAGTAGTAAGTCTGCAGAATGAAAATTAAGGTTATTTTCGTGTTGTATATTTTAAGACTTGGCTTGTATGAAATGGGCTTCTGTGTGTAGAGATATTTGCATGGATTCCAAGAATTTTAGAACAGAAACTCTGTATGAAATTAAATCAATACTCCACCTTCACTTCTTGAAAACTGCTAATGCATGTAACTTCTAGCTTCATAGCCATCTGCATGACAAACCCAGTTCTCCAAATAATTTATTCCAGCTGCCTAAAAGATCATCAAATGTATTTGGTTTTCTGGATTTTAAATATGAAAGCTTTTTTACTATAGTCTAAGTAATTCTGAAATAATATTTTCATATATCTGTAGATGAAATATGTATCTGTAGAATAAATTATTTTTAAATGCATAGTTGCAAAAGGAAAGGAGATAAAATCCACAATTTTTGTGCACGATTCTAAACACTAGAGAATCAAACCAAAGTAATTTTACTCTTCTGGACTGAAGATTAAATTGTGAACCTTCCTGTAGAAAAAAAAAAAAAAAAAAAAGGAGAGATGACGGCTAAATGACAGCAAGAGGAGGAAGATTTTTTTCGTGGAGCAGGTAGAAGAGCTAGTGAACAACCTAGGACGTTCCCTACACCTTCAAAGTGATATAAACTATTATGACTGGTATAAATGAAATGGTATCAACACTTCCTCTCAAGCATTAGGTTACTGAAAGCAGTTACTGTTTGTGGCTGTTCCCATCAGTTCCCAAGAGAAAGTGTGCTGCACTTCTGTGTCTGAAAAGTCAGTGGGAGTGAATTCCAACAAAGGCACCTCCTGCAGATTTTGGCTAACAACTCGATGTTTGATATGAACACATGAATTCCTAGGAAATCTTAAAATATCTATCCTGTAAGGAATGCATATGTGTCATTTTCTTCAGACTAGCAAACTGTCTTCCTTAAGCATCATAGTGACTTGGTGACCATGAAGATTTTCCCATGTTTTCTGCAGGATTTTGTTGTTCTGATATTGCTAAAAAGTCTCAAATTTCCATAATACCTCAGTTTAGGAAATCTGAGGGGAAATAATCACATTTGAATTTCTTCTTCCTCACTGCAGTCCCTTCCAGATCTGTGGTGCTGTGAAGGTTCTCTTGTGTTCACGTATCTGTTTCTGGTTTAAAACTGATGTAAACATCTTGCACACTTTATCATCATTGGTTAGTTTTGCTGCTGAGTTTTCTGTATGACAAAGAAAGAAAACTTGAAGGTGATTCAAAACTTCTTCTGTAGCCCTTTAAGAAATCTGCATCCTGTTTTGTAAACAGCTCCAGCCCTCTGTTGTAATTGCTTTCATTCCTGCTGCTAGCTTTTGGGCAGCACTTGTACTGAATGTGATAAATCAGTCCAGTAACCAAGACTTGTCTGAGGAAACATGGTGTGGAATACTTACAGCTTCATGATCACTGTACTTTCTGTCAGAAAAAGAAGAAAGCCAAACTAATAATTCAGGAGAGCAGAAGAACATTTGGGAGCTCTTGCCTGGCACTTGCTTATCACACATTGAGTTTCCTTAGAGCAGCTGTATTCATCGAGAAACTTAAAAGCTGGAAAGAGGCTGTACCATGCTGAGTGATCTGAACTCCTGCTGCCACTGGATGCTGTCATGAGACTATAAGTTTAAATTTTTTAAAACCTACCCAAACCTCAAATATATACATTTTTAGAAATAGTATGGCAGGTGGGGTTTTTTTGTTTGTTTAATTATTTCTTTATTTTACTTTTAAATTTTCTCCTCTGGACAGAGTAAACATTTTACAGGTTTTATTTGCATTGGAAGTTTTTATGCAGATAAGCAATTGTTTTATGTTTTAGAAGAAAAGTTGTTTTGGTGATGTTTAACATTCCTATGCCTGATGTAATCTGTCTTTCTTAATGGTAAACTTGTAAAGTTATGTAGACAAACTGACATGTTCCTGGCTCCTGCTAAGAGTGGTGAGGGTTGTTTAGAAACAGATTTATTCTCAGGCATCAATGGCTCTGCCTATTTCTGCACCTCTTTGCTAGCCTCTGAACCAGAAGCAGAAAGGAAGGGAAGATGGAACTGCACCTGCTGTGTAGTTGTACTTTGAGATGGAAACTTTTTCTGGTGGTTTATTAAAAAAATTTTGAGAAAGTGACCGAGAATGTGACATTGTATGAAAGTGTGAAGTTAATGTTGTATTTCCCAACAAAACTTTTCTTGTTCTGGCTGTATATTTATTTGTGTAGCCTCACCTCACTGACATTTAGAAGACAGTAGATGATGAATGATATCTAATTGTCAACGTATCACATTATTTTATTTATTTTTGTGAAAGTTGAAAGTTACAAGATTTTTTTAATTATTAATTCAGGAAAAATGAGGTTTCCTTATACTGAATGTCTATAAATAAATTGAATTCAGAAATCTTGTTATCATCTCTGTAAAGTCCTACATTTCATTGCCTCTTAGTAGTGTTTACTGAGCATATTCTTGATAGTTATATAATGTTTAATTGATATTTTAGGTTTCCCTTTTTTCTGCAATAGAAATAAATGTCTGGTAAGTTAATCACCAAAACATCCATTCAAAATGATTTATAAAAGTTAAGAGCAAGAAACTATCATTTTAACTTAGTCTGACCTTATGCATAATACAGAACCTAAAATTTTCATCTGACAGTTGCTACATTAAATCTGTAATTGGAGGGAAATAGTGGCTATTCTTCACATAAATACTTCATTCTTTTATTAGCAACAATAAAAAGTGGAAATGGATGAGTTGTATTAGTGTCATTGTTGTTCCTCTGAATTCCTTTCAGCTGCTGGCTCATTTTGCACCTCTTACTTCTGGCTTAAATCATTCTCTGCTATCATAAGTTTTTTTTTTTCTATATTGAAAAATATATAATATTTTAGTAAAACTGTCCTGCTACTACTGGTGTCTTAACTCAATAGTTGACTCTTTTAGACTGTGGGTGCGCTTATGTTACTAATAAGGCATTTCATAAATGAAAAATCTGCAGACAGTGGTGTCCAAAAAGAAGGTGGATTTTGCAGGTAGGTTTGTAACAGCTCTTCCTCCACGGTGCTGTTTTAATTGCTTCCTTTTTCCCTCCTAAATTTAAAATGTGAAGAAAATTTCTCCAAGCTAATACTTTGAGAAAAGTTGCTTTCATTGTGATCTCATCTGGATGTTTCAAATCTGCAGCTGAATTTATAGAACTAGCGAGGGCAGCTGCACTTCAGTAAGAATTATGCAGCATGCTAACAGTACCAGAAACTCTGTATGAATGATGACATTTGACATTGGTTTTTGTCAGGTGACATAAAGAAATATTGACTAAACCATAAATATTGAAAAGGATATAAGATCATAATTTACCCAGTATTTTTTCAATGGTATCAATTTTAAAATGGAATATGGAAATTATTTGCAGTAGCATCTGTTAGTCATACCACTTAGCAGAGATGAGCGAGATCTGCTTGGCACAGCACATGCACAAGACACATGCTGAGAGAAAAGCCTCTCTGAGTCAGTTATAAGACTAAAAGTTTACTAAAATTTGTTTTCAGTCTGTATGAATCTTTTATCAGCACATAAATTAATTCAGAATCTTGTTATGCTTTCATAACACAAAATATAACTTACACCTTTCAAAAATAAGGTGTTGGAATTGCAGTCCATTGAAAGTGAAGATTAATGGATTTTCTCAGTAAGCTTTGTCTTTTAACCCAATCTTTTCCTTATCCCTTTTAAATGCTAATGAAAAGCTTCAAACTCAAAAGAAGCAAAGTAAGGCTTTCATTTCACTAATTTATTGTGCCTTTTATTGTGATTTCTTTTGCAAGGCAGACAGGCCAACAGAGAGCTGACGTGCTTGTGTATTTTTATGTATTGTCTGATATCCAAGATGAAGAGTGAATAGTAGAAAAGGAACAGAATAGGATAAGCAACATCTCTGCCATCCACACCTGCTCTGAAAGGCAATTTGCAGACACTTTTCTTGCTTTCTGATGAAAAATAAGTTATCAGACAATATAACTTCCTACCAGCATTATTCCATTGAAGCAAAAAAGGTGAATAGTCATCCTGATTCTGTTTATCAGACATGCTTAATTACTTTGGATGCAGTCACACCAGGAAGTTTGGAAATGTTTTTTTCCATGAGTTGTCCAAGACAATGCAGCTCTCCATTAACCAAGCTGAATCAGAATCTACTCTCTTGATATATTTGGGCAAAATTATTTGGAAAATTTAGGAAAATGACACTACTAGACAGTTAAGCGGGTAGTGTAAACTATACAGGCTGCAGAGGTTATGACATATCAATAGAGAACTTTCAAAGATTGTTCAAAAGTTTGTAAGCTAGATGTACTGTTTAATCACTTATTTGTTTGTTTACATGCTTCTTTTTCTTGCAAATGCTTTTTTATGAGTAATATTTGGATTAAAAGCTAAAAGGATGTTTGATTGCTGGGGTACCATTGGCATTTTTCAGAAAAGAATAGAACTGCATTCCAGTCTACCAAGGAAATTTTGGTTGATAAGTGAAATAACTACAAAGGGGTTTGTGTCCTAGAATGAGAGAATCCTGTGACTGTATCCTGAGATACACAACAGTTTGAAGCAGGGACTCATATAGGGGATCAACTTGAAGTAGGGAGGACAGTCAGAGCTAAGATAGCCTGCAATGCTGCATGTATGGCTGGCAAAAGATCTTTACCTGGAAAAGTTTGCACAGGGTTAAGCTGTTGAGTTTTCTCCATGGCAGTACTTAGTCTTTTGTTTTAATTTGTCCATGTTATACCTGATAGTCTATTTAAATCCAAAGTAGTTCATAGAAGTTCTTAATATGATGGCGCTAGTACAGTAGCTGGGCTGATATTCAATAGAATGGAAACTTTTCTTTAAAACAATAGTATTTCTTTACTGTAATCTTAGGGGAGGGGGTTGTTGGCATTTAGCATAAGGTATCTTCTGTCAAGTTTCTTTTTTTGATCTCTCTGTTACTGGCACTGAAACTTACAGATTCAGGATATATATAAAACCTGAAATATGTACTACATTGTGTGTATTAAATATTTTGCATTTTGGTGTTTCCAAGTAATAACAAATCCAGCTTTTCTCCCCTTTTTTTAGTGTTCTTTTGTGTTTTAGTATTTTCATTGTACATATATTATGCCAGTGTTCTATATTGTGAAGTCTGAATTCTGGCATGATAGCTGACTAAGAATAACTCCAAATGAAGTCAGGGGGGACTAGTTCAGACAGATGATATTAATTGTAAGAGTAGTATCAGGACTGCATCATTAATGGCCTGCTTGTGTGCACTTCCAGCCTTTATACTAATTGCTTATATCTCCTAGAAAACTGCTGAGATTGTGAAGATTCTAACCTTCCCTTTCAAAATATGAAAAATTCTTATGATGATGTTTATTCATTTGTCCTGGAAAACAGAGCAGGACTGTAAGATAGAGGCAAGTAGAAGTGGAGGATAAACTAGTAATGCTGCTATGTAAATGTGCCCAATGCATTTTATTTCATAAAATACCTGTTTCCATGAAATGAGGAAAATGTAGATTGTTCTGTTTCATTTTGCTTCTTCCCATCATCATACCAACATTTTGGTCATAGAGAAGTTGCTGTGCTTAGCAGTGGCAATAGGAATCCAGTTAAGCACTTTGGAGCATTTAAATTCGCTCTGACATGGCTGCATCTGCCAAGATCAGCATTACCTATCTTTGCTTGTATCACTGAGCTTGACCCCATCAGTTTCGAAAGCACTATCAAGATTTGACTAGGAAGGGTGCAGGGAAATTCAGGAAAGACGTGGGGGAATAGTGCAAAGTAGAGAAGTTGTAAGTATCACTCGTGCGTGAAACCAAATTTCTCTTATTTTCACTTAAAGCCAGCGTAACAAATTGGACATATGTTTAAAGAACTTAAATTAAATTCTTAAAGTATTTTTTTAATGTGCTGAGCAGGAAGGGTGAAAGACAGGAGCAAGAGGCTTGTAAACCTCCCAATCTCACTTGAAGATCTGATTTTATGAACATCTATAGAATTCATTCATAGCAAGAATAGCAATATGAAGAAATCTTTCAGGTACTTTCTCTAGCTTCGGTGATCTTTCTATCTGCAGTGCAGATCTGTCTGAAGCATCTAATGTATGTACATGCACCTGCCACCCAAAAAAAACCTCATTATTAGTGCCTTGGGTATTGTATTCACTTTGGTGCTGATAAAAGTGGCTGGAATATGTAAAACGTCATGTTTTTGCATCTGGCACCTCCACCACCTTCCCTTTCCTCAAAAACCACAAAGCCAATATTTTTCCCTTTTCTTCACACACACAAACCCCCCCCCCCCCCCCCTTTTTTTTTTTCAGTTATGATTACTAGAATTGTATCTTTAGGGGTATTTCATTACCAGACTGAATAGGCTGTAATTTTTGTCTTAATGCCTCATATTTAGTGTCTTGGATTATACTGAAAGAAGTTTTGAAAGTAGAAGCTTCTTTGATTATAAACTCGATCTGAAGTTTTGATTTTTGTGGTGTTGGCAGGATGGGGAGTAAAGGAAGTAATTGGTAATTCTTGGTTTTATCTCCCAGGAGTTGTTTGAATGGGGTTTTTCCTTGTGACTGAGATCTACTAGTTTGATTTAAATTATTTCTGCTCACATTTAGAGATTGTTATGTAGTGAGTTACATTCTGTAGGATTGTTTGCCTTTCTAGTGGTAAAGTGTTTTTTTCTTTCTTTTTTTTTTTTTTCTCCATTAATTCATGCTTTTAATATAAATGCCAACCTTCAAAAATTAGTAGTGGTCAACAGAGACTGTCATTTAGTTCAACAAGTAGAAAGGTCTGTTTCAGAGATGTAAACATCTATGTTCTCTGCTGCTTCTTTTCTTAGTCACCAAAGTGCACCTGGACTGCAGGACAGTGAGAACACATGGTGCTGGATGCCCATTATTCTGCTACAGTGTCACCTCTGTGTAAATGCTGTGAAAAACAAATATTACACCTGCTTCAAGACTAGCTAGAGCTTGATGTTTTGCTCTTTCTAATAGCAGGTGGAAAAATCCGACAACTTCTTCACAGGAGTTTTAATGATTTTACTGTAGAGGAGAAAAGTAGTTTTCAACAGTCAATGGGGGTGTTTATTTAAAATATCCTGAACTGTCACTTATTCAGCCACACAACAAGGTTGCTGAGGATGAATTGACAGAGCTGTGAATCAAGATTTCCTGCCCACCTGCTTTCCTCCCTTGTCAGCCTTGTCAAATTTCTCTTGCTGAAATCATGGAACATTAAGTTCTTTTAAAAAAGTGATACATTCTCCGTGAGTACAGTTCCTTTTTCATCCTGTCTTATAAATATTTAAAAAGTGTTAATCTTGTTTGTTACCTGACTGATAAGCACTGGGCAAAAAATCTGTCAATGCAATTTCATTACTAACTTAGATCAGAACTTTTAGAATGTTGTTACAGTCACAGGGCAGAATTTTTAAAAATATGAAAATTACTTAGGAACAGATTCACCATTTGCACTCCTTAGTAACACTACTATTATTAATACATACATAACTCAAGAGTAGATACAATTACAGTTTACACTTATTTTGTGATATCCTCAATAGCATCTATGGATCATACAAACATGTTAACCCAGCACTACCAAGTCTGACACTAAACAAGGTCCCTCAGCACCACGTGTACCTCCTGGGACAGTGACTCCACCACTTCCCTGGCCAGCCTGTTCTAATGCTTGACAATTCTTTTGGTGAATAATTTTTTCCTAATATCCAGCATAAACCTCCCTTGGCACAACTTGAGACCATTTCTTCTTGTTCTATCACTTGTTAATTGGGAGAAGAAACTGACCCCCACCTCAGTACAAACTCCTTTCAAGTAGTTTTAGAGAGCAAGAAGGTCTCCCCTCATCTCCCTTTTCTCCAGACAGAGCAACTGCAGTTCCTGCAGCTGCTCCTCATAAGACTTGTTCTCTAGACACTTCACCAACTTCATTGCCCTTCTCTGGACATGCTACAGCACCTCAATGTCCTTCTTGTAGTGAGGAGCCCAAAACTGAACACAGTATTAGATGTGCAAGTACAGGGGGATGATCATTTCCCTACTCCTGCTGGCCACGCTATTTCTAATACAAGCCAGGATGCAGTTGGTCACCTGGGCACACTGCTGGCTCATGGTCAGCCATCTGTAGACCAACACCCCAGGTACTTTTCTACCAGGCAGCTTTCCAGCCACTCTTACCCAAGCCTGTAGTATGTCCCTAAAGGCTAGTGATTATGAGACTTATCCCAACTGTCTATAGAATACTGTGCACACCTCTTTAGTGCACAATCCTAGTTGGGTGGTCTGTAACACTCCTACCATGATGTCTGCCTTGTTGACCTTTCCCCTGGTTTTTACCCATAAGCACTGAACTCTGTAATCATCATCATTAAGCTCTCGACAATCAAAACACTCCCTGACATATAGGGCTACCCCACGGCCTCTCCTTCCTTGCCTATCCCTTCTGAAGACAGGCTATATCCCTTATATTCCCTTAGCCCTTCAACTGCAGGATGAACACAACATACGATTCCAAGACTTCATGTAATGGTTTTGGATGTCATATTCTGAGGCACAGAGTGCAGATTCTGTCACCTTTACTTAATCCTGTAAACAGGATGCTTAACGGGAATGTAATTACAAAAAGGATATACAGTGTATGCAATAATTTGGCATTTCTGTGTTCACTGCCATTATTGTGAGAGGTTTGGGGTTTGTTTGTTTGTTGATTTTTTTAAATTATTTTTCCCCAATGTGCTGTTCATTTTTGACTGTGAATACCACATAATTAGACACTCCTGGGAGGTAAATCTGGGAGCTTTAGTAGCAAAGTAAATTTGGACAGTTAGGCATTATTAAGTCATGTAGAGTGTCTGCTCAGCAAGTTTGCTGATGACACAAAACTGGGAGGATTGGCAGATACACCTGAAAGCTGTGCAGCCATCCAGCGAGACTTGGACAGGTTGGAGAACTGGGCAGGGCAGAACCAAATGAGGTTTAACAAGGGTAAATGTAGAGTCCTGCATCTAGGTAAGAATAATAAATTACACCAGTACAGACTGGGAGGTGATCTGCTGGAGAGCAGTCTTGTGGAGAAAGACTTGGGAGTCCTGGCGGACAACAAGTTCTCCATGGAGCAGCAACGTGCCCTTGTGGCCAGGAAGGCCAATGGTATCCTGGGGTGTATCAAGAGAAGTGTGTCCAGCAGATCGAGGGAGGTTCTCCTCCCCCTCTACTCTGCACTGGTGAGACCTCACCTGGAGTATTGTGTCCAGTTCTGGGCTCCCCAGTTCAAGAGAGACAGGGATCTGCTTGAGAGAGTCCAATGGAGGGCTACAAGGATGATTAAGGGACTGGAGCACATGCCTTATGAGGAGAGGCTGAGACACCTGGGGCTCTAGTCTGGAAAAGAGAAGACAGAGGGGATTTGATAAATGTTTATAAATATATGAGGGCTAAGTGTCAAGAGGAAAGGGAAGGCCTCTTCTCACTCGTGCCTTGTGATAGGACTAGGGGGAATGGATATAAGCTGGAGCACAAGAGGTTCCACCTTAACATGAGGAGGAACTTCTTTACAGTAAGGGTCACAGAGCACTGGAACAGCCTGCCCAGAGAGGTTGTGGAGTCTCCTTCTCTGGAGATTTTCAAAACTCACCTGGATGCGTTCCTGAGTGACCTGTGTTAGGGTAGATTAGGTTGTAGGGTAGATTATATGATCCTGCCCTGGCAGGGAGGTTGAACTTGAAGATCTCCAAGGTCCCTTTCAACCCCTAACAATCTGTGATTCTGCTCTGTGATCTTCAGCGATTGTCTTTTAACATCTTTTCTGCAGCAGTTATGTGTAATTAATATTAGTTCAGATCTTGATGTGATTAGTATAATCAGATGCTCACCTTTCAAAATTAGTCTGTGGCTTAATTTCAAATTATATTTTAAAGATTTTCATCACAAACAAGAGAGCTGGAGATACAGTTTTGCCATGAGGATCGCTTTCCATGCCAAATTCTATAGATGTAGTTGTTTGGGGTTTTCTTAATTTTGTATAAATGGAGACCAACAGTTTCTACTTTAAAGAAAACTGGACAAAATAATTCAAAATTATGATTAAAATGTTTTAATAGCTGTTGAGGCACAATGAGTGAAAGTAAGGTGCCTTCACAATAATACATATTTTTATGAAGAAGTGAGGAATAATGAAAAGAAATAAATAAATGGTCAACTAGAACAGTCATCAACCCATGACATCTTATTGCAGCCTCACGTTCTTCTTCTCCCTTGTTCTTCCTTCAAGGAATTCAAGGGGGGAGGATAAGACAGTTCCTTTTCCTGTGTCTTAATAAAATTTGCATTCTTTATCCCTTTAAGGTATTATGGTATAAGCCAGTTGCAGTCAGTTCTTACAGTGTCTAAAGGTTTATGTTACACAAAGCTGACCTGTTATAAATGATGCACCAAATTAAGCAATTCCTTTCTATATTATTGGGGTTTGGATCCTACTGAAAGAATATATTTCAGATTTCACCGGCGTAGCTTCTTAAAAATTTCTCCCATTATTTTCTTCAGAGGTGAGAATCTGAGAAACAGAAATAATGCTATTTAAACAATTGATAAATTGTAACCTCTTTTTATTTTTTTTTTTTATCCCTTCGTGCATTCCCTGCATCCCATTCTCTATAACAGATGTTACTACTGATTTCTGTACCTCACAGTGTGCCCCCATCATTGCCAGTGCCAGGATTACAGTGCACCAGTCTGATGGATGGGAGAAAGGGAACTAGGGAACTGCAGGAGAAGGGAGAAGGCAGGGCAGGTGAGATAAATGAAAGTAGACTGTGGGACAAATGTGGAGATGAGTTCTGTATTTTACATCCTCACAGAAACTGTGGTCATCTTGAAGAGCACTGTTTCCTTCATCCCCAAACTCTGAAAATTACTAAACTATAAATACATATGAAAAATAAGTAGGGAAGTAGGTTGAGAGGAAATAGTTGTATATAAATATTTGGAGTTCCGCTGAAAGAATCAGAGAAAGGAAGACAACCAGAATGCAAAAACGAGTATGAGTGTAGTGGAAGGGCAATACTACTTCTTGTGAAAGTTTAGAGTCCATTTGGAAACAACAACAACAAAAAAAAAACAACCAACCAAAAAAATCACATAGAAAACAGTTTTGGAACCACTGACTGTTTATGTACATTTATGAACCATTCAAGAGTAAACACAGATATTCTCTGTGGAGACTACAGCATTAAATTAGTTAATCAAGCTGCACTACCCAGAAACAGGAGGTATGATACCAGGCTAACATTACCTTTAGGCATGTGTTTTTCTCTGTGCCAATAACACAGCTTGCAGTTTCTAATCTTAAGAGTTTGTAAATCTTTATGGGCTTGGCTTCTGCATATATTATGTGTATATATATATAAAAAATATAAATTTATATTTATATTTTAAAAATAATTAATTAACTGCACTGAACTGGTTCATTTTTCATTTATCAGGACCTACCATCTCTCCTGAAAAAACAGTATATTGAAACTGAAATACAGTAGCTTGTCATTCTAAGTAGTTTGATAAATTACCCAGACACCATGACAGGCTGACATTGCCAGTCTTTATTGCATTTAGTTTAATACTTTAAAACTTTGTTATAGAAAGTTTGCATGGAAAACATTGGAATTACAGATGTGCATCTCTACAGCTCGAATAGTGTGTCTGCCTTCCAGCACAGCCTGCTTTCTTCAGCCTGAAAGAAAGCTGAATGAGGGAAACTTTTAATAGTTGTATTGCAGCAGGAGTCAGATACTGATGACAAGATCAATGATTTAGATTGGCAGTGATCCACTGTAGTGACAAAAGGTGTCTGTAATAAAATCCAGTCTATGAAACTAATCCAGATATGCAAGTGCACATGTAACTATCCATTAGTGATCAAGGGTGCTGTACCTCTTAAAATAGTGTAGAACCAACCCTTGTAATCACTTTTACAGTCTATTGTAGTGGTGATAGACAGTTGTCAAGCCTTGTGCCTTGGCTGCTCATGAGCAAGACATATTTTGTATAACACAACACTTGGAAATAAGTGTCACTTGTTGTTCTAACAGTGCTATTTTTGTCATCTTATTCTGACAACAGTAGCAGCTTCCCAAGGGCAGGCTGATAGATATATCTCAAACAAAATATAAATATGGGCTTCCAAAATTAGTACATGTTCAAGTTTTAGCGTAAACACTGCACATATCAGACTTACACTTAAGATCTCTGCTTGCCTGCCTTCACGTTACTTCTACTCATTTGGCTACAGGCCCTGAGAAGTAATTGCTGATAAGAAATGTTATTCAGGACAGATAGAAATGTTAATGATTACGTCTGTGTTACACCTGAGATTATGTAACAGCTTTTGTCTTACAAGGGCTAATTATATAATTAGACTGTGCGATATGGATAAAATACGGAAATCATAAAGCCCAAGCTAGAACACAGAACTTTGATGTGTACATTTTGATAGAAATTATTGTCTTGGATACTGTTAGAGCATTTAAAGTTAAAAAAAAAAAAAGAAAGAGGGGATGCTTTTTTGATGCCTGTTCTGACAGTAAGTAATTTTTTTAAATGTTTCTTCCTACATACTCTCCTAAATGCCCAAATAATCTATATTTAGGTTTCCTTTTACATATTTACAATAACTGAATCAAACAGGACCTAACTTTTATGACATAAAGCCATACAAAGTATTTTGAATTAACATCTGTTTTCCTACATTATGTAGTAGTATTAAGATGAACAACGCATAGGACACCCTAGGATTTGTTTATATAAACTCTGAGATTGATAGAATATTTTTTAAACTACTCACTGACAAAAGTTAGGGAGGAGAAAAACTGCATTATATCCACCTGTTTTGTGCTTTTTTTTTGGTCCTCTTTTGACTTCCCTTTTGCTGTCAGAGACAGGATGTTGGGCTATGTCTGTCAATCTTTGGTCTGAACCATAGCAGCTCTTCTTTTTACTTTACTCTTTAGGCCTACAGGTCTTTCAAGTAAAGAAGCATCACTTCTGTGTTGCATAATGGAAAGTCAAATTGCATTTAACAGCACCAAGTTTAGTAAAAATGCAGTTGTTAATGTCTCCCAGAACAGTATAATAGATATTGGCTTTTTTAATTAGATAACATTAATGGAGGATAGAGACTAGATTTGTTAAAGTGTTTTGAAAACCTGATGGTTGTTCTGTTTATTTGTTTTTAAAGTGTAAGCTAGGAGTAACTCTAGTTCACTCATGGTATTAACTCTGGAAAGCTTGCCTAGGACAGAGTGGTAAAATGACTGCATATGTACATGATCACATCTAATATATAGCATGCAGTGGCAGTCACTCTTTAGTGTTAGGGTGAATCCATCCTAAAATTAAATTTTCCTATGTAAAAAGCTCTACTGTACTTAAATTTTATGTAGACCCTATAGAAGAGATTTTAGTTCCTTTTCCTATTCCTTCATTTCCTCTGAAGACTGTGCCTACTGTTAAGTTCCTTTTAAGTCTGAGTATTAGATTTAAGTGAATTCTAGTACTTTGATGTTTAATGGGAACTTTGCCTTATACAGTAGTTGTTGGATTCCCAGTAGATATCTCAGTGACATCACCTGACTGAAGCAGTAAGGAAATGGCAGGAATCCTTTTCCATTCTGGTCCCTTACAGTTAATTTCCACACTCTCTGAAGTTTCTCTGCCAGACCTGATGCTTCCTCTTCTGATTTCAGTTATTTCATGAAATGGGAGAGGAGCATCAACTCTTCAATGTTTGAAAGGAATACTTTTATCTTGCATATGAAATGCTTACTGTACAATCATTGCTTTTAGGCAGAAGGCTGGAACAAATTTTACTGTCTGTTAAGGTTTTTAAACTCTTTAATATAACTGAATGGCAAATAGTTAAGTAGAAACTTTTATATAAATGCTTCAGATTTGCCTAGGGAAAAGAGGAGCTGTCCTGAAAATAACGGTAGCATTTTAGAACTGCAGGCGTCTGATGTTCTACAGATACTAGTGAATAACAAAATTAATCCAATAAGATGTAGTTCCTTAAAGAGGGAAGAAGTAATAGCTCTTAGTTGCTGAATTAATTGATTTTACATGTAAATGTAATCCTTTTCTAAAGACAGATTTGTTCCTAAGAATACAATTTGAGGTAATGAGGTTGCCTAAATGCGATGGTGCTTCTACCTCATGTTTGAAAGCTTCAAAGATGAAAGTGGAATTCATGATCATTTTGCAGGCAAGTTTAAATAATTCATTTTCTTGCTTACCATTCAAAGCGCACCAAAAAAGTGAAATGTCTTTCACAGTGAAGATTTCACAGTCAAAAATATTAAATGTGGCTAGGAAATACAACTTACTGTGCTAATTTTCATTGTCCCATTCAGATGTTTTTGTTGGTGTTGTAGATACTGTATTGCTATATAATTTTCCAAAGTGTGCAGTGCATTCATATTGTTTACTTATTTGCTGTGCAAACAGACATAAGGTGTTAAGATCTTTGATGCAAATTAGAGAGGAAGTATAGATGAAGAACTAGAGACAAAAGCGAGAATTTTTCAGTAGCTCCATTACTGCAGATACAACAAAGCTTCAAGCATCTCAAAGCTTAGAACCAACACGCTCTTGTTTATCCAAAGGAACAGCATATTGGATGTCATAGTGGAATCAATAACAGAACTTGCATGGACTTCCTGAGGGACATGATTATCTTCTATAAAGTCACAAGTTTTAATTAAGAAGGAATCTTTCAATGCAAAATAATGAAGTATGAGATAAAGATACTAAATGCAAACAAGAATTCTTCCTTATTTAAGGCTACCTTTTTTTTTTTTTTAATCAATCCAGAGATCATTTTATTTTATTTTATTTTATTGTATTTTTTTAGTACTAGGAGGTCAAACCTCTCTCCTGAAAGAGTTATCAGAAGGACTAGAATATCAAAACCTCTAACACACATAGGTGCTGAGATTGTGCTTTCCTAAAGTGGAAACATAAGCATAAAATGTGTTGAATTGTGTGTCATCACAGATTCAATTTTAAACACTTGAATCTGAAATTTCCTCCCATTTTATTGGAAGTTGTGACACTGCACAGTTGAATTATTTTAGTCAGAGCATGGATTAAAATGTTGATACAATTTAATAACTTCTTAGCCTCAAGGAAAACATAGTGGGAGTGTGATAATGAAAATGTTAAGTCTGATTTGTTCAGAAGTGACACTGTGATTGGCAAGATGAAAGACTGGTTGCTTTGCTAGATGAGGGTTTTCTTATGAAAAGATACTTAAGTTGGCAAGCCGGTGTCTGTCATACACTAGGGAACTTTCATATTTTAGATACTGTTTACCATTATATTAACAGAAAACATTTACACTGAGTAGGAGAGTGTTTATTAGGTGAAAATGAAGAGCAAGAAGACATAATTTTCTCCAGCAAGATACATACACTACCTTTATTTCAGACACTTCAGTGAAGTGAGAAAATCTTGTACTAGAAGGAACAGACAACATTTTGGAGGAAGTATCAGAAAGTAGAGATGCATTCAACAAATCTGAAAATACCATAGAAGTCCCAAAAGTTACCTTTCAAATGCAGTGGGGATCATTTTTTGAATGTATCAATCTATTTGTAAGTATGTGAACTGGTAAATCTTCTGGGTTATGAGCGTCACTTAAAACAATTTTTACAAGTCCTTGTCTCCTCAGGAAACTAAGGAACTCATGTATTACTACTGCATCCTGATTGAAATACATTTGACATTGTGTTAATTATTTTATAATAGACAACCATGTTTTATTATTTGAGATAGTGTAATAATACTTGATAAGAACAGTAGTAATAAAATGGCTACTAATCGTCTTAATGCCTTATAGAGGATGACATTAAAATTGTAAAATTGTTTCCAACTAAACCACTACAGTATGTAGGACAGTATGACTGGAATTTTCACAAATATGTTTGTTTATGGTGTCTGCTCACCCATTATTCATAGAGTTGAAAGCTAAAGTTCAGACTACCTATTAGAAGTTTTAATGAGTGTTACTCTCTACATAACATTGTTTCTAGGTTCATAATATACGAATATGGTAGAAATATTTTATGTTCTTAATGAGTATGACTGGAATAAATCCATAACTTTATTACTAATTTTATTTTTCTTGATCTTTTGGAATAAATTTCTACATTTCAAAGTATTTTTAGGAGCCTTCTTATATAATTTTTCTTTTTGTAATTTCTTGATTTCTATTCTTTAATTGGAGATGTGAGCTGCTGCAATTCCACGTCATGAACAGTTTCCATATTAGAACATTTAGCAAGTCTTCCATATTCTTGAGGTTTAGAAATAGTAGTGGCTCTCTGTGTTCAGATGAGGAAATTTTGGGAGATTGTGGATAGCAGTATCCTATCTCTTTGGCATAATTCTCGATTATTTCAGAGATAGGCTTCATTTCTTAATTATATGTTAGTACCTTTAGAGATTCTAAGATCTATTTAATAGCATGAAAACCAATTTGTTTTCTTTTTCCCTCAGATTAGTTTTATCTTTTTAATGTATGGTGACTAAGCATGAAAACTATACATTTGAAAAAAAAAAAATAAAAATTCATGTTTCTTTAAAGCCCATATCATAAATTCAGTTATAATTGTTTAGATGAAGCACTGTTCTAATTTGCAATAATCATAGGAATATTTGTTACAGTTGTGTTCAAATTTTAAAATCTGAAATTATTTTTATTTAACGGTATGGAAATAATATAGCACATGCTAGGATACAAACTCAACTCAAATATGGATAAATTTGGAACTACTGTATTTTATAGGCAGCTGAATGCCCACATACCTTCTCAATCAATTCTTTTACTGGTTATAGTAATTTCACTTTACATTTTCAGTAATTAGACATGGTTTGTGCAAAGGCTTGATCATGTATGAGTCAGTAAACATTAGTCACTTAAATGAGTGGCCTGAACAATAAAAAGTATTTCAGCTTTTCCAAGAAAGTGACAGGTTTCACCCATGATTGTGTACTGCTAGACATGTTCTTAAGCCTATATAGTCTTGGGTGCATGGTTTGTAAACTAGGAAGTGTATGAGTAGTTCTGAAATACTTAAGGAGGTAATTATCCAGTTATTTTTCAAGAAAATTAATTTCATATTATGGGTTGTTTAGCTCTAAGTTTTTCCATAATGTTAGAAGTAAGAGAAAATTAATTACCTTTCCTGAAAACACTTTAGAATCAAATTTTGTGGTAAAGGGTGTTAGACCAGTGCAGAGTCTTGTTATCAAGATGTCTTCATACAGATATGTTTCAGGGGTTAAACCTTTTCAGATATTGGTGTCAAAGGAAAAAAAAAAAACCAGTTTGATTCCTTATGGCAAGTCTGAATACAAGAATGTGCTGGCTCACAAAGTTCTATCTCACAGAATATAAATTTGATATATGAATAAATTATGACATTTTTGGCATAAATTGAGGCCAGATTTTTTGAGATACATAGAAAATTTGCCTGGAATGGTAAATTGAGGAGGCCATCAGAAGGAACCGTTAAAAATGACAGCCCATGTTTGGGCAGTTGATTCTGTGTAACAGTACAATACTGCAGGGAAAAGTGAAATGAGCTTTCAGTCTGATTCTAATTGTCCGTGATCAGAATCTGCTTGATTTACCAATTGGAATCAGCACAGAGTCACAGCATGTGCTGCTCCTTCCGTCAGCCAACACGTGTGCTTTACCTGAATGATTGCCCGTGGCAGAAGCGCACAGCCTGCTACTGGTGGCTGGGCAGTGATGGACGTGCTACCTGATCAAATAATACGTTTTACACTCATGAGGACTCTGCAGTATTACAGTCAGTGTCACTGGTTGCCAGACAAAACAAGCGTCAATGTACAGCAGTCTTGCAATCGCTGCTGTGCGGTGTGCTTGGTTGCTATTCATTTTGACTAAAGTACGTTGCTGCCTCAGTCAGCCTAACTATAAAACTTATTTTACTTTATGGTACTCCATAACAGCTGTTACCTCTACAATTTACTAGTCTTGGGTTTGGTTGAAAAAAGCTGATCTTCTGATATGTGCATTTGATTTTAATTATATTTTACAGTTCCAAGTGCTGTGGAATTCATGGTAGCCTGTCTGAAGATTAAATTATGCCAACTACATAACAGTTTCTATTCAGTTGGAATTGAAGTTGTCCCACTAATAGCAAGAAGCTCACTTTCAAAGTAACGTGGAATGAGGTTATAAGTTGGATCTGAGATACTAGTTCAAATGTTTTCACCAAGTAACTTAACAATAAGAAATCATTTAGAGGGTGTTTGAGAAGAAAGCAAATGTGGAAGATAAAATCAAACGAAGTGTCTGAATTTCTGAAGCAGTAGCTTTTGAGAACCTCCTTTGATCCTACCGACCTGAAATGGTTTGTTAAGAAATGATGTGACTACCAATTATTTAAAGAACACACCTTTACGTTCATAAATAAAAAATGTGGTGCAAAAGAAACATCAGTGAAGGAATGCATATACTGAAAAGGAGGAAGAATGCTTTGTAAATAATGGGGTTTGACTTTTTTGTTTTTCAACATAAAGAACGTGCATGATTTCACTGAGTTCAAGGTTGTATCATGCAGCATGCATGGGAGAATATATGTTTCTGAAATTCAACCAGCATGCCTAGTAATGTGATCATATTTCTGCAGTTTGTCCAGTGAGCTGTGTTAAAACAAATCTCCTTGCTGACCAGCAAAAGAAAAAAGAGAGAAAAAGAAAAAGAATTGATTAATCAAGATTCTAACTGAATAGAATATTCTTCTGCTTGGCAAAATACTGTGCAGCAGGGAAATTGAATGTGGGCAGTGAAGAAGTTATTTTGCAGTGGAGATTCTGTAAAGTTATTTGACCTCATGCTGACCTTAACTGTTAGTACAAAGCACTACTGATCACCTGGGATCTGAAAGGCTGCATCTGTGCAGCACTGAACCTGTTCTAGTAAGTCCTGGCTTTCCATGAGCTAGATTGCAGTTACTGTGCATCCTGCTGCTTTCATTTGACAACAGGCATGCATGTTACTGCTGTAGATCTCTGCATGATGATTTCGATATGGCCTTTATCTTTTTTTCCCAGACCTCTGGAGTCAGTTTGAAAATGAGAAGAAAAACTAGTTATCTAGTGTATTTTAAGCATTAAATCTTTAGTATTCAGCACATTTAGAACTGAGGGATTTTGTTTAAAAATTAAATATAGTCCCAATAGGTACTGTTCAACTCCATGATATCTGAAGCTGTCATTTATCATTTAACAAAGGTACCATTGAGACATTACTGCAGAGAAGACCATTAAAGACAGGTTCTGGTATGAATGTATTTAAATAATGCTGAAGAAACGTTTTATCTATTAAGCCATTGTTGTGCTCAGTTGTTGGGGAATGGCTTGAGAACAAGGGCCACGGCTCACTGCAAGATATATTAGCAGAAGCTAGGCATGAGGCCTAGCCTAGCTGCAGGGACAGGATGTCCGTGAGAAGGAACATTAGGACAATAATAGGATAGTTTGGTTAACAGAAAGAGGGACATTATATCAGCATAAGACGATATCAGGATGTTTTGGTCAACGGAAAGAGGAGCTATGTATCAGCTGGGACCACCAAGGGGTGGTCGTAGGGAGAGTGTGACTTCTTGGATGGACCTATGGGAACTATCATGAATATGTATAACTTGTGTGTACTCCAATCAGCATGTATTAGTGATTAGCATAATAGTATATAAGTAGCTGCAAGTGTGACAATAAACAAAGTTTGCCTATTAATCATATTGATTTCCTGCACTCTTCCCTCGCTGTTCCGCACTCAGTGATGAAAATAATGAAGGTATTAATGGAATAAAAAAAGCTAATATTATTCTTTGAATATGATGCAAAGCATAATTACAGCTAGTGAGGTAAAGGATGAACAGAAATTTCACCTATTTATTGCAGTTGTTTTAAAACTAAAATCTTTTCAATTAATATGTTAACATTATGGCATGATTTCTTTTGGCACTCCACCTTTTTTAAATCGCAGTTCTTGGGAAAGTCGTAAAAATTTGTTGAATGTGTATGAAAAAAATACATTTTACAGGAGGGGATTTTATTTTGGTTTATTAGTTTTCTTCTACAAAAGGATGTAATTAATTATTTTCCTCTTAAAGAAATTTGTCATTCAGAAAATTAAAATTTCAGCCCACTTAAATCAGCCAGCACAATTATAAGTGTTAAACAGCACTATTTGTGATGGACATTTGTGGTAGTATAGGGATGTGGCGATGCGGAAGATCACGTGCTGTAACGGAAACGTAGAAACCAGGTAGGATACCGCCCACAAAGGGCTGGCTCTGTTACTAGTATATAAGTGCCTGTAGCCTTTAATAAAACACCATTTTGTCTTCTTCTCTATGAGAGTCTGAGTCTGACAATGGACCCTCCGTGTCTCCCGAGATTTCGGCACTGAGGATAGGACACATTAATCACAACAGACATTCACTGACCTCTATTCAAATTTGTGGTAACTAATATGTGAGAACTTCTTTTCCACAGTTAGTCTTTGCTCTTTTGCTCATTTTTCCCAAAGCTGTGGCTTCGTCCTATTGTAGAAAATTCTTCTGTTGCTCCTGGACATGAGGTGGTCAGTGCCATCTACTGCTTCCTCTATACAACATATGTTCCTTACTTGGTTTTTTTTCTCTAATCATCTAATGAGTCACTATACATAGTGAGAAATGGAACAAGGAAGTCTTTTGCCTTATATAAATATAGTTAGCTGCTGAAAAGAGGAGATGTGCTTACCGTGTAGTCATTTGCTATAGGAAATCCATTTTAACTGAGATTCAGAGTATCTCCTTTGTTAAGCAACACTTGGTTGATACCTCTTTAGCCACATTAAGATTGGCCCAAGGAACACAAAAGTATACTTCTGAAGCTGCTGACTTCAGTTTACTAAACAGATAAAAGAAAGTGCTCACATAAATAATTTGTAAGGGAAAATATATATGGGAATACAGAGAGGAATAACATGAAGAGCTTCTGCTGCATGTATCTGCTTCTCCATTTTTTTTTTATTTTTGAGATTTGATTACAATCTTTGATTGAAGCTTTCTGTCTTTCTACTCTTTGTAAGTGTGAAGACACTGATGTACTGTGTGACTGAATACTCCATTTAAAAAGAAGCACAGGTAGTTAATTTGCCATTACATCAAGGGTTCAGGTGTTCTGAAAAATTAATACCAAATCAAAGCTAATGCCATCAGTAAAATGCCACTGGCAAGGAATTCTCGTGTTGCTTACTCCCATTCTGCAACTGCACGGAGTCTGAGTTGATGATGCATGCTTACTCATCCACACTCTCACTATAGAGTGTTTGCATTCTGGTAGGCTGACTTTGATGATAACAACAAGAGTAGGGGGAAAGACAAAAAAACCCATTATTTTGCTCAAAGATAATTTCAGTACTGAGTATGCATATTCAAAATGACAGCAGGTAAAAATATCTAATTTTAATTCCAGCTGTGAGATACCTGACCAGTACAGTCCAGTGTTTAGGGCTAGTAGTTCTCATGGGCTTGAAGTATCTCATTGTGGTAGCTGGCGTTAGTTAATTTGGATTTCAGATTTTGGCCTTAGCTGATATTGATGTTATGTGCATTGTTTGTCTTATTCATAGCAGTGCTTCATGTATACTTTTGGATTAATTCCCTTTTTAAATAAGGAATCTTGGTAGGTCTACTTTCTATTATATGGGATGTCATATGTTTTCTCTATCTAATATTAGTTAACATTCATCTAGCTTTTCAATGAGGTGCTGACTACCTGTGCTTAAAATCTGATCCTATGCTTAGGTCTAGTCAGTTTTATTTTACTGAAAGCATCATTGATATCCATAATTTTGTATTTTCCCTGCAGCTTTTACAGTAGCTTCAGTTTGGCAGCTTTTAGTTGTCTGTAGTCTTTTAGCATTTTCATATCCATATTTTTAATATGTTGGTAATCACAGAACATCCTTACAATGCTCTTCACTAGACTATAGCTTGGTGCTACGCTTTCAGTGCTTCACTCTGTGACCTTATGCCAACTCTTTCATCTCCCGTACCTCTGATCCCCATCTGTAAAAAGAAATTGGTTATTATTATTGGGTTTTTTTCTAGTATATAAGACCCTGTACTTAGTGACCACTTCCTTACAAGTGGCTTCAGTGAATCCAAATGAATAAAGCTGTCTACAGTTGTTAGGCTTAGATTTAAAATTGATGGTACTCTTTCTTGTGTGTGTTTGGGATCTCTTTTGGTGATCACTTTAGAATCTTACCTGTGTCATTTGAAACTCTTGATTTGATTTCTTTCCACTATGTGTCTTCCTCATAGCTGGAGGTATTGTGGGTATTTAATGAGATAACTTCTAGTATCTGATCTGTGTTTTTTCAATCCAGCAGCTGGTCTCAATTCTAAAGTTTAATTTAATTTATATCAGTTGCAAAAAAGTTATATTTTTGCGCTGGAATTTATGCAGTGAAAGTTTGACAAAACCACTGTCCCACCATTGAATCAATCCTGTCAGTTCTGCATAAACACATACTTCTCCAGCTACTTCTCCCTAGAGTATTAATAGGTGTTTATTACCTTCAATTTTAGAAAATGTTTTTTTTCTGTGGATGTAGATTTCTTTGTTAACTTCATCTCCACTCTCTCTTCCTATGGTTCCCCACTCTTTTATTCTTTCTTCTTTTCTGTTTGTTTTTTATGTATTTATTTATTTTTAATTAATCCTGACTTAATTTACATTTAGCTGATAGAAGAAAAAATACTGATTAAGAGTTAGAGTTTGGTTTTAGTAGCATTGCTTTACATCATACATGTTTTTAAAATGTGAATGATGGTCTTTTTGAGACATAGGAAAGATCTGATGCATGTTATCATGATGGTCAGATTTTCTAACTCACTTTAACCAGGTCAGAAAATGAATATTATGCTAACCCACATTACACTTTTCCGGCAAAGAATACTTTTTTCCCTGTTCTCCTGTTTCATATCAATACCTCTGAGGCTCAAACATTACTTTAGAAAACAGGCAGCTGGCTTTGGATAGGTATAATATTTAAAGCAGTAGTGCTGTAGTTAGTACTGATGAATTGTTTGCTATATTTTTTTCCTCTGTCAGTGTGAGTGAGAGGTGAATGTAATGAGATCAGGAATGTGAGCAAAATTGAATTGTATGAAACCACTTCAGAACCTCCTGCAAAGTGCTGAATTCCCAGCTTTACTTGGAGACTCCATAGGATCAACATATTTCAGGACAGCGATCTGCAAGATTCCCTCATTTTATGAGGAAAATGAGTTCTAAGGAAGTTGGAAAATCTGTTTTCTTTGTATTAGGCAGAGAAAAACATGCTTCCTGTTACATTCATATAAGCACTGTGGTCTAGTGCTTTTGCAGTGCTGATTTTATAAGCAAATGCCAACAAAGGCTGGATTAATTTCTTGTTACTTTTGAAAAGTTATTTTATTTTTGCTCTCCTAGATTTTTTTTTTTTATTTTTTTTTCTGCTTTGCCAGGAACAGTTCCTAAGAAATAACATTTTAGAATACAGATAGATAAAGCTAAATGGTTTGAACTACTGTTAAAGTATTTTAAGATTTTTCAAACAAATCAAACCCATTATTTTACTGACAAAAGACACCAAAGTATAAAATTAGCATTGTAAAATAAAATGTATAATTGCCACCAATGTTGCCCACTTCAGAATTTCAAAAGAACACATTATTGGTAAGGGAACACAATTTCTCAGAATTCTGGAAAATTGAACTTTTTTGTTTTCCAAAAGGTTGCGAAGGACAAATTTCCAGTGTTTTAGGCAGGTAAACATATAAAGTCAGTAATATGAACCAAAGACTGTTGAAAAGTGGAGGTTTTTTTCATGCTTTTGTAAAACTAAGCCACAATCTGGGAAAACCTGCATGTGTTTACATTTATAGGCTGTACTTGGATCCTTTGAATGGAACTAGTTGCAGAGCATTCTTGTGAATGTATAGGAACCTGTTTTGTGGGTCAGGTTTGAAGGTCTACTGTCACAGAATCAACTGAAGGATAAAAATCACTGCAGCATCTTTGGAACATGATACCATGCAATGAATAAACCTGACTGAAAGAGGAATGTAGATTCCTAAGATAGGAAATTATACAAAAGTATACAAAAGAATACATAGGAAGACCTTAGTAGCTAATATGCAGTTGAGTTTGGCAATTGAAAAGGTACGTGTTTCCTAGAGCAACTCTGTCCTGAAGGTATACTATGAGAAATAAGTTACCTAGAATTGGTGGACTTACTGCTGAACAATTACTCTTTAAAAAAAAGGAACAGAGGTCTTTGGAAACATAACATACTTATATGCACCACAAAAACTAAAAGATATCATTAATTTTTTTTTTTTATTATTATTTTTTTTTTGCATTACTGGTGGTGATAAACCAGGCTTTTAGGGTTTTTAAGAAAAAATGGATAAAACGTATCTCCTTGTTTCTCTCCACTAGTATTCTTACTGTATTATTTCTGTGCACATTTTCTAGGCCTTTTTGGTTGACTCAGGTATTTGAAGGTGCATCTGAAACTTATATGAAAATTATTTACAGTAGCAATACAAGCAAAAGCATGTGATATTCATTGAGTATTACTTAATATTCTCCAGGGTCTGGTACTGGTCCCAGTTCTGTTTAACAGCTTCAGTAACGACTTAGATGGTGGGACACAAGGAAAAACTGGTTTTACTGTGTGGGTGATCAAAAACTGGCACAAGTTGCCCAGAGAGATTTTGGAGTCTCCATCCTTGGAGATCTTCAAAACCTGATTGGATGCAGCCCTGAGTAACCTGTACCAGCTGATCCTACTTTGAGCAAGAATGCTGGAGTAGAGTACCTCCAGAGGCCCCTTCCAGCCTCATGCATTCTCTGGTTCAGTGAGTATATGTGATTGGGCATCTAAGAGCAATGTCCAGATAAAACAGGGCAAAAGATGTTGATTGAATCAGCAAATAGAGAACCTGCTTTTTCTTCTACTGAAAAGCAGACAAGGAACCACAAAAGATTTTCAAAGTTACATCAGGAGGATATTTAGGAGGAGAAATAAAAATGTGATCTCCATTCTTCTTATTCTACTGATGGTACAACAACAGGAGCATTCATTTTATGGTTTAAACTAATTAATGTGTTGACTATCGCCTTCTAACTCAACTAACCAAGACAGTGCTCACTTGAATCTCCAATTTTTACATGATGGAAAGTTGCTCTCCAAAATGAGATGGATTTTTAATTAGGATTACTTTCACTTTTGAGTGGTATAATTTGTCACTATATGATTTCATATTTCATAACTTCAAAAGCTGCCTAATTCTAATTTTTCCACTTTAAATGAAAAAAGCTGAAGGTCCAAGAAAACATGTGCTAAGAAGTCACTGACGTGACAGATTTCGATATCTCTAAGTAATTAGTTAAGTTATGCTTGTCTCTTTCATTAAAAGCACCATTAGACAGCCAGATGCAAAAGGTGACTGTGGTAAATGGTTTTTCAGGTAATTCTTGATAATGTTAAATGTGGTTGTCATTTCAATTGATCACTATGCATCTTTTCTTAAATATCCATCCATCTACTTGAGCTGCCTGCTCAATAAATTGTATGTGGAAATCATTAGGATAATTTAAAGAAAAGAATTCCCCTGGTTTAACCAGCTGTAGAATGTTTTCTTTGTTTCAGTGTGGGTTTTTTATTCTCTCCTGAGATTGATGAAAAAATCTATACTACAGACATTTTTCTCTCGTTTGTTCCTTAGCACATTTATTCCTATTTCAGGTTTCTTTGGGAAATAAAGTATACAGTCAATGTTCTGAGTAGAAAATTGTAAATCTGTGCAAAGGGCCATACATTGCCTGTTGTTTCTGCTCATGCTTCCCTTTCGTTTAGCGAGACAAGTACAGCGGAAGGTTGATGGGGGCACTGATTACTATCATAGCACAAGACTGAACTACAGCACACCTTCCTTTCTGTAAATGTACACTCTCTGCTAAGTGAAAGCCCATAGTATTTGAGTTGTTCTTCAGATCCTTTTGTTGCTGTTAATTTTACCCTGTACAGAAGCTAGAGAAGGAAATGGACTAAATTAAGGACATTTTAATCTTGACTTTTTGAAAAAAAGGTTAGTTGATCACTTGCCTTTTTCAGTATTGCTATTATATGAGAGAGGTGATGTTCTAATAAATACTGTAGAATGTAATATAATGGCTGTTATTGAGTACTTAATTAATACTGGCAGGGGTGATGTGAGAGGAGGGGAGAAGACAGCATGGCACAGTGACATTTCCATCCTGAGACCAAATTAATTGACAGGCACTCACTACATTTAATGTGCATATTGCTTGTATAGTGATAATGACATTGCCATGATGTCCCTAATGTACCTTATAGCTTCTGGAGGTAAGATGCTTGTAAACAGTCTTGACTTAATACCTCACAGTGCATGCTTCACACAGGGTGTCTGCAGACTATAGTATGTTATATCCTATTTATTATGTCTGCATGACAACCAAGAATTCACACTCTCTTTAACCCCTCTGAATTCATCCCTTTATAATACTGGGCTTTCTGCATTTTCTTCTGAGTAAAACTTGTTTGTGTAGTAATGATCAGGGGCTGCCGACATGTAATTTCTAGCTGCTTTAAACACTCAGGCTCAACTCTTCTTGCTTATGATGGTTTAGTTGGAATCAGAAACTGTAGACTGCTTTTGGTCCATTCTTTGATGTTAAAGGAAAGACAGTTCTCTCTCCTGGATGCAGCTGTCATGAGTGCTCAGAAATTTTCCATTGTTTTATTTCAGAAAAGGCTGTCTTTCTCAGTTTTTTCATTTATTGTTGTCTTTTCTTTTGACACCCTTTTTTCTTTTATCTAATGGTGTTTAAGCAGGTAAATACAAGATTCTTTGAATAGCACAATTTATTGAAACAAAACAACCTAATTAACACATCCTCCAGTTATGTGTTCCAGTAATCCTTTAATGCAGACTCCTTACAAATGGTGTTACTACAGATAGGAAGAACAAACATAAATCAGAAATGTCAAATGCTTTTACAAAGAGATTTTTTTTTCCCCCTAGATTTTAAAGGAGTCAGTACGCTAAATGTCTGTTGAACATCTTATTTAGTTCTTTAGCTTCATTAGGTAGGAGCTGTAGTTCAAGGGGGGCTTTAAAATTTAGATAAAGAATAACTTAAGTCTGTGTAACTGGTTTGAGTAAATTAATCATTAAAACATTTGCCACAAATGTAAAGTGATGATCAATTCGTCAAAGTTCCCTTATATGATCTTTTATAAAGCATTTTTTCTCAATAGTTAGCATTAGTTCTGCCCATATGCCTTTGAAGCATGAGTTATCAATTACATTCTTGGAGTACAGAAAGCTAAGTACAGTGGGAATTAAACAGGGAAGATACTTATTTTGGTCTAAAATGTCCTAAATTAACATATATAAAAGAGAATACATTAATAAAGGTGAGTAATAGTAACTTCTGTCATTATTTGATTCCACTTGAGAGTACTCGAACTTTTTCAGTGCCTTCAGTACTGCTCAGACAGTGTATGGGTGTGTGCATACAGCTGCAAGCTAGTTAAAAAAAAAAGAAAAGAGACAATAAGCTGAGTCTTGGGAGGAGAAAGGAGTTGTTCAGAACAAAAATATGGAGCGGACATAGAAGTAAAAACTGAGACTGTCTGGAGAAGATTTAGAGAGCTAGGCTATTTAAGTGAAGAAAAATTGGTGAAGAGGAGGCAGTTTGGGACTAAAGCTACTGATAAGCTAGCTGCAACTAAAGTTAAAGATAAGGGGCATCTGTTTGACAGTTGACTGGGAAAGCAGATAGCTGAGGATGTGCAGACTGCCTGCCGAGGGAGCCTGTGTGGTAGATTCAGATAAATTAGGAGTAGGAAAGGGAGGGCAGAATTGCAGTGAACACTCAGGAGAGTTGTGTCCACTGAAGTTCAGTTTTTGTCTGAGCTCTGAATAGACCATGAGACTTCAGAGATTTGGTGTTCCTCTGTTGTCAGGAAACCTCCATCACAGGCAGTCTTTGCTTTTGTGACCCCTCTGCTATATTTTTAGTAGATACACCGCCTTTGAGAATAGAAGATTGTATAGCAGATACATCCTTTTTGCCAGATTTTTATTTGTCAAGATAGAAATGTTCCCTATCAGCATGGGTATGTCAGTGAAATTTTGAAAGCCTGGAAGGTCTTCAGGCTCATTGTACTTCCTTTTTTCTGGCTTCCCCAAACTTCTTTTTAGCAAGCCCTCTAATCAATAACTATGCTGTATTCATAATGTGGACATTCAACCCAGGCACACTATCGCAGCCTCTTGAGATGCTCACCTGACTGGCTGCATCATAGTAGTGGCCCTGGTATTTGATGACTTCTTGCAAAGTTGCTTTTGAGACAAAAATGCCATTTGGGCACTAATTCCTTCAGACTTGAACAGGCTGGAAATTCCTGCAAACTTGAAATGTAATCTTGGATTTTGTTGTTTTGATTTATTTTTCTGTTGTTACTGTGAACAGAGAAACTTCTCACAAAGTGGAGCTACTGTCATACTAAAAGGGAGCTGTTGTCTTAGGACTTCTGTCTTTGAAATTCATTATGTAGTGAATGGAATGGTGGATTAATATTCGATTATTGCCAATAATTGATATATAATTATTGCCCTAAGGATTTTTGTTCTTGCCTTTATCTCCTTTATAACACTAGGTAGTTACTCTGGCCATCCTTCTTACAAACAGTTAATAAATGCATTTCTCATTCTTCAGAGTAACAGCTTGAAATTTCTGTAGAAATATCTTGCAGAAATGCTGAGCACTTATAACTGAAGCCAATGGGAATGCTACTTTGAATGGATGAAGTACCATATAACAATCACCTTCCAAAAAATCATTTACTAGAGTTATCAAGTTGGGTGTGAAAATTAATAGGATTTTTTTTCCTTAGTCTATCTATGCTTCAGTCACCTATCTCTAAAATGAAGTGATATCATCTTTCATTTTGCTGTCCATTTTAAAGATTGATTAAGTTTTGTGAATCTGTCCTCTGTTCTGAAAAGTGCCATAGAAAGTTCAAGACAAATGAAGAGATTTAACAGGTTCACTGTAGGTTTTAACAGTTTGCAGCACATACTGACCAGATGATCATTAATAACTTTTCTCCTTTTTTTTCACATATATTAAATGGCATGGGGTTTCTGGGAGGGAGGGGAAAGGCAATCATTTAGAAACTGCATAATGTATATACACAAGCAAGGTGAATGTGTGGTTGAGTCAAGTACCCTAACAATGGTGGGGTTTGATTTTTATGAGTTTAACTGTACAGCTTTGGAATCATGTTCTTTTAACATTCTTTTGGCTTTTGAATCTAAACCTGTATTCAAATAGCAGCTATACAAGATGCAAGTGTTATATTCCAAATGAAAGTACTGTTTTAGATGGAGTAAATTGTTGCTTTAATGAAGATGATGCAAAAATTTCCATCATCTGTGATCTTTTCCTCTAACTATTCTCTCAGCTACGGTAAATGAAATAATATATGAATATGTGCATGACTAGCTTGAATGTCACCTTAGAAATGGAAAAGCTTGTTGCTTTATTCCTCCACTGAAACATTATGTTCTGGCTGTTCTCATTTGGCACTCAGGTTGCAGGATTTCTCTGAATGAAATCTTTTATGTGTGATGGTGGTGTCTTTTCAGAATTCCTCATGTAACTCATTATTGTACTCACTAGCAATGTGCTTAAGTGACAGGTAGCTCTTCAGCAGTTCTCCTGCCAAAAACAGAGGATGGATGACATTAGCATTGTAGATGATCAACTGCATTTGGCACCTGGGTGTGTTACTTTTAGTGTGATTATAGAATCACAGAATTGTAGGAGTTAGAAGGGACCTCTAGAGAGCATCTAGTCCAACCCACCACCAAAGCAGGTCTGCCTAGAGCACATTACACAGGAATGCATCCAGCTAGGTTTTGAATACCTCCAGAGAAGGAGACTCCATAACCTCTCTGGGCAGCCTGTTCCAGTGCTCCATCACCTTCACAGTAAAGAAGTTTTTCCTCACATTTAGATGGAATCTGCTGTGCTCCAGCTTGCGCCCGTTGCCCCTTGTCCTGTCACTGGGCACCACTGAAAGAATCCACTGCTGAAAAGAGCTCCATCCTCCTTGCACCCACCCTTTAGATATTTACAGGCATTAATAAGGTCTCATCTCAGTCTTCTCCAGGATAAACAGTCCCAGGTCTCTCAACCTTTCCTTGTAAGAGAGATGCTTCAGTCTCCTAATCATCTTTGTCCTCTGCTGGATTCTCTTCAGTAGTACCCTGTCTCTCTTGAATGCGGGAGCCCAGAACTGGATACAGTATTCCAGAGGTGTCCTCACCAGGGCAGAATAGAGGAGGAAGATGACCTCCCTTGACCTACTGGCCACACTCTTCCTAATGCACACCAGGATACCATTGGCCTTCTTGGCCACAAGGACACATTGCTGCCTCATGATTAACTTACTGTCTACCAGGACTCCAATATCTTTCTCCTCAGGGCTGCTTTCCAGGATGTCTACACCTAACTTATATCTATGCATGATGTTGTTTCTCCCCAGGTGCAGGATCCTATATCTAACTCATACTTCATGAATTTCCTAATGATGTTATGGGAGACAGTGGCAGAAGCCTTGCTGAAGTCAAGGTAGATGACATCGACTGCTATCCCTTCATTTAACCAGCCAGTTACAACAGCATAGAATGCTATCAGATTGGTCAAGCATGATTTCCCCCTTGTTGACTTCTCCCAATAACTTTCTTTTCTTCTACATATTTTGAGATGAGGTCCAGAACAATTTGTTCCATGACCTTTCAGGGATTGAGGTGAGACTAACCAGTCTGTAGTTTCCTGGGTCATCCTTCTTGCCCTTTTTAAAGGCTGGAGTGACATTGGCCTTCCTTCAGTCCTCAGGCACCTCTTCAGTTCTCCATGACCTTTCATAGATGATGGAGAGTGGCACAGCAATAACATCAGGCAGTCCTCTCAGCACTTATGGGTGCATCCCATCAGGGCCCATGGATTTATGGATGTTCAGTTTGGCTAAATGGTCTCTAGCCTGGTCCTTCCCTACCAAGGAAAAGTCTTCCTCTCTCCAGACCTTTTCTCTTACCTCCAGGGTTGGGGATTCATGAGAGCTGGTTTTATCAGTGAAGACCAAAGCAAAGGTGGCATTCAATAACTCTGCCTTCTCTGTGTCTTTTGCCAATAGGGTGCCCACCTCATTCATCAGCAGGCCCACATTTTCCCCACACTTCCTTTTTCTATTGATATACTGAAAAAAACCTTTCATCTTCTTTTTGATGTCTTGCCAGATTCAATTCCAGGTGTGCCTTAGCTTTCCTTGTTGCTTCACTGCGTTCTCTGAAAACATTCCTATATTCCTCTCCAATGGCCAGTCTTGTTTTCTACATTCTGTAAACTTCCTTCTTCAATTTGAGTTTTTCCAGAAGAGCCTTACTTACCCATGCAGGTCTCCTGCCTCCTCTACTTGATTTATTACTCATCAGGATTCACTGATCTTGAGCTTGGAAGAAGTAGTGTTTGAATACTGACCAGCTCTCATGGACACCGTGTCTTTGGGTGGATTGAAACAGTGGTAAAAATTCTCTTACTGGACACTCATCAGATTGCTGAGATTTTCCCTCAGTGGAAAATTTCTCTGTTTTAATTTTTATCTGGCATATTAGACTCAGAAACTAACTGTGTCCAACTTGATTTAGCTTTTTTCCCCCAGAAATATCTCCCTTTTTTATAATGAGGAATGACAACAATATAATTGTTTGGGATTCAATGGGGATACAAATAAATACTGAAATTTGCATGAGGTTTTCTCTAAGTGATTTACATGGGATATGTAGGGTTTCTTGTGTGCCTCACAGGTCTTCTTATTTCTCAGGTGTACATTAGAGATGCATCTAAAACATCCTAAAATAGAATAATTCTAATTGTGTAATGAAAGTCTGCATCTCTCTAGACAAGTAATAATGCTTCCAATAATGAACACTGAAGGTTGTTGTACATTCCATCTTGCACATTTTTAAATCTCTTCCCTTTTTGTATATGCTTTCTTTGAAAGGAAAACTCTCTCAAGTTCATAATACTAACCACACAATATATATTTCTTTACTTGTTTTGTCTTCAGTTTCTTTTTCTCCTTGTTGTGTAATTTATTTCAAACTCTACATCTCACTTTGTTCATTGATGCCTGACATCATCTTAAATTGAGTTGCTGTTTTCCTTCCTTGCCTTTTTTGTAACTGTCAAAAATACACAGTTCTCTATTTTATACCTTCTATCTTAAAAAACTGCCATTTACCAGACTGTAAGAAGAATA
Source organism: Todiramphus chloris collaris (assembly GCA_025345505.1). Classification (NCBI taxonomy): domain Eukaryota; kingdom Metazoa; phylum Chordata; class Aves; order Coraciiformes; family Alcedinidae; genus Todiramphus; species Todiramphus chloris. Next base: position 18,866,080 of record JANVCC010000019.1, read on the forward strand.
GTATTATTTCCAAATAAGATTATGTAATCATTTTAATATTAATCTTATTGTTACTATCTAATATTGGGGGAGACTCTGTTGTGTTGCTAAATAATTTTTTCTAAAAAATCATGTATATGTGTCATACAGATTATAGAAACTGATGATGAAAGCAAATAAAACTTGAAAGAAAACATTGTTTGCTGGTGTGGAACCGTATTTAGTTGTTACCTGCCCAGATTTACATCTGCAGAAAATATTTGTTAACTTGCATCTCTTCAGCTTTATCTACCAGGCAAGCTGTGTTATCACTGTTGGTGGAACAGTGAGCTTCTAAGATAATAACTTTCACTGGGGAAATTGAAAAAGGTTATAAACATGTATTTTCTGTTACTTGATTGCTTAATGGTGTTTTGAATTTCGAAGGAGAAAGTGAGATGGTCTAGTTTACCTGCTGTACCTCTATTCTGGGCATGTAGCAATTTCATCTTGTGTTTTGTTCTGATGTTCTTAGTTCAACAAAATGAACTGATTGCCAGCAAACTTATTATTAATTTGATATAAAGAGGAACAATATAGCTGCATTTTTTTTGCAAGACTAAATCATAGACTGATCCATAGATACAATTGCTGCTGTTTTGAAAGTACTACATAATCAGATTCTTCATAGAATGCTTCTGAAAATTCTCAAAGTTGATAACTACAGTTCACTAAGTAATTACACAGGGTGTGCAATCCACTGATGAAGACAATTGGTAGTCTTAGGCTGGTTTTTAATTCAGAAAATTCTACTTTAATCAATTATATTGTATTTTTACATTGAGACTAATAAGACCAGGATTTGTCATTTTCCATAGGCAAAATATCGACTCACAAATTCATCCTTCATTTTAAAGGTAATAGTCTTGTTTTGATATTCAATAGTGACTGTGGGACTGCAGAGGTGTCCCCTGGCACAGTAAGAGGAGAAAGTCGTGTCTGCTCAGTCCCCCACCTTTTCTCTCAGGTGAATCTGTCCCTTATAGTGCTCCTATTTAGCTTCTATTTTTGTTGTTTTCTAGTGTTTGAAATGTGTGCATTAGGTTAAAAAATTAGACATGGGCCTATTGGAGCAGGTCCAGAGGAGGGCCACAAAAATTATCAGAGGTCTGGAACAACTGTCCTATGAGGACAGGCTGAGAGAGTTGGGGTTGTTCAGCCTGGAGAAGAGAAGACTCCAGGGGGACCTTATTGCAGCCTTTCAATATGTAAAGGGGGCTTTAAGTATTGAAAGAGGGCTTATAAGAAAGATGGAGACAGGGTTGCTACTAGGGCCTGTAGTGATAGTACAAGGGTTAATCTTTTCAAACTAAAAGAAGGTAGATTCAGACTGGATAGAATGAAGAAATTTTTGGGATGAGGGTGGTGAAAAAGTGGAATATGTTGCCCAGAGAAGTGGTAGAATCCCTATCCCTGGAAACATTCAAAGTCAGGTGGGATTCAAGATTGGATGCTGAGCAACCCAATCTAGTTGAAGATATCCCTGCTCATTCCAGGGGGGTTTGACTAAATGACCTTTAAAGATCCTTTCCAACTCAAAGCATTCTGTGATTCTTCTAATACTCTCTGGAAAGTATATCAGTCAGTTGTTTACTCAGAGTTAGCCCTAGATTATGCCATAGGAGCATGTTTCTAGTATTCTTCTAGGCATCCAGAACAATACTGGTATTCTTGTTGTCTTTGGAGGTGGTGGTGGTGGTTTTAACTGTGTGTAACATATGCCAAATATAAGATCATTTCCTAGTTTTCATTGAGGAAATATAGAGTCCCAAGTACCTCTTCACAGAGGGTCAGACCCTCATGGTCCCAGCCTCCCCTTACAGGACAAAAACACTGAGGTAGAGAGTAATTGACAACTCTTTACTTCCTCTGAGCTGCCAAGGGAAGCAAGAAGAGGAATCTTTGTGTACAGCCAGAGCTGAGCTTTATACTTACTTGATTGTGTGCAGTAATGGAAGCCATTGCGCTCTTCTTAAGATTACCAACCAGGCTCTCGTTACCATTCAGAAATAGTGTGTGTGCAGCCATCTTTCTAATATTTCCCATTTGGAGCAATAGCTCCAGTTGTCTCCCAGCACATTGGAGGCAAATAGCTGGCCAATTAACTAGTTTCCAATACCTGTCAAGTAGCTACTCACGTCAGATAACTGCTGCGCATGTACATTATTGATTGACTACCCATGAGCTTGCATTGTGTCTGATGAATGCTACAGAGTACCAGAGATTCATTGCTTTGGTCATTAGGGCAGGAAATATTTGGAGGATGATATATATCAAAACCTCTTTTCAGATGGTCTAGACACAAAAAGCTGAATTTATCTGTCTGAATGCATGTCAGAATCTCTGTTATTTAGAGGACTAAAAGATGACAACTGTGAACTAAGCGAACAGCTCTAGTAAATCAAGCACCTAGAAAGCATAATCTGCCTGCCTTAATTTAGCGTTGTTTGTCCTCAGAAATATCAGAATTACCTGCAAACAGTAGTCTATCCCTGTAGTAGCGCTAATTAATCTCAGTGTGAATTGAACAAAAGGTCCTGAAGATCATGTGGAACCCCTGAAATACAGAGGGATGACAAAAGTCTGCAAGTATTGTCCCTGGGTCATACTTTCCTAGCCCACGTATGGGCAACAGCATGAAATATGAGGTGATTTATCTGTTCCCATTATGTTTAAGCCTAAAAATACTACAGCAGCATTGAGAAGCTATTCAGAAGTCTTAAGCATTGAAATTTTTTCTTTTCATTTTTTGGGATGCTGACAGTCTCCCTGCTGATAGTTTGATAGACTGGATGTTTTCTGTAACTTTCTTTAGCAGGTTATTCTACCTCTCTCCAGGCCCATTCTTCCCTCCCTTGATTTTTTTGTCAGATTTACATCTGTTTCTTTAGCAAGCTACTATAAAAATGTCTTCAGGTCCATTTACAATGTATGCTAAATATCAGCTTCAAAACACTGAGCAGAATGCAAAATGCCTGAACTATTTTGAATAAACAACTCCAGATTTTCAAATTCACCAGAATCCTTTTTTATTTCCTCTTTGGAGGATCCCTGTCTTTGAACTACTCGTGCTGTGCTTTGCCTAGGGATGTGTTTGCATACTAAGGACTTTGATTTGAATAGATGAATAGTCCAATGTGTTTGTATTTTCCCTCCATTTTCATGATTATTACAGAAAGAAAAAAGTGCAAAGACAGTTTTAACTGAGTAATTTGGCATGTTTTTGCATTGGGATTTAGTTCTACTGCATAGTATAAGACAATGCAACTCTGGATGGCAGAAAAGGTGACCTGAGAAAAGAAGATGATCTCTTTTGCTCCTGTGGAACAGTCAATAACTACAAATTAGTTACAGCTTGAGTGACAGACAAACCAACCTTAGGTGTGCTCTAAAAAGGAACTGTAAAAAAATGTTACGTATTAGTCACTCCAACTGTCATCTTTTTATGATAGACTCAAAGAAGTGTGTTCCCAGACTGTTGTGATATTTTTTATTTTTCTGTCAACCATGGTACTCACGATTACAGTGAGAACAATAGCTGTATGAAATATCTAGTGACCCGAGACCACTTTTTTGTACTGAATTTTAGACTCTCTGTAATGTAGTAAGATTATTTCATGCCTTAATTGTTTATTGAAGTTCCATGGGAAATAAAATCTCTACTCATCATGGGTTTTTTAAAAGAGGTTGAATTTTGCTGCATTTGTGTTGCCCTTCCAGAATTGTGTGATGACTAAGGCATATACTATAAACATAGGTAAAAAGAAATCAGTTTTGGCCATCTCTTCTCTGAATAAATTTGAGTTGAATATGGCAAGACTTTGAGGGAGCAGTCAGAAATATGAGCTTTGATTTACAAGTGTAAATAAGTAGATAAGAAAGGAGAGTGACAGGTTTTCTTAACAGTATCTCATCATTTGTCCTAAGTGTCTCTTCTTGGCATTGTTTCCTCTCTGTCTGAGCTGTAGGCACTTGTCTTTCATCTCTCTAAGTAGACTTCTGCATAATAAATTCACCTTTTAAACACAAAGTTAAGTCTGAAACTCATTTGGAAGGTTAGTTGGTTGGTTGTAAAGTGATGATTTAATGGAGTAAACAGGATGATAAATCTATCAGATTCTTCCTGTTCTGTACAGATCTATATAGATTTGAATTGAATTTCACTTTCTAAAGGTTCAGTGTTTGGTATTTTTTCCCAGCCCTGAAATAATAGCTAAACAATCTCATTTTCTTTATTCAGGAAATATGGTAGTACATTGTAGTTCAGTGTAATTTCTCAACTGTAGTTGTAGTGCATTGTTCATATCAACATCTGCTTATTTCACACTGAAGCATTGAATAGTTGAAAGGCATTTAGGCTACTGTTTTCAAAAGCAAAAGCTGGGCTGTCAAGTTGTAAAACAAAGTTTGCACTTTTTTTTTTCTTTTTCTTTTTTATGAAGAGAATATTTAGCTGTTTTTCTCCATCAGGAGAGTGGTTTTGGAACAGTTGACAACAAAAAAACCAATAAAAATACAACAAAAGCTTTGCAGATTTTTTGTATTTCCAGACATACTTTCAGGAACATCAACCAAGAATGTAACTTTGTTCCATCATGCTATACACCTGACTTCTACAGTGAATTAAACTGAACTCTGTCTGGGACCCATTCTGCCTCAAAATCAGTATCAAATAATTGTTCTAATTGGCAAAGTTCTGAGTACTTTTCATGCATTGTAATTGTATTCTCTCTATTTTTAGGAGAGTTATTAGAGACACAAACAGATCCACTGAGGTCTTCACAAATTCTCTATCAGAAATGTTTATAATTCTGCATCACTTTACTGTGTGATGATTTATAACCTTGTCTTATTTCTCCCTGAACTTTCTTTGCTTTATTTAGCTTTGATTATGTTTACATTAGCAAGTAGCACTACTAATACCATGGATTTGTAGAATAAATCAGTAGACTCTAAGGACACAGTACTCTTATATTTACTGGAGGTTTTACTTTGGCTTAGCCCTGGCCTGATCCTACAGACCAGTCCCGATTCCAGAATAGGAGAGTTTAAGTGTATTCAGGGAGTGAACCTTCCAATGCTGGTTCATTCAAAAGGGATCATGCTCACCAAAACGCTTCACAGTGTAAGCCACATCATGGGAAGGGAGGAAGGTAATGAAATAATGAGATTGGCTGCAAAAGCACACTCCTGATCAAAAGTCAGATTATAATGCAGATGAATTCTGATTCTCTTGTTCTTCTCCAAAAGCTCAAACTTACAGAAACAAGTTGACACATCCACTTTGCAGCACACACTAACTGCTGACAGAAGCTTAGTGCATTTCTGTTACTTGATTTGATTCTTCAATTTAAATTGTGAGGGAAAAGTTGTACTTTTTGTCTTTTTATCAAGTTGTACTTTTTAATCAAGATTTTCAGTGTGAATTTATCACAGTGTTTGCAGGAGGGACAAACTGAATCAAATAATTTGTGCAAATTTTCTCGTGTCATACTAAGTTCTGTGCTTTTACAACTGTCACTGTTAAAAATGGAAATTTATCGAGAATAAACCCTCACATAATCCTGAGAACTGAATTTAGATTCTAGTTTAAAAATAAGGAAACATTGAGATGTTGTATTTTAACTTCAAGGGCTGTGTTGGTGATACAAGAGTGCATGTTCAGAAACCCCTGGGAGGCAGTTTATTCTAAAATCCTTGAATAACATGACAACTAGGTCTAGTTGTCAAAGGGATCTGCAGCCTTTGTTTCTTTTGTGGTGACTCCTTGTGTCATTTTTCATTCTCATGGATTGGTGGTATCCAACAGGATTATAATTTATGTTAGTTTTAATTTTAATTTGTGTATAACTGTAAAACTCTGGTGCCTCTTAGAGCTGGTAAACAATTTAGGCATTCCTGTATTAAATTTTCAACACATTATTATGATCTTGCTTTGCAATTTAGCAGCTGTAAGGATTGGAGTTTGACCCTGTGTTTTATATGCTTTATTATTTTTATGTCACTTTTAGCACCAGTCCATTGAAATGGAATTAATGAGGATGGAGAATATATCTAATGCATAATTTGTAGCAAACTACTGAAATTACTGCTCAATTAATTTGTTGCCCACTGTAGATTTTACTGTATCAGATATGTTATAACTAGCGATTATAATTTTACTAGTTTTGGAAAACACTGAAGTTCTCTGAGGAAAACGATGAGAATAGTTTAGAGCAAATGCACTGTTTTTCCTTGTAAGTGCAAACCCACAATTTCTATGTTACAGAAGATCTGTTACTCCTTTGCTACCATCATGGACTGGTTTGTGGGGTGGTTGATGGTGGTGGAGTGTGTGTGTAGGGGGAGGGGTCGTATCTTTGCAAATATTCAGGTGCTGTAATACTATCTAGCTCTTGGAGTCCGAAATGAAACACACTTTTTTTTTATTTTTTATTTTCCCTTTTGATAAATTTAAATAAAACTTTTCTAGTGCTAACAGCCTCTTCTGTGCAGATAATAGGAGCTGGAAATACATAGTGCTAACCTTAATTACATGTTTCAGTCTTTTGCACCAGCTTTGTCAAATGCAGAATACATTTCGCCACAGATAGGAATGTTTAATCATATTGACGTGAACAAAGTAAAGCTGAGGAATTTGCTCTACTGATTTTTTTTTTCAGTGTTAAGAGTTTTCTGTCATGTGCAACTTGCCTATCATACAACTGTAACTAGATAAATAATCTCCATATTTCTGCAGGAGTGAAAAGGTGTGCTTGTTACATCTCTCTTAGCAAAATGGCTCCTGATAGTTTATGGCTATTTTTGTTTAACAATGGTTTGCCTTAAAGAATTTCCCATGTTAATTTCTGTTCCTCTACCCTCACCCTTCAAAAAAGCATGCTGCTAAGTTTACTTGGTAGCTATAAACAATTTACTATATACTCATTTTAATAATAGAATAACCAGGTTGGAAGGGACCTCCAGGATCATCTTGTCCAACCTTTCTTGGCAAAAGCACAATCTGAAAAAGATATCTCGGCACCCTGTCCAGCCGAGTTTTAAAATTATCCAATGTTGGCAGATCCAGCACTTCTCTGGTGAGATTATTCCAATGGAGGATTGTTCTCTTTTTGACTCTTGTCAAATATTTATTTTCTTTTATATTGCATATTTGACACAACTATAATAGGATTTGATGGTGAAATGCAGCTGAGAAAATAAATCAGTTATTTTCTGTGAAAAGATTAGGGGCATGTATAGATCCCATGTTCGTATAGATTCAGCTTGGGAATAATAACATTTCAGATCATGACATTGACTCTAGTAGACTAACTGGAAGCAGGAGCCAAGGACTACTTAGAAGAAGTGGTGTAAAAAAATATCTGCTCTCACAGAGAAGTATACACAAAAAAATATATATGTATTCATCGATTTGCATTAGGAAACTGGTTGTGCTGCCTTGCTACTGTCCTCTAGAGAGGCTGTTTCAGAGACTTACCTTGCTATTTGTTAGCAAGTCTCTTCAGGTTTTCAGCCTCAGTTACTCATGCCCACTTTACAAGGTTCTGTTCAGTGTTTGTCTCCTATTTTCTTCCCCATCCTTGGGATTATCTAACCATGTCCTTCTAAAGAATAATTATGCTGGTTTTCCAAATGTGTTTTTTTGGGCTAAGTAAGGCAGTTTTCTTCACATCTCTTATGACATTGGCAATTTGTTTCTCTGGTCATCCTTGGATCTTGCATCACTGTTTATTCTGGTGCAAGTTCTTTTTTTATTTTTTTAACATGGATAATTGGAACCAAATGACATATTCCAGATGAAGTCTCCCAAGCAAGTGGTTTTGTAAAAGGGCTTTAATATCTGTCTCCTTCTATCAAAACACTTCTCCTGAGGCATCTTAAAATTTCATTTGCCTTTTTCACAGCTGCATCGTGCCAGTGATTTGTAGTCAACCTGCGATCAATAAATATAGCCAGGACTTTTAATCATTTTTAGCTGATGTAGTCTCATTCTATATCATGGATTCATGTTAATAACCCCTTGCCCTTGTTCTATTACACTTCGTTCCATTTCAATTACAAACTTCAAAGCCACCTAATTTTTCCTGGATAATATTCTGTTCCTCCTTTATATTGATGTCTCCCAACTTCATGCCATCATCCATTTTCATGATAGCAAGTCTACTTTTTGTGCTAAAGCCATTTAATAGAAGCATTATATAAGACAGCCATGAGGAGTTCTGCTTTCCTGCTTGACAGTACTTAGTTTACTTACACATCATCCTTTAGCTACTTTCTTACTCTCTCATGTAAGCCTTCAGCAATCTGGTATATTTTATTTGTAACTTATTATATATTCAGTGCTGTTAATTTAATTTCTATGGTTAATCTATTCTGCCCTGGTGAGACCACATCTGGAATACTGTATGCAGTTCTGGGCTCCCCTGTTCAAGAGAGACAGGGAACGACTGAAGAGAGTCCAGCAGAGGACAAAGATGATTAGGAGACTGAAGCATCTCTCTTACAAGGAAAGGTTGAGAGACCTGGGACTGTTTATCCTGGAGAAGACTGAGATGAGACCTTATCAATGCCTGTAAATATCTAAAGGGTGGGTGCAAGGAGGATGGAGCCAGACTCTTTTCAGTGGTGCCCAGTGACAGGACAAGGGGCAACGGGCGCAAGCTG